>JAFIDM010010028.1:65418202-65435615 GCA_023159025.1 Thereuonema tuberculata | reverse complement strand
AAGTCCACGATACACCCTGTATCAAATTAACTCAGTTGTTGATACGATAGTCATGTGGTGTGTCGTGGCATCCTCAGTGACTACAGAACTGAATCCAACCACAGAAGCATTTGAAGTGCCAAATCAAGCAAGAAACGTACTTAAAAGCAATCTAGAATGTGCTGTTCAAATGCACCATGCTGCCATCTTCTGCATTCATTGACTGTGATTCTTTTACAATTTGCATGTCTAACTGTGATTATTTGTATATTAATCTTCGCAATGTTTTGTGTTGCGTCGATTTTTTTTTTTTTGTCATTTAGTGTACAGTTTGTCTACCAAGATTTGAGACTTAGCCACGCCTACGTCACGTGGTAGGCGACGAGTCGAAGAAGTCATTTGAGGGGTCAGTGTGATAGTTTTCCATTTTCAGGGGAAATGCACAGATTTTGTTTCTTGTTTTTAACAGAGGAATTGATGATATAAAATACGACATTCCATATCTTTAATAGTAAATATTTTAAAAAAATTTCTTAATCTTGTTTGTTTGGTTTTTTTTTCCCAAATTTTTCTTTTACAACCCTCACCCCTATTGTGAAATGTTTTCTTCGTTTGATGAGGCGTGGCTAAGTCTCAAGTCTTGGTGGACAAACTATACATACACACTGAAAAGTGAGTGTATTAGGTACACCACATCTCTTCGGCGTGATAAAATGGTTAGTTCCAGTAAGTAATATTGCTGCCTGTAGCAACAGGGTGGGTGGGGATCTGATGAGGGGTCGGCGTCGACTTCTCAGCAAGCGTCTGACGTCTTCAATGATTCGTCAACTGGAAGGGGGGCTTGCGGGCTTCGCAAATCCTCCTTAAGTTTACTCCGGGAATGGCTCGATGAAGCTGGCGGTCCTTCGGTCGCCTCGACCGCGGGGAACCCGTCTGGAACTCCGGACTTCAGATGGCTTCGGTTTGCCGGCAACGTCTCCTCCGTTGGCCGGCTCTGAACGCTGCTTAGCGGGGAGAGCGGTCTGGCAATCTCCGCTGAACTAGACGGTAATACTTCTCGTCTGCTGCCGGCGACGTGGCTTTCGTACGCCGGGTTCTCGGCTTCCAACGCGGGGAGGGCAGTTTTGCTGACCGCATTGGAGGTGGCCTCGTCTTCTCACTTCTCCGTAACAACGGTTCTTCGTACTTCTATCGCACTTTTTGGGCCTTGGCCCAGGCACACACTTTGGACGTACTACTGCGGGAAGTAACCTCTTCCCCCTTGGCCAGTCGTGGCCGAACACTCACTGTTCTCTCGGTGACTTCGGTTGAAGACTGAGAGCTTCTTCCTGCGGCTGGCTTGCCGCCACACTCGAACTGTGCTATTCTATCTCCGGCTGGAGATCCCCTGGTGGCTGTCAGCCACGTACTAACTGTCTAACACAGGTGGAACTCCCCATTATATCCCCGGAGTCCGGCCTCGCCATCAGCTCTGGAACGGTCAACTAACCTCAGAGGTGACGGGGAAACCGAGCTCCGGGTAAGGAAGAGTCCACCTACGGGGGGGGGGGGGGAAACACATGAGGAAAAATCACCAGGTAACAATATGTCAAGTGGCCAAGCTTTTGGTAATAAGTAAGGTGGAACAGCCCTTCTAGCATTAGTATAGAAAGGCATAGAAATATCACCATATTAGAGAAAACAAGTTCCTTTGAAAGTAACATGGTATTGGTGCTGGACATGCTGGATCAAATATATCTCAAATAGCTGTCATCTTAGGCTTTTCACTTACCACTGTTTCCAGGATTTACTTAAGAGTAGTGCGAAAAATGAAAAAAACTTCCAATCAATGATCCTTCAGAAGAAGACTGCTTGTGTGCTCAGAGGAGGAAAACTGCTTGCGTGCACGAGCACAAGCAGGAAAATCACATCAGAATTCAATCTGAAATGCAGGATATCATGTTAAAATATGTCCCTCATCTTACTTTTGTCTGGAACGGGCTATAACAGCTGATGACGAAAATGGGTATCAATGTTATCGGTGAAAAATAAAAAGTTCACCTAAAGTGGGCACTGGACTGTTGATAACTATAAAAAAAGTTCCCTGATCTGGAAAAAAAAGATTCCTTTTACATCATGCTGATGGAAGGCTCAGAATTTGGTAAAAACAATACTGTACATTGCCAAAAGTATCCGGAAACCCCTCTGTAGAAATGGATGTGGCTTTTATCGCCTGCTATGACATCATAGTAAAAAAAAATATAAATTAAGTTACAAACATATACAAAAATTTAGTGATATATATATAATTGCCAGACAGTGATTTGTGATTTGAAACACCAATATAAAAAAAATTGAAATCTTTGCTTTACGAAATTTGAAGACCACCAGCTTCAAGTTTTATGTGTTGGATTATATATATATTTATATATTATGGAACCTAAGGAGGCAATTGTATGGAACTGATACTGTTGCAAAAGCAAGAAAGAAATTCTCATACAAAGTAAGGCATAATTTTAAATTTATCAGAACTCTTCAAATATAAGAAACGTTCCTTAGGTTGAAACTTACTCTATTTATTCAGCTTGTATCAGATTATGGTAAGTGGTGGCGAGCTTTCTTATTGAGTGGAAGGGAATCTTTTCAGTTTTAACTTGTCTTAAGATGTGATTCGGATGTCCTTTATTATTAAAATAGGTTTTATCACATGTGTGATTAATATTGAAGATTATTCACAATCATGAACCAGTTGTTGCCGTGTTCCAATGAAGATGATTCATTAATTATCCATTTATTGCACAGTTTTCGTACTATTTACTAATATTGAAAAATCTAATACACCTTCAATCGAAATTATTTCCCATGAGGCTTATTTTCATTTAAAAATTTAAATAAGTCGTTTTGGAAGTTTTTTTTCTTTGTTGACTCTTCTTCTTTGGAATCATTAGTTTCACTTGACAAACTTGCAGTTTGTTTAACGAATTTATCCATTGTATACATTATTATGGGCTATTTATTTGTAATTAAAAAAAGTCAATTACGTTCGCGATGACACAATCAGAAGCTAGCAGCTAGTTACTGGCAAATAACGATTCGTTTTTGTTTACAAAAGGGCACGAAAACGACGACTAAGCGAACGCAGCGTTACAATGTACATGCGCATGCGTGCGACTGTAGCTTGTGCGCGAGGCGCACCGCACGGGCGAGGCTGTCCTGCTCCTCATGCAACGAAGTGCCTCGCTCGCATAACTCGCTATGTGTATTATCTTCACAAAAATTGACATTTTTCCACAGCACACCAACCAATGATCCACGGCTCACCAGTGTGCCACTGCACTCACTTTGTGGAACACTGATTTATAAGATAATACAATAATAATTTGCCATATTTATTATTTTAATTTTATATAGTAATTAAAAATTAAAAATCATTAATTGATACGAGGGTCAATCAATAAGTGATGCCTCTATTTTTTTTTCTCCTTTTAATTGTCAAGAAATTCAAAAGAAATTATATAGCTTGAAAACCACACAATTGAGGGGCCCAGTGGAAAAGGGGCACATGCCACCTCTACATGGATTTTGATTTTTTGCTATTGTTGAGTAGATTCTGCCGTCTAGTATCTAGTCTATTAACCATCATCTTCAATCGCCATCTACTTTCACTATAAGTTTAAATATTTACAAGTACATACCAACTCTCCACAGGCAATTACTTTTTCTAAAACTTGCTTTCCTGCAAAATTTTCATTTGGTGGCATGTGCCTCTTTTCCACTGAGCCCCTCAATTGACGATTAATTCGTCACTTTTCAATATAACCTTTGTCCATTTCCACTGTTTTGGTCCACCTTTTAACAAGGGCATGTATTCCAGCATGGTGAAAGGGATGGTATTGCTTCCTAAGCCATTGATGCATGGACATTTTCACGGCCTCCTCATCTTCAATGTGAATCCCCCGATGAGCTTCCTTTAGCGTTCCGAACAGATGGAAGTCTGATGATATTAGGTCGGGGCTGTATGGGGGATGAGGCAAGACTTCCCATGCAATTTTCATCCAATCTCTTCAGTGGTGTGACAACTGGTGTGTGGTCTTGCATTGTCCTCGTGTCTTTACTGAGGGACAGAATGCGACACAATTCCTCTGTTGTCTCCCGGTGGTCACCACGAATGATGTCATCGACTCGCTGAATGTTGCATGGAGTCACGGCAGTCACCGGCCAGCCACTCCAGTTTTCGTCAGCCAATGGTGCTTGCTCTTCAACTTCGTTGCAGCGATGCACCCATCGACTAACAGTGCTGACATCCACTGTTGCATCACCTTACACATTTTTCAGCCTTTCGTGAATGCGAATGGACATTTCACCTTCCGCATTCAAGAATTCAATTACAGAACGCTGTCAAATACGAACATCGATGTCAGCCATTTTGCAAGCGGATGCAGTGCTGCCACTTGTTGACGCAGGAAGTTGTTACTGCAGTGGATTGGAGAAGGTTTGAGGAATTGCGCCAAATTCAAATTTTTTACTTAAGTTATTTAAGGAGACAAAAAAATAGGAGGCATTACTTATTGACAGACCCTCGTAATTTATTATCAACTAAAAACTAAATAAACAATATATAAGTTGATATGAAACTATTTAATTAATATAAAAAATTCTTATTAGTTGTGTCTAATCAACCGTTAATTCATTCGATCGTAAAAGTGTATTACTTTCATAATAATTCTTTAAATAAATATTACTTCCATAATGTGAAGCAATGTTTTAAAAGGATGTATAAACATAATTGTCCATAATCATTTTGGACAATACATGATTCTAGGCATTCTCTGTACATCATCTTTCCCAGTGGTGTACTAGTGCAGATTGTTCTTGCTGTGAATCATCCATGAAAAATACTTGACTGCGTCCTTTAAGTTGTGCAGCTAAGTTTTAGCAGAGTTAAGAGATCATGCTGCAAGGAAACATCTAAATATGTTGGTGTTTCAAAATGAACAGTCATTGGGTGCATTTAATTCCACCATAAATCAGACTTAACAACAACCGAAAGATACTGTTTATAAACAGGATATATAACTCAAATACCTTCAAATATGTAACGCAAATGGAATTGTTAGAGACAGATGAGAACTACATCAGTCTATTTAGAAAACAACACTACGAAAGGAAATGCAGTCTATCAATATTTGGATGCAAATTATTCTGGAAGGTTTGCAACTTCTCAATACTTAGCCTGCTGTAATAGAATGGGTGCTGAGCGCAGTACTGCTGTATACTGTAGACTACTGGAAAATATTTATCTCGTCAAATGAGTTGGTTTCTTTCTCATTGTAACTATTGTCACGTGGATAAGTAATATCCAAGGACATCTCTAAATAATAAGGATAATTTACCTATACCCAATTTAGGATGACTGATCAAAAAATGGAGACATTGGCGTTTGTGCTAGGCCCATGAGTATTTTCTCGCCAAAATCAACAATCCCAAAATAATATAGGCTTAAAGTTAATTAAGGCACAAAATCTGTTCAATACGCTCTCTGTTTTACTTAAGAATTAAAATACCCAGGTGAGATGCCGAGATTAATGAAATGTTCAATAAACATTCAAAATATTAGAATTACTACTGGTTTATTTTCCTCTCCACAAGTATACTCTGAACAAACTACATTCACCCCAAAAATCATAATTTCAATAGATAATATTACCACCATTCCCCAGGTGTACACCTACAACAAAATAAGTTCTCTTGTCAATTTCCTGGAAAAAAAAAAACAAACACAACAATCCCCCAAAATGCAAACATATAAAACATGTATTTTCAACTTTTATACACAAAACAATATTGATATATATATATTTGTAAAAGACAAATAATTAAATTTTCCTTTATAAATTTCCGGTTTTACTATGAAAGTCTGTATTATAAACCGGTTTCTTGTGTTTTAAGAAATTACACTTTTAATTTAGTTGCGATAGTTTAGCAATGGAAGTATTTTCTTCTTATATGTCTTTAATGGCTTCACAGCCTTGTGTGAACACAAGGTTTTCCCTTTTCCCTTTTTCTTCATAAATAATCATTCACACTAATTCTCAAGTAATAGTTAATGAAACAATAGCTAATTGTCTTTATGGGTGTAGATCTTGTTTCAAAAGATTCTTTAAGTAAACTTAAGTTCGTCTGAAAATTGTGTTTTCTCGAAGTATTTCACTACTGATTGGAATTGTATTTGGCTATAGAGTTCGTTGACCTGACATTATACATGAATGTTGTCGCCTTTTCCGGAAACATTGGATCAGCTTTTTCCCTTCCCTGTACTTGCTTCAAGACGGATTGGTTTTGGGGTTGATTTCTCGAATAGAATAAAGTTTACTTACAGTTAATCGTCTATCTTGGTTCCATCGATGTAACCTTGGATTCTCAGTGAGGATGGCCTACGATGTTTCACATTAGCGCTTTGCTATGAAGTAGTGCACGTTTTGAAGCCTTGCTTATCCTCACTTTTTGTTTGTATCGATGCACTATTTTTCACACACAAATCTGTTTCGTTTTTTCCCCTGGGGTAGCCGATATATCCTTTGTCTAAACAGGATTGTTTCCTTTGGTTGCGGATGGGTCTTCACGACCCCGGGAGCTTTTCGCCCCGCCTACTGATTTGGTCCACTCACTCACTACTCTCTGCCTAAAACAGTCCCGTAGCCTCATTCCTGGGTGGAACGAGGTTGGCCGAGAAACTCGCCAGCTCCGCCGTTTCTCAACTAATTGTCCTGGTCCTCGCCCCGGTGGGACGGGCCCGGACGAAGAACTTCGTCTCCCTTCCTCTGTTATCTCTTCCTTTCAACTGTGTCAAAATCACTAAGTCTCGCCTTCACCTTTTCGCACCAAAAACAAGTTTCCATTTTACAATTAACCAATAAAACACCATAAAATAATCACATGACTGGCTGTTTCCCCTTATCATTTATTTCGAGCAATTTCTTGTTTCCCATGAGAATCGAAACTTAATATCTAAGTCATGCGATCTCATTGCACTAAACACAGATTTTCTCACGTTTTCTTTCCTTAAATGTTAAACGTTAATATTTATCAATGGAAATGGAAATATATATAAAATAAATCCCCAACAAATACAATATAAATATTTTATAAACACCAATAATTTATATATATAGTGAAAATGATTCTTAATAAAACAAAATTTAAAATATTTATTATTTATTTAAATTAAAACTCAATTCGACATCTCACTCGTCACAGGTTGCCAATAGCAACGTGACACTATGTAAGGAACAGAAAGTGCAAGGCAGACTACAAACCTTTCATCCGTAGTGTGCAAAATGTTATACAAACTGGAGATGGAGATCGAGATTCTTTATCTGCCATGAATTCGGATAACTAGTTTAGGTATTGATCGATTCAAACCAGTAAAGTTATACGAAGATTCTAGATGGCCAAGTTATATTTTGCATTTTTCAAAGGACAACTACAACGTAATACTCTGATGTTCCAAGTATGAAAATTATAAGATTCAAGGTACTAAAACTCTGTGATTTGTAAGGGAACATTCTGATTAGTCTGAGGACGCATTGATTTAAAGCCAATCAAAAATCTTTGACTACCTAGAACAACAACGAAACATCAAATTGGCATTTACATAATCTATCTGAATTACAATTGTTATTGTTGATGGAGTAACTACAAAGGATGTCAGTTATAACTGATGGCTGGTGGAAGAATTATTTTTACCAGAATGGTGCTATAATATCTATGAACCTACGTAGTTTTTGATGACAAACTTGAAGATGACTAATTCAATTCAGTCTCGCCTTTTATATATATACACTCATTACCAAAAAAAATGATGCACCTAGAAGGAGTTGTCCAATTGTTATGAAATTTCGAATGTAAAGACATTGGGACCGCCCATGCAAATATTAAACTTTGGTGTCCAATAAATGAATAGCGAGAGCTACAGCGCATCGGAACTGCGCACTCAGCAGATGTATATAAGAAGCGATTCTCAATCTGATGGTCAAAATTTCTGTTGCATTGCGAGTTAGGATACCTTTCAACGACTGAAAAAATGCCTCGCCGCAGGATTTGAGCTCATTACGTGCAACTGTCAGAGTTTGAAAGAGGTCGTATCATTGGATTGAAAGAGGCAGGTTAGGCAAATCGGAAAATCACTCGTCATATGGGTCGAAGTGAGGCGGCGATTAGAAGATGCTGGCAGGAATGGGTGGACAATGGCAGATTTCAGCGTCATGAAGGTAGTTGTCGCCCTAGGGCCACAACAGAGCGGGAGGATAGAGTGATTGTCAGATCAGCTGTCACAGCGCCTCAATCATCGTTATCAACCATCAGACGTGCAACCCACACACGAGTGTCCACCATGACCATTCACAGACGGCTGAGAGAGCGACATCTACGCTCTTACTGACCGCTACGCCATCTGCCACTCACGTCTGCACACCGTCGGGCCAGATTACAGTGGTGCTTGGCTCGATCCGGTTGGAATGATGCTGACTGGGACGTATAGTGTTTAGCGACGAATCCCGCTTCAACTGTGTCCTGACGATCGTCGCAGACATGTCTGGAGACGCCCAGGGCTGTGTGCAGATCCTGCTTTCACTATTGCATGCCACACAGGCCCTCAACCAGGAGTTATGGTCTGGGGTGCCATTTCCCTTGATAGCCGGACCCTTTGGTCGTCATTAGCAGCACTTACAGCACAGCAATACGTCGATGATATTCTGAGACCTGTTTTGCTACCCTTCCTTTTGCAGTACCCTGGCCTTATTTTTCAGCAAGATAATGCCAGACCACATACGGCACGTGTTGCTATGACCTGTCTTGCAGCTTGTGAAAAACTTCCTTTACCAGCCAGATCCCCCGATCCTTCAACAATCGAGCATGTCTGGGATATGATGGGAAGGCGACTGCATCCACCAGGGAATGTGGATGACCTAGCCCGACAATTGGAGCAAATTTGGCAAGAAATACCGCAGGAGACCATCAGGGAGCTGTATCACTCTATGCCACATCGTGTGGCAGCTTATATTCAGGGTAGAGGTGGGTCAATACCTTATTGAGCTCGTTACTTTATTTTAATCATTTTCTATTCTGTACATAATCTTCCTCTCCACCAATTTTTGTCTCCATCGGACAACTCCTTCTAGGTGGGTCTTTTTTTTTGTTAATGAGTGTAAATTATTAAAATTGAAGTAACCTATAATGACAGAATGTTTTCTGAAAGGCCGTTACATCTATTTCTCAAAAGAATTCCCTGTTTGTTTTAATACAATTCATTCATCTTCCAAAAGTTGAAACGTACTTTGACGTTAGAGATTATTCATTTTTGAGAGGTAGTCCTTTATTTATTTAAGACTGATCAAAAGGTGTCCGTCTGTCTGTGGACAAGTATCATTAAAATCTCATTAAGCACAACAATCGCAACAATTGCGCCTTTTGCATTTGCAACAATCCCAATCAGATTTATAATATAAATCATTAAATTATCATTAATCCCAAAAGAATTACAATAATTGTTGCATTCGCAGAAATCACATGTATAATAATAAAGAAATTAATGCAGTATATTGAGTGGAACAACAAAAAAAATAGATTTATATACAACAATAAACAAACAATAGATTTAATAAATATAACTACATGATAATAATCCTCTAAAAATTCTTTACTCAATAATAACGACAATATTTCGAATAATCTGATCAATTAATCTTCAAAAGGTCGGAAAAGGTAAAAATAAAATTATTTAGTTTGGTCCTGAAGGAGGAGTGAGACATGATACTGTAGGTCCGTTTTTTGAGGGAATTCCTCACTCCGGGTTGAGATGTGGTCTCGATATTTCGGCCCCGTGCGAAAGCCGTTCATTATGCGCTCACCTTCATGTGATTGACTTTTAAAACATCTCCCGAAGAAGGCCCGAGGCACGGGGCCGAAATATCGAGACCACATCTCATCCCGGAGAGAGGAAATCCCTCAAAAATATATGTATATTTTAATGATTTTTTAGGGTGCAAAATAGAAAAAAATTGTTTTTGTGTTTCTGTAATTCACATTAAATGCAATCAAAGGCAGCAGAACAATTGTGAGTCAAAAAAGTTTAGTTAAAATGTGAAAATTCCTTCTGTGGCTTATATAACCTTGTGTTCAGTTGGGAAAAACATGGCGGATGCTGGTGGTTGGCCGCACTGTAGTTGTTGCTCGTCAGTTTCGTAGCTTGCGTCTTCCCAAAATATCTTATGTTCGCCCCTGGTTGGCATACAAATTGTAACTTTAACTGTAACACCTTCTATTTATTTACCTTAAACAAGATAGGGATAGTGATTAGTAAGCCAATCACAATGCTTCACAACGGCTTCTGATATGTAAAATGATATCTCAAAGTTAAACAACAAAAGAATTTTCATCTTCTCTTGCCTGCCGATGGGCCTCTGCATCTTTCAATCCTTGCCTCTCGTCTTGGAATCGTCTCGAGTCTTCTTTTGCCAATTTCTCTTGTATTTTTTTTCTCCTCCTCCACCAACCGCTTCTCTTCCTCTGATAATCCTTGGATGGCCCCATTATTGCAGAACTTGTTCATTTTGGCATTTTTTGTTTATTTCACGTTGAATTCTTGCTTTAATTTCTTTATTATTATACATGTGATTGGTGCGAATGCAACAAAAGGCATAATTGTTGCGATTATTGTAATTCTTTTGTGATTAATGGTAATTTAATGATTTATATTATAAATCTGATTGGGATTGTTGCAAATGAAAAAGGCGCAATTGTTGCAATTGAAGTAAAATTATGCCTTACTTTGTATGAGAATTTCTTTCTTGCTTTTGCAACAATATCAGTTCCATACAATTGCCTCCTTAGATACGTCTATTCTACAACTGTTTCCATTGTATTCCACTATTCTATTGTATATGTTTGTAATTTAATTTATATCTTTTGATTTACTTAATTTCCTTTAAATAGAATTTAAATTTTTTTTGCGAAGATATTCAGTTTCTCGGGGAATGAAGGAATAAATGTCATAAAATATTATAATAAAAAGATTTAACTCAAAAAATAAAATAAAAAGAGAATTTCACAATCGAATTTCATATTTAGCCATGATCGGATATATGAACTTCAGAACCATTATGCCTATTGGATAATGGATGACCTGGCTGATGAATACTAATAAATGAGGAACAACTGTTGTTGAAAATAGCTGAAGGTGCGCGAATGTTAACTGTATTTTGTTTTCTCTTTCTTGAATTAGATAAATACACTCATGTTTGTGAAAAATGCAACACCGTGAAGGAAACATGCAAAAAACTTACATGTAAGAAACTGACAGGAAATGTAAAGCAGGATATGATATGAAATGATTAAAATTTGGAAATGATTGTGTATGCCTAGACTCAGCAGTGCCCTCTGAACTTTTCTGTAAGAGCGTATAAGTAGAGGACTGTTGTGGATTCAGACAAGTAGTTTTTCGTGGTCAGGGCATATATGTGCATACTGGAGTCGGTATGCCTTGCCGACGTCAAAGTGCCTTACAAGTAAGCTATGGAGTTGGACGGGGCTGAATGATCGGCTTGCTCCTATGGGGCATATTGCCAGAACAACAATGCAAGTGTGGAAGCAGTGGACTAACGAGAACAGGACGAGTCGAAAATCCAGAAGTGGATCCCAAAATGTTTTGACGCCACGGGATGATAGATACCTCACTTGCATGGCAGTCACGGACCGTTCAGCTCCTTCTCGAGTGTTAACACAACGTTGGAACATTGCAACAGGGCTGACATTGTCTGGTTCCATGGTTTGATAGCGTCTTCTGAGCAGAAGACTGCATGCATATATTCCTTTGCAGATGAATCCCTTCGGACTGAACCATTGACGCCTCAGTCTACAATGGGCTCATGAACTGGCATGCAGATTGGCATCATGTTGTGTTTCCAAACAAGTCTCGCTTCGACTTGGATTACAGGGATGCCGCACATGCATTAGATGATGGTGAGCGCCATCTTCCAGACTGCATTGTCGAGCTTCATACTGCATGAACAATAGGTGTGCTGGTTTGAGGTGCAATTGGATATCATAGTCGATCTCTGCTGCTACGAATTGTGGGCACTAATACCAACCGCTACATCAGGGATGTTGTGGAGGCTGAAGTCATACCTTCCTTTAGCACACTCCTGGAGCCGTATTCTAACAAGACAATGCCCAATTACATGTTGTGAGAAATTCGAAGCAAGACAGATGCACCTTCTTCTCTGGTCTGCAGGTTCGCCTGATATGTCACCTATTGAACCTGTCTGGGATACGGTCACTTGGCAACTAGTCCGTCATTATCATCCAGCAGCTAATACCAATGAACTGTGGACTCGGATAGAAACAGCCTTGTAGACGATATCCCAGGAACACATCCAAGGCCTGTTTGATTCGATGCCATGGCGTACAGCAGGACTTATTGCAGCTTGTGGAGGTTTTACAGCCTACTGATTTTTTGCAAGTAGGCTACTGTTTTTGCATTGCTCTGAAACTTTAATCGTTTGTCTGTATCACTATTAGTAATGTGTGTAATAAATTTCCTTCCATTCTGATGGTTCCTTATGGTGTTGCAATTTTAACAAACATGCGTATATAAACTGCATTCATCGATGAAAACTGATTTTGGTTAAAATTGCTCAATTATTTCTGTAACATTTCTTAGAGAAACGGGTTTCAAATATTAGTACATTAGTTAAAGCTCAAAGGAAGGAAATTATTAGAAAAGAGAAAATTATTATAGAGCTGAAATGATATACAGTAGAACCTCATTATAACGGACCCTATTATAGCGGATGTAGGTTATAACGGACAGTTTTTAAAAAAAAATATAATAATAATAAAGGATGCTTATTTTTATCTGACGAGTTTTACATTTCCAATGAAGCGATTAAACATAGATTGTTGTGTTGTTTTGCCTAAACATGGATGCTCTGCAAGACTCATACCGAGGAAGAAGAGGTAGGAGACACTACTCAGCCTACAATTACGGTGAGCGAAGTAAAAGACATTTAAATTTTGTTATTCAATATCTTGAACAATCGGCAAATGAAAATGTGTTTGCATATTATGAACACTTATGGGACCTCCGTCAGTTATAACTGAAAAAATAAGCAGCAAAAAATAAATTATTTTTTCAAACCAATGAATGTCAGCAATCAACATGAAGCAGGACCTTCTTATTCTAAAGATTAATGCAGTGTACACGTACACATCTTTATCAATTCAACCTATTATGTTGAAGGCTATTTTTTATTTGATTTATAATAAATACTTTTTATAGCTAACTATTGTACTTTCATTGATGTGCACCCTGCTGCATTACACTCCTATAAGATTTATTTGTTATAAACCGGACATTCATTAAAACGGACAACCTTCAGCCCCTATTAGTCCGTTATAATGAGGTTCTACTGTAATTCATATTCTTCCTTTCCAAATTCTTTGATTTTACTGAATGGACTTTACCTTTGCATTCAAATTTGTCACTGTTCCGTCAAGAAATAAATTTTGGACAGAACTGTTTTTCATGAGATTAACACTGATACTTTTATCTCGAGATGCTTCAAGGGTTAATTGCATTACAACTCACAGCTGCTTAATGACGAGGAGGAGGTTTTTGATCAGTCTCAAATAAATAAAGGACTACCTCTCAAAAACGAATGATTTCTAACATCAAAGTACATTTCAACTTTTAAAAGATGAATGAATTGTATTAAATCAAAAAGGGAATTCTTTTGAGAAATAGATGTAACTGCCTTTCAGAAAACATTCTGTCATTACAGGTTTCATTAATTTTAATAATTTATATATAAAAGGCGAGACTGAATTGAATTAGTCATCTTCAAGTTTGTCATCAGAAACTACATAAGATCTCCGTTCATGGATATTAATAGCAGCCATTCTTTTAAAAATATGTCTTCCACCAGTCATCAGTTATAACTGACATCCTTTGCAGTTACTCCATCAACAATAACAATTGTAATTCAGGTAGATTATGTAAATGCCAATTTCATGTTTCATTGTTGTTCTAGGTAGTCAAAGATTTTTCATTGGCTTTAAATCAATGCGTCCTCAGAATAATCAGAATGTTCCCTCATTTCTTCCCTTACAAATCACAGAGTTTTAGTCCCTTGAATTTTATAATTTTCATACTTGGAACATCAGAGTATTACGTTGTAGTTGGCCTTTGAAAGATGCAAAATTACACTTACCCATCTAGAATCTTCGTATAACTTTACTGGCTTGAATCAATCGATACCTCAACTTGTTATCCAAATTCATGGCAGATAAAGAATCTCTATCTCCATTTCCAGTTTTTATAACATTTTGAACACACTACGGATGAAAGGTTTGCAATCGGCCTTGCACTCTCCATTCCTTACGTAGTTACAATGAGAAAGAAACACAACTCATCTGACGAGATAAATATTTTCCAGTAGTCTACAGTATACAGCAGTGTACAGCGCCCATTCTATTACAGCAGGCTAAGTATTGTGAAGTTGCAAACCTTCAGAATAATTTGCATCCAAATATTGATAGACTGCATTTCCTTTAAATAGACTGATGCAGTTCACATTTTACACATGCGACCCGCACACGAGTGTCCACCATTACCATTACCATTCACAGACGGCTGAGAGAGCGACATCTACGCTCATACCGACTGCTACGCCTCCTGCCACTCACGTCTGCACACCGTCGGGCTAGATTACAGTGGTGCTTGGCTCGATCCGGTTGGAATGATGCTGACTGGGGACGTATAGTGTTTAGCGACGAATCCCGCTTCCAACTGTGTCCTGTCGATCCTGCTTTCACTATTGCATGCCACACAGGCACTCAACCAGGAGTTATGGTCTGGGGTGCCCTTTCCCTTGATAGCTGGACCCCTTTGGTCGTCATTAGTGGCACACTCGTACAGCACAGCGGTACGTCAACAACATTCTGAACTCTCGTTTGTTTAATGCAGTGTGTCAGGAAATGCGAGCAGATTATCAGTCATACATGTTTCATACAGAATTACGATGGCTTTCTTGCGGAAAAATGCTTTCTGAGATTTACGAGCTAAAAAATGAGACCCAGACGTATTTAGAGACCCATGGTTCAGATTTTGCTTCTCTATTTAAAAAAGAAGAATGGGTAGCAAAACTTGCATATCTGGCAGACATATTCGCTCATTTAAATGAGCTCAACAAAAAAATGCAAGGCAGGAATTCTCATATTTTAACGTCATCGGACAACATTGAAGGATTTTGCGCTAAATAGGTGTTATGGATCAGCCACGCTACCAATGGTAGTAATGAAATGTTCCCAAATGTCATGGCTGTCGATTCAGAAAAAAAAGTGCAGGCTTTGATAGTGAAACACTTAGAGCTATTAGCAGAAAAAATGAACACTTTCCTAAGTGTGACCTGCAACCTATGGACTGGGTACGAAATCCATTCTCAGATAGCATTTCCCTTGAACACTTACCGATAAACGAGCAAGAAGAATTCATGGAGCTAAAAACTGATCCGACATTAAAACTAAAATTTTCCGAAACAGAGCTAGCAGATTTTTGGCTGCATATAAAAAATGACTATCCACTGCTTTCAAAGCGTGCTGTTGCAATTTTCTTACCATTTGCCACGACCTACTTATGCAAATTGGGGTTTTCAACTCTCACTACAATTAAATAAAAAAAAAGAGAACGCCTGAGGAAGATCGACGAAGAGATAAGTGCAGCCTTATCAACAATTGCTCCAAATTTTGATCGCCCGTGCTCAGTTAAGCAGACTCACATTTCTCATTAAACATCTTTTCATGTTATATTGATTTTAATAATAAATAAATATTAAATAAACATTGGTTTTTTCTTTTGTGTACCTCCAAAATTTCTTGATTTGGTAGGTGTACCTTGAACACAAAAAGTGCGGAATACTGTTATAAATGACAAGTTTTTTACAGCTCCGTCTAAAATATGTATATACTATCATGATGCTCAGATCCAACGCATTGTAGCTCCGGCTATTCATTCCTTGGGTGCAAATTTTTGATCTTTTGCAAATTCGGTCAAAAAGGTTTTGCACGTGAAGTTTCATTATTAAATGAATTCGGATTATTTTTTCAGGGAGCATCAATTTTTTTGTGGTGTTTATAAGAATTTGAAAATTCTTTTAAAGATTCTGAAATTAATGTCTTTAAATAATA
This sequence comes from Thereuonema tuberculata, assembly GCA_023159025.1. Taxonomy (NCBI): domain Eukaryota; kingdom Metazoa; phylum Arthropoda; class Chilopoda; order Scutigeromorpha; family Scutigeridae; genus Thereuonema; species Thereuonema tuberculata. The sequence continues at coordinate 65,419,415 of JAFIDM010010028.1, read as the reverse complement.
AGAAACCAGATTTTAAGTGAAAGGAATTTGTCATATTGTTCTAAAATACAAATACAAATCTGCACTTATCCGATTTGCTAGTTTTTTTTTGCTTTTGTTTTTAATTAAAGAATTGCTAAACACATTTAAATATTTATTTGTACTAATTATATGCTTTTTTTTTTAATAGCTGAAATAACACTTTAAGGAAGTTGATCTTTTTGGATGACATATTTTGCAAAGATGGATGATGAATGCTACAAAGAAAAGCTAGTGATCTCAAATAATATTGCTTATGTTGGAGAATTAAAGAACAACTGCCGTCATGGTTATGGAAGATATGAAGATTCCAATGGGAATGTATACGAAGGTAAATGGGCAGAAGATAAAATGAATGGAAAAGGAAAACTGATTTCTTTTAAGAGTGTGTATGAAGGAAAATGGAAAGATGGGAAAGCGCATGGCCATGGACAAATAACTTTTTCGAATGGAGACATATATATAGGTGAATGGAAGGAAAACAATAAGCACGGTCATGGTGAATTAATGTGTGCTAGTGGGTTTGCATATGAAGGTGACTGGAAAGAAGGCAAACTACATGGCAAAGGAAAAGTGACATTTGTCAATGGAGATATGTATGAAGGTGATTTGAAAGAAAATAAAATCGACGGGTTTGGAAAATTGATTAAATATGATGGAGAAATATACGAAGGTGAATTTAAAAATAATAGAATGCATGGACAAGGCAGAAAAATATTCATTAATGGTGATGTGTTTGAAGGCGAATGGAAGGATGGATGTAAGTGTAACTTTGGAAGGCTAGTGTATTCGAATGGGAACATGTATGAGGGTGAGTGGAAGGACAATAACAGAGACGGACAGGGCAAATTATTCCACTCTAAAGGGCATGTATATGATGGGCAATGGGTAGAAGACAAAATGCATGGCATTGGTAAATTAATGTTTGTCAATGGGGATGTTTATGAAGGAGAATGGGTAGAAGACAAAATGTATGGCATTGGTAAATTAATGTTTGCCAATGGGGATGTTTATGAAGGTAGTTTGAAAGAAAATAAAATTGCCGGGACTGGGAAATTGATAAAAAACGATGGAGAAATATATGATGGTGAATTTAAAAATAATAGAATGCATGGACAAGGCAAAAAAATATACATTAATGGCGATGAGTTTGAAGGCGAATGGAAGGATGGATATAAGTGTAACTTTGGAAGGC
>JAFIDM010010028.1:65389283-65411333 GCA_023159025.1 Thereuonema tuberculata | reverse complement strand
GATAAAATAATTTTTATTTACGATTTGGACATTTTAATTTGAAAAAACATTGGATTGAAGTTTTGATTTTTGTTTCGATTCTTCAAAGATAGAGATTTTATTCAAAGTTTGAACAATTAGGAAGTAATAATTTATAATAAAGCTTCGTGCTTCATATGGCACGGAGCATATGACGTTTTTTGTTATTGTTTAGTTTAGAATTCATGGATGTTATTTAAAATATTTTTAATTTGGGAAGAAGGAAGATGGTTTCTTTTCCCTTTGTAAAAAGCTTGAAAAAGAATTTCCGATCAGAAATTCGAAATATTGCAGTTTGGATTTGAGGAGTTAAGTAATAAAACGTACAAAATATTTCATTTCGGGGGGGGGGTCATGTCACTTGGGGTCATGTGTTCAAAAGTCACATGGGGTCATGTCAGAGGGGCGGCCATTCCATCGGAAAATATTGACTGATAACCCTCTCATTCCCGAAATGCTGGCGTAACAGGTTCTGTACTGCCCGAACAATATGTGGTCGTGCTCCATCTTGCATATAACATGTAGAGTATGAGCATTATCTTTGTTGCAATTCAGGAATTACAAACGTTTGCAGCATTTGCAGATATCTCTCTCCATTAATGGTACAGGTAACAGGACCTGTAGGAGTCATAGTCTCAAAAAAGTATGATCCTAATATGAACTCTGCCGTGAATCCACACCACACAGTTACTTTTGGAGAATTCAGTGGCACTTGATGAATCACTGAGGGACGTTCACATGCCCAGATTCGGCAGTTTTGAGTGTTGACTGACCCATTCAGATAAAAATGAGCCTCATTTCTGAACAATATGTTTCAAGGCCAATCATTGTTGATATCCATTTGGGCAAGAAATGTTAGCGCGAAAGTCAGGCGCATATCATAATCTGTAGGTTTTAGTTCTTGCACCGACTGATCTTATACGGATAGAAATGCAGCATTTTCCGTAAGATTTTCCAGACAGTCTCATAGGGCATATTGGTTTGCCGAGCTATTGCACGAGCGCTTGGACCACTACTAGTCCCTGTGTCGTCGAACACTGCAGTGGCAACATCTGTTACTGTGTTGTCTGATACTGGTTTTCGTTCTCTGCCGGCTCTCAATCCTAGCGATCCAGTTTCCTCGAATTTATGAATCATAGCTCGCAGTGCTACAACAGACATTGGACCTTTACGTAGGTTATGAAGCCTTCGAAAATCCCTAAGAGCCGCCGCTGCATTGCACTCTTTAGTGTAAAACAGCTTTCCAAGTAACGCACGTTGGGGTAAGGTAGGCTGCATACTGAGTACAACTCAACAGTCAATCGACGAATTGCTTGACTGAACGTTCGCTCTTCTGTTTTTAAAAGGACTGAGTAGCGCTGCTGTCACTTCTAGAAAATTTGCATAATCTATTCATAACGATACAAGCTACTTGTAAGTTTGACATTTAAAGTTTTAGAAGATTTGCATAATCTATGTTTAGAGTGACAGCAGCGCCAAATTTTCTCCTATCGGCGACTTTTGGTACTAATTTTTTTTTTTCGGAGATTTCGTCTTCCCATGCCTTCAATAGACTATACCTGAATTTTTGTTTCATTCCGTTCATTAGTTTTCGCTGCAGATGCCTCCAAACAGGGAAAGGTATTCTATGGTCACCTTGTTATCTTGTAAAGCAAAGTTTTGAATAATAAGAGATTGAATTTGAAAATTTAAACATTCCGTAAAAACATTTCTCTGAAATATTAAGTGAAACGTTTTTAAGAGATGTTTAAATTTTCAAATTCGATACTTTAGTTGTTATGGTGGACGGATGAACCTAGGGAGTTATACTATTTTTACATTGCATTAGCTATGTATCAAAGTGTTAGTCTTTTTCTTTGTTCACCTGTAAAGTCATCTATTATACAGGGTGTTTCAGAAATACTTTTACATACTTTGGGGGCGGGTTCCTAAAACCAAAACAAGAAGAAAAGTCCATATAAACATATGTTCGAAAATCCTACGGTTTTCAGTTATTAATGAAAGTTTACGGTCAACACGTTTCAAGATACAATCCAACAACTCACGTTTGCTGTTGCATTGATTGTCTCCTAGATAGCGCTGTGTTGTTGCCATGGAGATTTACTTCCATGTGTCATTGGTGACCATTTGTATAGTAGTGAGTTGTCTGTCTTCAACGTGTCAGTTGTGTAGTAGTGCGTTGACTGAAATGTGTTCCGTTGAACCACGGCAGGATACCCATTTCGTGAGCAGGCAGATATGATTTTTATGTATGGTCGCGCGAATGGTAACGGACGCGAGGCTGCACGGTTGTATCTGATGGGGTTTCCAGACCGCAATCAGCCGAGTCATCCAACATTTGCTGCTGTTTATCGTCGTGTTGCTAAGAGGGGATTCGTACCACAACGAACTATAGATCGAAGAAGACCAAGAGTCGCTCTGACGCCTAACTAGAAAGAACGCAGTTTACAGTTTGTTGCAGAAGAGGCGAGTATCAGCACACGACAGGTGGCCCGAGTATGTGATGCATCTCCTGCTACCACATGGAGGATACTTCACGAGATGCTCTTATCTCCATATCATCTGCAACGTGTGCAGGGTCTTTCGCTTGCCGATTACCCACCAAGGGAGAACTTTTGCCGTTGGCTTGTTGCACAAACTGCCAATCCGTTGTTTGTCTCTTCGGTCTTGTTTACAGATGAGGCAACATTTGGATGAGATGGACTAACAACTTTTCACAACCAATTTATGGGTGTATGAAAATCCTAGTTGTACAATTCAGGCTAGACACCAGCAGCAGTTTAAGATTAATGTGTGGGTTGGAATTGTAGGTGACAGTCTAGTAGGTCCATATGTTCTCCCAGCATGATTCAGGGACATGATTCAAAACACTCTTCCAGCTTTGCTACAGGATGTGCCCTTGCAAATAAGACGAAATTATTGGTTTATGCATGATAGGGCTCCAGCACATTTAGCCATATTGTTCGAGATGCACGGCTGAAATCTACCAGGACATGGATAGGTAAGGGAGGACCAGTTCCATGGCATGCACGTACCCCCGACCTCAATCTTTTGGATTTTTATCTGTGGGACCGCCTCAAACAATTGGTTTATGCAGCAGACATTCCTAATGCAGAGACACTTTATCAACGTGTCATGGTAGCCTATGAAACCGTTCGTCACCGTATGGGAGTATTTGAAAGGGTGCGACAGTACATGATCCGACGAGTGCTTGCGTGTGTGGAAGCACGAGGAGGACATTTTGAACATTTCTTATGGGTTTCTGAGTTGCTGAAAGTGTCAACACTTGCTAATAACTTGACAATGTCTAACAGATGCGTCAGTATTTTCTTCATTTAATAACTGAAAACTGTAGGATTTTCGGACATATGTTTATATGTACTTTTGTTCTTGTTTTAAATGTTAGGAATACGCCTCCAAAGTAAGTAAAATTATTCCTGAAACACCCTGTAGATTTCCCCAAAGAAAGACCTTTGCTGACGTAATCCGCTTATGGATTGATGTTTCCAGGAGGTAGCAGCGACATCTATTGCTAAAATTTAAACTATATCATAACGAATTTGGTTTTTGTACTTTGTACAGTTACGAATATATTTCGTATGAAATACTGAAAAATCTCTGGCTTGACTGTGCAATGACAATTCTCGCGTACTGACAATCACTATGCCATTTCTATGTTTGAAGTCATGGTTTTCAGGCGAAAGTAAGTGATCAGATTTCGCCAAATAAGGAGAACTTTGTCTGTGGAAACCGAATAAAAAAATTTAAGAAAAAGCATAATTGGATAGTGGTGTAATTTTTTAGACTCAGCAACTGCTTCATTTATTTACTGCAATGCGCAGATATTCATCATTTTTGGCACCAGGGCAAATGATTTACCAACTATTTTTTTTTAATAATTTTATTAGTATAATTTCACTTACCTTTGTTTTGTTTTTCTTAAATATTTCTTATATGTTGCTGTGATCAGTATGTAATTGTTGGATGCAAGATGTTCAAGACAATTGTACTCTGAACCTTCTAGAATGAAACTTATTTCTCTTTCATTTTATATAGACCTATTACTCCGCCATATTCAAATAAACAGTTCTGCTTGTGACTTCATATGAATTTCGCTTTATTATTCGTAATAATAAATATTAAGTATACAAACCTTGACAATATACGTTGATAATTTCTTTAATATAAATGTAGAGCAGATCCAGGAAAAAACAATACCCAATAATAATTGAATCGGATATTACAGGGTGTTTCACTCGCTCTCGAACCATGATTTTCACTCAGTGTATGGTTTATTTTACCAGAGGGAGGGATGGCTAGTGGGTTGACTATCAGAATTAAAATTTTAAATATGCATACTATGCCTCCCTGAAAACTGACTTACAGGCACACAGAAACTTGTGTTACATAGGGTTAGGCCTAACAGATTATTAATGTATTAAATCATGATTTCTTAAAATATACTATAACAGTAATAACATTGATTTCGCTGATTTACTAATTAAGCTTAGAATATTTGGGATTTTAAAGTAATTCAAAGATATAGATGTTATACATGTGTGCTTCTAACAATCTCTTCTATTTATAACAGTAACTACTACAGTGAGATATTTGATTATACTTACATCGGACAATTGTAATTGTAATAATTGTAATTCAAATATTTTATTTCAAAATTCAATATTTAACAACAAGTTTAACGTGCGAAAAATAATTGAACATTACAAAAAAAAAAAACATAAACGCACAGATGAAGGGTAGGAATCATGAAACAGCTGTTCTGGATTCCCGATATCGAAAGCACTAAGAACTCCCTTTTTTGCTGTGCGTACATGTTTTTTCTTGTAATATTCAATATTATTATTATTAAATATTCAAAACAAACTCTGTTGATGAAAAGACGACACAGACCTAAATTAGAAGAAATAAAGACAGACAAATTCCTATCACAGAAAAATACAAATTTTAATTTATAATTTTCAAACTGCCTTGATGCTAATGGCGACCACTTTCCACACTTGCTATGAAATCATCATGCGTCTTGTAAACCAATGTATGTCTGTGTCAAATGTCTCTGCATTACTTCCATTCGTTGGAAAATTATAAGGGAAAGATCAGGGTTCGATAGCGAGTGAAACACCCTGTATTACTCAAAAGACTTATTTACAGCTGCTTGAGTATTAAATTTTGAAATAAAATAAATAAATAAATAAAACTTTTCTAACTCAAAATAGTAAATTTGTTAAATTCTAAAAAAAAAAGGGTTGTTGTGCAGATGCAGAACCAGTGTAAAAAAGGCGAATTTCCTTTGCAACCAAACGATTCCCAAATACGTAGTAGTTATGTAATCGATGGAAAACTCTGGATTTTTTTTATTTTTTTGTAGTTTTTAAGAAAATTCTAGATTTAGTTAGAACTCTATCGCGAGCGATAGATTCACATTTTCAAAGCAAGAGCTTGTAGTGTCTTTACGAAAACACACCTACGTCTAGAAATAGAACAGAAAAAAAAGACCAAAACAAAACCCAAACATTTTCCTTTTAATTAACACTAGGTTAGGTTAAGTGAGGTATGACCCTTTCCAGGATGTTTCGTTTGAAAATACAAAAGAAAAAAAAAAACAACATATTTTCTGTTTTGGAATGACTCTCAATTTTGCAATTAATTCGGCATTTTTCTTATTTCACAGGAGTGCTTCCACAAAAAAAGTGAACCTAAATTTCGAATTTTCTTAAAAAATACAAAATAAAAATCACAGTTTTCCATTGATTACATATCTACTTCGTATTTAGGAATCGTTCGGTTCCAAAACAAGAAAAAAAAAAAGAAAATTCGTTGTAATTTCACTGATTTTGTGTTCCACACAAAGAAAAAGAAAAAAGAAATTATGTAAATAACCATAAGTGTTATAGTTATATGTTTCTCTCAAAATCTTCCTTTTCATAATTGGTAGATTAAAATCTCCATACTCCCTTCATATTTATATATTTTGTATTAGCAAATTTTCGATCTTCCATTCTCAATGGATTTTTTTTTATTTAGAAATAATGAAATAGGAATAATGTATATAATGGACTAGTAACTGTGCTACTTAGGAGAAAACAAAAGAACATTAAGAGAACGAGTATTGGAATACGGGTTATGTCAGGCGAAAATCAACAGAAATATCAGAAATAGCAACCATTGCTATAAGAAAGGCCAAATAATGGATTATGAGATGATAATTATATAAGTAGAAAAAAGACACAAAAACAAGGAAAATTTTAGAAAGTATGTACATAAGGAATACCAAAGGAAGAAATATGAACAGGTACGAAGGTATGGAAAAAGAAGAAAAAAATTATATTGTGGACTGATAATTTAATACAAAAAGACATTAGTAGCAATAAAACATTAATGTAATGTGGTGAGCGTGGGTGGCAGAAAAGCCGAGCACCGCGACCTGAAAGATCTATTGTGCTATCCCACGGAAAGAAGGACAGACGGAGAGAAAGACTGCGAAAGGATGGTGTGAGAAATGCAGGGGAAACGGGAGAACCCCGGGAAAACCTGCCCAGCGCGGATCGCCACCATCAACGAAACCCACATGAGAACCGAACCTCGGAATAAAACAGTAAGATTTAATGAATTGGTATATTAATGTAAATAGTTGCTTTAAAAAAATTATTGTCTAATAATGACTGTGATATCATGAGCAAGAGAATTATTATAAACATGAAGGGAGTATGGAGATTTTGGTCTATCAATTATGTAAATAACCATTTATATTGCTATCTCGGAACAATAAGAGTACTTTGATTTGGAAATTTTTCCGTTGAAAATTTCTTGACTGGTGATATTGAATCTATATAATTATCGAACATCTGTATCAAGTGCACTTTCTGATATCTATATTTGAGCAGGCCATTATTATCGTCTATATTTCTTGTACATGAAAAGAAATCATTGAAAATTTTATATGATGAAAATTATGACTTTATTATGCATTTGAGGAAGCTGACTTTCAAATTAAAATCATTTATAAACTAGATAAATACAATCACAGTTTATATAACTTCATATGATAACTCACTAGGGCCAAAATTTTAAGTCAATGTAATTATTTCTGTAAATGACGTTCATTACACAATATCAAGGGATGAGTTCGAAAATCTCGACATTTAACAGAATTTCCTTGAATTTTCCAGTAGTATTTCTCCAAATACTTAAAAGTTTTTACATATACTAGAGTTGAACGAGATAAAAGTATCCAATATTTTGGGATAAGATAATTTTATAACAATGTTGAATTTTGATTTATCTGCTGCCATGACTAAATCTAAGGTCTATTTCACGATGAAGTTGCAAGAATATGCAACCTTCCATAATGCCGCAAACAAAATAGTTCCAATTTAAAGCTTAAAAAAGAGTAGTTATATGTGGATTTATAATAGGTAAATGTTTCGTTTTAATACGTTTCTGAAGATGAAGTTCAATTTATTTATCTTTCCCTTAAAATATTGAAATTTGAATTTGTTTTTTGCCAATCACAGGAAAAGTAAATTTGAACAGTTAAAGTTAGGAGGCGGATTGATATGGGAAGTTATGTAAGTAAATCGCCTGCAAATAAAAAGTGAAGCAATCTATAGATAATTGCATTAAAAAATAATCCACAGCTGTAGCAATTTCCTGTTATAATGCACCAAATTTGTTTCACGATAATATGCTACTGGTCAACAAGGGAAATTACGTTCTAGATCTAAACTTTAACATATTTTTAGCATTGTCAATTAAGACTCTCGAAAATATTACATGATTTAAAATGCAGCTGAAAAAAAGGGGTTAATTTAATAGGACTGACAAGTAAAGAATCACGATTTTTTTTTCTTTGTCATTATTTTCATGTGTTAAAATTTTAGAGTTCATTTTAGCAGCGAATGATGTAAATGGTGTACTACAGCGAGGCTTACACGAATGTGGATGTTAGATTCAAACCAAAAAGCCTGAAATTTTATATATAAATCGACATATTCCTACACTTAGTTGTTGTTTTTTTCCCTTATCTATTTGACTTAGAAAAACTTGTCCTTTCAAAAATGGTGAGGGGCGGACTGGCCACAATGGTTATCGAACGAAACCCGATAGACCGTTCAGGACTTTATTCAGAAATCTCTTTGGTACCAGAATTTAATGATATCAGAGCGCAGATTGTTTATTTAAAAGTAATAGGAAACGTTTTAAAACACTTTCTGATAAATAATTTTTGCTGTTTGTCTTTCGATGAACTGAATTTCCAATCCTGTGTACATCTCATTATCGTAACAGCATGAATGTGTTCTATTGTTTCCTACTTGCTGCATTTTCACTTAGCACTTGTCGCTTATATCGAAAACCCAGACTTTCTGAAAAGCAATGATAGTTTTATATACTTTTGAACAATCAAGTTTTGAAAGCTATCACATGACTTATAGGGACGTCGTTCCATTGACGCTGTAGTTGCCCAGTTTTGTACTTCTCCTGTCAGCACTTAAATATTGAGAGTACCGACTATTTTGCGGACTGCCATCTGGCGACGAACAACCGCAACACTCCTTAAGACGTATCCAAACTCGCTTTTTGAAGCAAAAGATGAAAAAAATGAAGACTCCTTGTAACGTGTTGATTAAACTTGCCACAAGAACAAAGCGTTCGGATTCTATGACCATTGATAAGGTTTCCAAAATCCACGTTAGGCCCATGACAAGGAACAGCTTAACATAGAGGGAAAGGTTGTATCTGAAAAAGACAAATAAAATTAGGCCCATTAAAAAAAAATCACTTTTTTTAATATAAACTGAATAAAACTGTTAACAAATTTTGATTGAAAATATTTAGAGAATAAACATTAAAATTCTTTATGCACACACATCAAACATACACAGAATATTACCAATAAAATTTCATTAGAATTACAACGTCACTAGGATCTGATACCATAGGACCTTTATTATCCACTGGTTAGAATTAAATGATCTGTAAACGGTAAATGATCTGTTAGTCCTGACTGGACTAAACAATCAGCAAAATATAAGCTTCTAACGATAATTGGTAAAGAGTCGAAGTTGCAGTCGGAAGACCAATCCGACGATCGCAGCTTTTAAACCAAAATTTTTAAGGTGGTAATTCCCTGGGAAAGCAATTCTGGAAAAATCCCTACATTTCGATATGGGATCAAATTCAACCCCTCCAGACAATAGAAAATTATTTTTGTCATTTAAGCTTTCGGATTCACTCAACTGTAGTTGTTAAATTTATGTATCAGGAATTTCTGCTTTTGTTATTAAATTTAAAATATAAAAATTTCTGCCGCGCATCTACCGCGGTAAGTGTATTTCCCAAAGGTGAAAAATGTTTAAAACTGCGTTTACAATTTTGAGGCCATGTCCGACTTCTAAGGCCTGCTCCCTAAAAACCCGTGAAGAGATGTCGACTTTTTTGTTACTTATTTCTAGCTAAACAAATGTCCTAAAAACTCTAAAACGTTTCTGGAAAAAGCTGTAAAAACAACGTCAGGATAAGGTTTTGAAGATAGGAAAGACGTCAAAAAATAAAAATTTCTATCGGTTGCCATTTTGAAACCGGTAATCCCATTTGATTGAAATGCGATACCAGCCAAGGATATCTAAGGGTATCTAGCACCCATAAAAGTTTTAGCTCAAAAGCTTAAAATGTACGGCAGTTATCACAACTTTAAGGTCATGCCCCTCTCTAAGGCGCGTCCCTAAAAACCGGTGAACAGATTTGGACTTTTTTGTTACTTTATTTGCAGTTAAACCAATGTCCTAGTAGATCGAAAAAGTTTGTGGCAAAAGCTCTATAAACATCGTGAGTATAAGGGTTTGAAGATAGGAAAAATGCGATAAGTGAAATGCGATAGCAGAAGAATTTGAATGACATATACATTCGTGATCTACGACCATCTGATCGACGCTTATCACAAGATCCCAGGCTCATCTGTTCAGGTTGGGGAACCCTTGGAAAAATACCCTAATGTAGAGCCACAATGCATCGTGGATGCATTTAAGTAATTCTCAAAATTTATTGTGAACGTCCGCGAATTTGATTTAAAACGTTCCCACACTATTCTCTAAAATAGATCTGAAGTAAACGAAACTTTCTCATACCGTATTGGCCCGAATATAAGACGGCATTTTTTTCCAAAATCCCATCCACGAAAGTACTATTTCGTCTTTTATTCGCAACTAAACTTGGAGCGCGCACGAAACACACGAAACCGAAACCGAAACCAAGCGTGCTCTGGCGCTGAAGCAACGCCACCTGGTGGCGTTGGCTGAAGTCGATCATAGGCCTAACCAACATGCTCCAAAATAAAAAAAAAAATATATTCTACTACGCTTAGTGGTGGTGTACTTTTTTGCAAAAACAGTTTAATTTAATTTCATAAATGTCATTTCGCCTAGCTTAGAAGTCACAGATTTAACTAAATATTGCTGACATTAAGCCTATTACTGCAACCAAAAGTATTAACAATTTCATCATGAACTGGATGTGGGAAGATAATTTGTCAACAAACTTTTTTTTAAATAATTTACTAGAAATATTTGTCGAATTACGCCTCGTTAATAGGTATAACGTCTTATATTCGCGACCAATAGTTTTTTATCAAATCGGAGCTCAAAAAACGCCATACGTCTTATATTCGAGCCGTCTTACATTCGGGCCAATACGGTACCACATTATTAAAAAACAAATTTCGATGATTAACTCAGCATTTTATTCAAACGATTTAGAAGCTTTCACTGTTTTTTAAAGAGACAATCTCTAAATAATATAATCTTTCTATCGAATAATCGAAAAAAACGTTCCAATTTCGAACCCTCCACAACACGATGTGGAATCGGTGTTTGATTCACATAGCAAACAATATCATTACTACATAGCGATTTCTGAATAGAATTTAATTTATCACTTTAATAAAAATTACCGAAATGAGATCTTATTAGAATGTTAATATTTATTCGTTTCGACTTACTACATTCTTTGGATTAATCTTAAGATAACCATGATATGTTCAATCCAAATACAGTGCAACTGTTAAATCGCTCGTGGTGTAAATTATCATTCTTGCGATCATAAGCTAATTCCAGCTGGTAAGTGACAATAATTAGAAGATAGAGCTGTCCTGGAATGCTTGAAAGGTAATAAACTTACTTTTATACGCGTTTTAAACATTCAAAAATTGGTAAATTATTTCTGACTGGGATTTAATTCACTCATTAATATTACTTGTGAAAGGAAAAAAATTGAAACTTACAAAACCAAGTATGGCGTTACTTCAAAACTCTTTATTATCAAAAAAAAAATAAAATAAAAACTTAATGTTAAATTAGCACCAGGGTGTTTCATTTTATCGTGCAGGTAGGGTCAACACCATTCTGATTTTATTTATACTCTTATTTTACTTAAATAAGATACATTAAAAATGAATTAAAAATGAAATTAAACACATTAAAGTTTGAATAATTCAGCATCTTCTTAAAGAGATGAGATAGATAATCTTCTTTCTCCAAGTCCCGATTTTACAGAATGGAATCGCCTACTTTTAAGTTATATTTGTCAAAGAATTACTTACGAGGAGAAACTAGATAGAGTAAGGATTTAAATTAAACTCTAAAAGGTGTTACGTCATCGCTATCAGATAATTTGCCTTTCTTATTTATTTTAGTTGAGAGATTAATATTTATCTACTGATTTAATTGGGTATTTATGTTGTAACATCAAAGGTCATCAGTTCAGTGGCGTACGAAGAGACCTTCTCCCACAGAGAGCCATGGGAAACTATTTACTGCTTTGGTTGTACATTAAGGGCTTTTTTAACCTTCTGTACGAAGAAAGCAAACCCTAGATAGTTTTTTTTTTTTTTTTTTTTTTGAACCGTTAAGTTTTTAAATCAGTAAATAGATCTTCTTTGAACTTGACATGCACATTTATGGTAAAAAGAGATTACTTCGCTTTTCTACGCATTTCAAAAAGGTTTCGTTCAATAAATTTAATATTTAAAAAAAATAACTTAACGTGCATGGATAACACTTGAAATGTTCACATTATCACCAACGCAGATGATTAAAAGTTTGTACATTACAAAAACAGCCCGACCGGTTTCGCCAGCGAAATTATGAACCGCCTGGCATTAACTAGGTAAATTTAACAATATCTTTTCCAATTAAAACTGTCCAAGTCCGCTGTAAACATACGACCTCGATTGATGACGTAGACAAGATCCATTCCAGTAACTCTTTCATCATGTGCACAAACTTTTACACAAACTTTACACAAACTTTTTATCATGTGCATTGGTGTTAATGTGAATATTTCAAGGTGAATAGTATTGTAAATTCAATTACTATACAAGTTTAGGTTACGGCTCGTTTTTAATAAGGAGTTTATTCAATAAAGAAAGGTTAAGTAATTAAAAGTAATTAAGTAAGTAATTACTGATTCGTTTCAGTAAAAGTCTCACAATTCATTTACAAAAGAAAGTAGCCTTAGAATTCTTTTTAAAACCTTGTCACTTTTATGCTTAAAGGCTGTACACCATCTCCTTTTCACTCAAATTATTAAAGATTGCATTTAAGGAATAATAAAGGTTTTAAAGTTGTTACCTTTGTTTCACACCATTAAGTTTGAAGCTGATGATTGAACACTTTGGTAGGTAATAGGTATAAGCGACACTATGTATAAAAGCCCCACTATATATATGCAGGGTGTTGCAAAATTCGTGTGTAATATTCAAACCACGTGTAGGGGCATGGCTAAGGATCAATATATTCCTAATGAACCCATGTCCGGAAACGGCCCATTAAGGCGCTAGGTGGTGCTACAGTGAGCCTTTCCGAGAGAACATATCCTTTGCTACTCCATGTTTCAATTGAAACAAACAAAAACAGCACTCCCAAAATCAATGTGTGCGCTCGCCTGCAAAACATTTGTTATGGTGTAGCAAAGGATATGTTCTCTCGGAAAGGCTCACTTTAGGACCACCTAGTGCCTTAATGGGCCGTTTCCGGATATGGGTTCATTAGGAATATATTGAAACTTAAGGCTGCTACACACGATCAAGTATACATGACAAGTATACAGTTTTATCACGCTTGTCATGTATACTTGATCGTGTGTAGCGGAAATTTCGTACTTGACGGAGCTCAAGTATGCAGTACGAAGATTCGAACTTTATACTTGAAGCCACGGCTTGCGCATGCGCTTTGCAGAAAAAAATCATTTGTGACTCAGATCTCGGCCGATAAACATCTCTCCGAACTGTCCGTTCCAACATGGCTAGTGAACTGCGGAAAGGACACAGAAGTATTGGAAGAATTCATTCGAGTTTACCAAAGTAATCCTTGTCTGCGGCGGATTAAATCTAAAGATTATCATGATAAGGCTAAGAACGAAACAGCATATAATATATTATTAAGAACATATAAAAACATTGATCCAAACGTCGACCGGGATATCACTGTGAAGAAAATAAATAAATAGAGATACAGCATTGAAAGAATTGAACATTTCAAACATTTAACGAATTCTTAACGAATTCTGGTACTACATGGATCTGTAATTATATTTCTTTGTTATATTTGTTTTTAATTTTTTAATACGTTATTATACATATGTCTTAATGAGCGATTTTTTTGGGGGAGTGATAAAAGATTCAAATAGGTTTATTCGTTCACTCGCAGATAATTATGCCAATGATTCGGATATATTTCCAATTCACTTAGTAAGTTAGTGTGCGAATAGGTTTTTATTTTCAATAAACATTCCTTACACCAAATCCCACGTTTCATCTTTCGTTTTGTCCTTTTGGAAATAAGGACACACGCAGCCAAAGCGAGCAAAGCGTCGTCGTCCGAACTCGACATAACTCAACCAAAAAATGAGACTTGTCAAGTATGCAGTACCGTGTGGTGGCGAGGGGGTTTTTGGGTATACTTGAGGACCAATTATACTTGTCATGTATACTTGTTCGTGTGTAGCAACCTTTAGCCATGCCCCTACACATGGTTTGAATATTACACACGAATTTTGCAACACCCTGCATATATATAGTGTGGCCGGGAAGTTCCCTTACCCCATATTATGTATTATTATTATTATTTGTTTTGATGGTCATGATTTTTTGATGGTCATGTTAATGCCGAAACATATTTACACAGGTTATAAACATGATTAATCCCACAGCTTGAAGGCGCGGATATCATGGAGCGCATATGGCTACAGCAGGCCGGGGCACCTGCTCACTTCGCTCTTTCTGTGCGCGGGTTTCTTCATGAACAGTTTGCAGGTCGCGGTTCTCCAGCACCGCTAGCTTCTTTGAAATGACCACCATGACGTCCTGACAACTGATTGTGGAGAATCATCAAGGCCTACGTATCTGAACGCCTACGTATCCTACAAAATGAAGAATTTCGCAATGCAGATGAGGATGCATTTCCAACCCTCACACCGGACATGCTTCAAAAAATGTTAATAAGACAGGACGGCGTACGAACTTGTGTGTACAGCCTGATGGCGAACACACAGACGCATTGGACACTTAAGGTGTAAATATTTTTTTAAAATAAGGGGTACGGGAACTTCCATGGCCACACTTTATATATATATATATATTTACATAGTATTTACTTTCGCTTGACAGTTTGTTATAGCTTCACTTCGAGAGAAAGGCTATATCGAACCAAAGACTACTTGAGCCCAAGGAATTGTCTTATTTTATTCAAAATGGAGTAATGGAGATCTCGTTAAAAATGAATTAAGAACAGAATTTATCAAGGACATTTTCTTACCTGAATTTGTTATGTTATTGTGTCATGTGTATGTGTGATGTTGTGACACTTTTGATTAAACTTTAATTTGACTTAATTATAAGTAAAGTTTGATTTCAGCAAAGATCAAGACAAAGCAGAAGTTCAAATCGAAATGACAAAGTTATAAAACATTCAAATTAAAAAAAAAATGTAATATGGGAATTTCATATTCTAGAATGTTATTGTCAATATTATACATTTTGTTCTTGTTTGTAGTTTTTTGAGGGGTCACTGTTTTATCTCGAATGTCGGTATTTCAGCTTTGTAATTCTTGAGCAGAAAAAAGAGGTATAGATAAGTTAAGACAAACGATTGAGGATCAACTGAGGACATGGATATAAACAACATTACAGGGAAGTCAAGCATTCTAGCAAATCTCTTATCTCTTATTGGGGAAATAAATTTTGACATTTTTCGGCTTTAGTTTCGGTCCAAAATATATCAAATTCAATAGAGATTTTCTTTTGAAGAACCTAATTTACTGATAAAATTTCAGTTTTCTAGTTATCTTGATCAAGACTATTGAGTTTTTAACATTTCGTCGCAAAGTTGTATTGAAAACTTTTTTTTGTTGTAACTCTTTTTTTTTTTTTGTTCAGTGTCTAAAGGACATTTGACCAAACTGTAAAATTCTAAGGTGGATATCCTACCAAGGGTAATAAAGTTGACTGGTTTTTCTGGGGATCTTACACTGTTTTCCAAAAACAAATCGAAGCATCTTGAAGGAAGCGTCCAACTGCAGGTGCCATTTGAATGAAGAATGGAATTGATTCAAATTTCACAGTGAAAACACAAATTTATATTGAATAATAGCAGCATCATTGTTACATTATTTGTACTATGTTAAGTTACTTCTGGCTGCTAAGCAAGCTGATATACGCATGGTACGAAGTGAAACAAAGTCCTGATGTTGTCTTATGACAAATCAAGCCAAATTTACTGCAGCTGCTGCTCCCAAATGCCGGATGTAAGATGATAGCTGCAGTTGACATCCACATCTGCAACATGCTAGGATGTTCCAGATGTGGATACGACTGGGAGCTTACTGGCCAAGGAAGGATATGAATTGCTTGAAGACATTTCTTGGAAACGTGTTCAGTGTGTGGACGTGCATTATCCTGTTGGAAAATTGATCTTGGCAGGTGTACACGAAGGGCAAAACAACAGATTTCAGGATCTCCTGCATATATCGCTGTGCATTTAAAGTTCCTAGAGTAACTATGAGAGGGATGTGCTGTCATAAGAAATAACTCCCCTCACCTTTACACTAGAAGTAATGGCTGTGTGACTCCTGGCAATGCTGCCAGGAGTTGAGCACTGTCCGATCCTCCTCCATACACGGATGTGATGGTCATCTGCTGCAAGACAGACAGTGATAATGTCTCTCGGACCTGACCCTACTCTATGGAGGAGGACTGAACAACGCTCAAATCCTGGAAATATTGGAGAGAGGCACAGCCACTACTTCTAATGTAATAGTTTGGGGAGCCATTTCTCATGATTGCAAATCCTCTTTTCCAGTGATTCGAGGAACTTTTAATGCACAGCGATGCGTGCACGAGATCCGTTGTTTTTCCCTTCGTGTCAACAGTTCTAGGAGCAATTTTCCAACAGGATAATGCACATCCACACATTGCACCCATTTCGCAGCCGCATCTCCAAGTAATTCATTCTCTTCTTTGGCTTGTCAGGTCCCAAACCTGTCCCGCAGCGGATGTAAAGTGTATCCATCAACGTACATCAGGCATTTGGAGCAGCAGTTGGTGTGCTGTCACAAGACAACATCAGGATTTTCTGTCACTCTATGCCATACCGTATGTCAGCATGCATAGCAGCCAGATGGAGCTCAACACACATTTTTGATAATGTAACAATGATGCTGCTATTGTTCACTAAAACAATTTTTTGTTTGTTATTATTTTAATTTGAATCAATTCCAATTCTCTTCTTCCAAATGATACCTAAAAAGTTTCATTCAAAATGGAAACTTCCTTCATGGTGGGAACTTTATCCATTCTGTGTGTATAAATATTAATAAAAAGAACCAAACACACAAATATTATAACGATATAATAAATAACTTCATGACATGTTGCGAAGGATCACTTATTAATTATTATTAATATTAATTTTCCTTTTTGGTTATTATACTTTATTGCCAAAAAAAATAGAAGCAAGTCAATTTTTCTTTTTGTTTCCATAGTGTACTGATTGCGTAAATATGAATAATGTAACGCTACTCTAAACTTCTACTGAAGAAGCAGAAATACAGAAAAGAGTCATCTAATGTAGGAGACTTCCCTTCTTCATATTTTAATGTTTATAAACAAAACCTACTTCTCCGATAGATCTATCCTGAAAAAAAAAACCTACATAATCTAAATTAGTTGTTACATGTGATTTGTTGAATAACGAAATAGTAAAGAATATTCTTTTCACTGCAAATTCCAATAATCCGGCATCCGATGATGCCGTAATTCCAATAGTTCGACGTAAAAGATTGGTATGGTTACCGAAGAAGCATCTACAATAAGTAAATAAATAAAAGATTTTTGAAAATATCTGCTAAATTGAACATACTGAGTAGAATCTAAGTTACCTCATCTTCTGCTCACGTGATCTCAGTCCGCCATTTCTCTTTTAAGAAGTTTGTTGTCTATTTATGATGACAGATTTTTCAATTGAGCATTTAGGCAAACAAACCTAATGTAAAACATTTTAAAACACATTACATTAGTAATATTTTATTATTAACATTAACGAAATCACGAGGCTATTGATCTAGTATGATGCAGTATATTTATTACTAGGAAGATGCACATCGTCTCCAATGTTTTATAGTTGTAGTTATAACAGATAACATATCTGCATGTGAATATTATTTCCATCCATTTGCACTTACGAACAATAATAGGCGATTTCAGTGAATGAGACTTGGAGGGGAATTTCCAGGTGGGATTCGGAAGTTTCGAAGTTTTGCGAGTCAAAGAAAACGTCTAGTAAGTGGGTATCTGTCGTGACAAACAGTAAAGTGCGAAGCAGGAATAGATTTGTAATTGACAACTCCCTGAGATGTATGTTGCATGAAATGTGTGTATTTTGCTGTTGATAAGTTACTGGTAAGGGATAGTCTGCATCCAATGGATTGATAAAACGATGCTTCACAATGCTAGCGATGCCAATCGGGATGATTCGTTTCCGACGAACTGGCAAAGTTTCAGAAGGATTCCATGCCCCAAAACTAAGGCTAAATTCGTTTTCTTCAACTTGGATAATCGGACTGATAGGACTGTGAGAAATCTGTATCAGAAACATTATTATGATGTGTCACGATCTTATTTATCCACACATGAAGACGGAAACCACTTCTGTTACACAAATACTACTTTTATCACGTTTTAAAGATCACTGTGCTGAAGATAAGCTGCTTCTGCGAAACTTATTATCTGCCATTTCAATATCATTCATTCTGATAGGACGAAGACATTTTTTGTATAGCCAAACAAATTCAGAATTCCTTCAACATTGCAGAGATAAACAGATCTCGTGGTACAGAATTTCCACAATCATCTTTCTAGATCTATTTTTTATTTAAAATATTTGAGACATGGTTAAGGGCTTACATTCACTTTAACTAATTTCTGATTGAAATCCCAATCTTGGTTGAACTCCATTTCGTTGAACTCCATTCGACTGAAATCTCTTGGATCACCCGAGCTGTGCCTGAAAAGGGCTGTGTTGAATGCGTAGTCCATCGTTAAGCAAACAATTATCCACATAAACAATTCATTTATTTTTTTTCCTGTCCGTGTAAAATACATCCATTCTGTTCAATTTTATATATTTTAGTGCAACTGCATATTAAGTTTGCTTAAGGATTATTAATTATTACTGGAGATCACGTGGTCGCTATGACATTGGCCTCTCACGTTTGAGTACCGGGTTCGGTTCTCATGTGGGTTTCGTGATGGTTGGCGATCCGCGCTGGGTAGGTTTTCTCGGGGTTCTCTCGTTTCCCCTGCACTTCTCCCACCAATACTTTCTCAGTCTTTCTCTCCATCTGTCGTTACATTTTTTGGTTAGTACAATAGACCACCGGTCGCAGTGCTTCGCTCCCCTGCCACCCACATTCACCATTTAAACATACGTAATTATTACTGTATTTGCTTTAAATGAATAATTTCCAAATTTGTATTACATTTAGGCCTACAGATTAAAAAAAGCATACAGTCGAAATATACGATAACGGCAGTACCGGATTATTGGAAACTTGCTTTTATTCCAAAAACTACATGTTTACAGAAAATGCTACTTTAAATGTTTTAATTTATTTAAATTTATTTATTAATTCACAGTAATGCCATGCAATCAACTAGATTAAAAAAAAACTATTTTATTAAAAAAAAATATAAAAAATTTGAGTGCATAAAAAATATACTTTTTTTTCCATTACAAAAATAAATAGAAAATAAGTGATTATTACTGCAATTAAATATTGAAAGGATAATGTGATATAACTGAGCATTGTCAAATAATTGAAAGCCAAACAAAATTTGGAGGGGATGGGGGGTGGGGGTAAAGGCAACGCCACCTAACAATATCAGAAGTCACTATACCTGTGGGAGAAGCAACCTGTTGGAACTACAGGGCTAATATGGGCTGTGTAAGTGGAGTAATGCAAGCGTAGTGATACCCTAAAATGATATATGTAAGAAAAAAAAATCTTCATTTACATTTATTAATACATGTGTAAAAAAAAAAAAAAAAAGAAAAAGGGAATAACTTTTAATTAAAAAAAAAATAGGAAAAGCTATTTTCTTTTTTTTGTCAACGATTTGACTAAAATCTGAGATTGACTAATTATTTCTCTTTATTTGTATAGGACGCCTCGGGTTATATGTGTTTTAACATGTAATGGTGGAACAGGATTAGAGTGAAATTTAATAATAGGCTTCGTCCTTACGTACACTCATCAGCCACATTTCCCCAGTTGAAGAGGATGCAAGCAAGATCCACAACCCACTGAGCTTTCTAAGCTACTTATCAAACAGTTAAATCTAGCTGATGAGTCCTAATAAGGATGAAACATCTGTTCCCCAAATGCCTTTGATGACAACTCCAAGTGTGATTGAGAAAATGAGCATTTTTTTTTCACTCTATTCCACATCAAAGATAACTTATTTGGATGATATGAAAAGAACAAACAGAAGAACTGCGGAAAGTTGTTAGCAATGCGAAACAACGTGAGAACCTCCAGAAAATAATCACGGATCAATTAAAATCTAGGATATTTACATTTCTAAATACAATAAAAAAAAAAATGAAACAAAATAAATTCTTCATCTGTGTAAAGAAAACATGAATATTATTTCATGTTTACATATCATTATTTCCTTCAAATATTTCATTACTTTAGCTATTTTTCGAACTTCGAATTTTTTTAGTTCAAAACCCACTTCGGGTTCAACAGCTACTGACGCTATTCAAACAAAAATACATAACAACCAATCTATTACGTACTTCTATAGACCTTTATTAGGTGGCTGGCAATGACACTGACGTATGCTTTCTTCCTATTAGGTAAGCACAATTATGAATAACTCTAATTTAAATTCATGCTAAAGACAGGGCTGTGGGGTTAGAATCGAGAGAAGGAGATCTTGAGTTGGTGGTTTTTAACTGAATCGAAGTCGTATTTACTAAATAACTGGAATCTGAGTTGGCGTTGGAAATCGAAAGGAGAAATTTCCACAATTTTGATTATTGTACGCCCCTACGTCAGCATCATTGTTAGCTATGTGACAGTGGTCTAGAGAAATGTGAGACCAGACTGTAGATTCTTAAATAAATAAATACTTTATACTAAGTCGGCCAGTTCCAGTATAGCCTTGTGGATAAGGCGACGACCTTCCAAGAGGCAGATGTATCAGAACCTCGGTTTGAATCCCGCGTCGGCACGGATATTTATTTTCTTTCCTTTGTTTGTAGGTCATCAGGTCTGCAGTCATTCCATAATGACTTCCTGAGGAAGGCGAATGGGAAACCGCCTCAGTACTAATTCCCAGGGATAACGCGAGCCTCCGAGATCGGAGCTAGTAATTGGATCTACAGCAAATACCGGAACACTGGGGAAAAAAGTGTAAATGTAAGTCTAAGACAAGAAGGCCTCGAAATCGTCTGCTCCAAACACTGATAAAACAACAGCGCAAAAGTTCAAATAGTTCTCAAATATATCCTGACGGTGGTTCATGGACCGAACAGAAATATCGAATTAATTTCACCTGAAGTGAGAAAAAAGAATTCCTCATCAAAGATTTACATTATTTGGATATTCAATTATCACGGCCTGCTTCCTTCAAGGAATAAAATAAATAATTTTAATAGCAAACTATAAAGTGCTGGATATATATAACAAGAAACCAATATGGATAAAAACACTCACAATTAAAGATTCACCCTGAGCTAATTTTGGAAATTTCGTATTGGGTTTCTGAAACAGACTATGAATATTTATTTTTATGAGTTTTTCAGCTTTTTTTTCTGTTTTGTATATACTTCAGGCACGTTAAACTTGCTGTTTTGTGTATGTATTCTTTATAAATTAATCCTTTATAAGCTAAGTGTTGTGTTAGCTGGGATTAATTCATTGCCATTTTTATTTTTAATTTGTTTTTTTGATGTTTCATTAACTGAAGGGTCATTCTGTCAGCATGAATTACATCAACATTTATTCCATCGTAGATAAGCTCATTAAATAATTCTTTAGGACGTTCCTTAGTTTGAACAAAAACAAGTACAGGAGGCTGCAGGAGTATTTTTTATTCCTATAGACACTGTCACTAAGTTATCCAAGTTAAGTTTGCACCATTCTTCAACTTCATAAGCAAAAGTTGCATTGAACATTTCTCTTCGCATGGTGTAAACTTAACTTGGATAACTTAGTGACAGTGTCTGTAGGAATAAGAAATATTGCTCTTAATCTGATTGAACAAGAATTGCTATTTGTTGGTAATGAATCTGGTAAATTAATAGCATTTAGGGATTTAGTTAAAAAAGGCATGCAGCCTCCTGTACTTGTTTTTGTTCAAACTAAGGAACGTCCTAAAGAATTATTTAATGAGCTTATCTATGATGGAATAAATGTTGATGTAATTCATGCTGACAGAACACAACTTCAGAGAGAGAA
>JAFIDM010010028.1:65370431-65389273 GCA_023159025.1 Thereuonema tuberculata | reverse complement strand
GTTCAAACTAAGGAACGTCCTAAAGAATTATTTAATGAGCTTATCTACGATGGAATAAATGTTGATGTAATTTATGCTGACAGAATGACCCTTCAGTTAATGAAACATCAAAAAAACAAATTAAAAATAAAAATGGCAATGAATTAATCCCAGCTAACACAACACTTAGCTTATAAAGGATTAATTTATAAAGAATACATACACAAAACAGCAAGTTTAACGTGCCTGAAGTATATACAAAACAGAAAAAAAAGCTGAAAAACTCATAAAAATAAATATTCATAGTCTGTTTCAGAAACCCAATACGAAATTTCCAAAATTAGCTCAGGGTGAATCTTTAATTGTGAGTGTTTTTATCCATATTGGTTTCTTGTTATATATATCCAGCACTTTATAGTTTGCTATTAAAATTATTTATTTTATTCCTTGAAGGAAGCAGGCCGTGATAATTGAATATCCAAATAATGTAAATCTTTGATGAGGAATTCTTTTTTCTCACTTCAGGTGAAATTAATTCGATATTTCTGTTCGGTCCATGAACCACCGTCAGGATATATTTGAGAACTATTTGAACTTTTGCGCTGTTGTTTTATCAGTGTTTGGAGCAGACGATTTCGTGGCCTTCTTGTCTTAGACTTACATTTACACTTTTTTCCCCAGTGTTCTGGTGCTTGCTGTAGATCCAATTGCTAGCTCCGATCTCGGAGGCTCGCGTTATCCTTGGGAATTAGTACTGAGGCGGTTTCCCATTCGCCTTCCTCAGGAAGTCATTATGGAATGACTGCAGACCTGATGACCTACAAACAAAGGAAAGAAAATAAATATCCGTGCCGACGCGGGATTCAAACCGAGGTTCTGATACATCTGCCTCTTGGGAGGTCGTCGCCTTATCCACAAGGCTATGCTGGAACTGGCGGACTTAGTATTAAGGATTTATTTATTTAAGAATCTATAGTCAGGTCTCACATTTCTCTAGACCACTGTCACATAGCTAACAATGATGCTGACGTAGGGGCGTACAATAATCAAGATTGTGGAAATTTCTCCTTTCGATTTCCAACGCCAACTCAGATTCCAGTTATTTAGTAAATACGACTTCGATTCAGTACAAAACCACCAACTCAAGATCTCCGTCTCTCGACTCTATCCCCACAGCCCTGTCTTTAGCATGAATTTTAATTAGCGTTATTCATAATTGTGCCTACGTAATAGGAAGAAAGCATACGTCAGTGTCATTGCCAGCCACCTAATAAAGGTCTGTAGAAGTACGTAATAGATTGGTTGTTATGTATTTTTGTTTGAATAGCGTCAGTAGCTGTTGAACCCGAAGTGGGTTTTGAACTAAAAAAATTCGAAGTTAGAACAATAGCTAAAGTAAAGAAATATTTGAAATAAATAATATTCATGTTTTCTTTGCACATTTGAAGAATTTATTTTGTTTCATTTTTTTTTTTTTTTTTATTTGATTTAGAAATATAAATATCCTAGATTTCAATTGATCCGTGATTATTTTCTGGAGGTTCTCCCGTTGTCTTGCATTGCGAACAACATTCCGCAGTTCTTCTGTTTGCTTTTCAAATCATCCAAATAAGTTATCTTTGATGTGGAATAGAGTGAAAAAAAAAAATTGATATCTTTCTTAATCTTTAATTGTGTGCGTTTATTTTTATTTTCTTGCTATAAATAATTTTATTTTATTTCTTTATTTTTGCATCAAATTTTATCTTCAATTACAATTGATTTCATCTCAACTTACCCAAATAGATATCTATTACATTTCCGTCAAAATAACGTAGTTGCTTCCATAAAGGAAATGCTACTTATTTTAAAAGGAAAACAGACGTTGTTTAAAAGGACGCTGTTAGGGAAGAGAATTGTAAGGAAACTTTTTGTTAAATTTGAGAAAGAAAAGTGTATCCTCAGTCAATGACGATGATAGCTAAGAAAATACTGTAGCTACAGATTTCATTTCAAACTTCAATTCCCCACAATTTTAAATAAAAAATAAAATATTAAATAAAAATAAATTTTAAGAAAAATAAATGTAATTTCATGCTTGGTATAGTATTTTTTTGGTTTTTCCCACAATATTAAATAGAATGTTGTTTACAGAACCAGTGGAATTAAGACGAAAATTTCTTGTTTTTTTTGTAACAAAACGATTCCGAATGATGTAGTAGATTATGTTTTATTGGAGTTTTCAAGAAAATTCGGGATGTAGTTGAACTTTGGTTGGGAGGCGGATATGGACATTAGAACTTGTAGCGTCATTAGGAAACGAGCAAGAAAACCACCTGGCGGGAAATTAGTAAGATCGCTTCAACAATGTTTCCTTTAGAAATAAAACAGAAAAAAAAAACTTCTTCTTTTAATTAATAATAGGTTAGGTTAATTGAAGTATGACCAGGATGTTTCGTTTGGCAATATAACAGGGAAAAAAAAATACTTTTCATTTCGGAATGACCCTCAATTTTGCAATCCTTCATTCTCAAAATACTGTAGTTCAAAGACCGCCATTTTTCTTATTTTACAGGGATGCTTCCTCAAACAATGCCACTTATATTTCTAATTTTCTTAAAATAAAAACGAAAACCCCAGTTTCCATCGATTACGTATCTATTACGTATTTCGGACTTGTTTAGTTCCAAAATAAAGAAAATTCGTCTTAAAATAATCCTGATTCGGCATTCTGTACAATTACAATTTTCCCTCTTTCCTTAAAAAATAAATAAATAAAACAAGTGTTTCCGTTTTAACCCAATGAAACCGAATACTATTCGCATTGATGCAACAGTCAGCTTAGTGTGATAAGGTCTCCCCATAGAAGCAATGGTATCGAGATTAGGTGAAATTTGCTGTAGTAATAATTAAAGTAAGTATTAATTCTGCTGGAGCTCATTTTTTTTCGACGAATATTAAAACATACGAGTATCTTGTTTTCGATTACGTAGTAGTTTGTCCATTTGTACTGATAAAAACTTCAATTAGGCTACTAACGTTACTCTACTTGAATATAATACTCGGACGAAATTTAAGTTCTTTTTTTCAACAGTTGGATAGAAAAACTCAAAAGCCATGAAATTACTGAATTAATTGCTGCTAGCAATAAAAGAAGCGTAACAATTTAATTACCACGCTTCATCAATTGCCGTCTTGAGGAGTGGCTTACAGCGAAAACTGGCAATCATTAACGCCCATACTTTTTTCTTCGATTCTAATTGCAAAAAATTGAATTAAAGAATAATGACAAACTTTATAAAATAAAAATAAAATCTGTAAATTTTGTAACCATTGTGTTTAATACAGTAAAACCTCTCAAATCCGGCCTAAGATGGCGCGCAGTAGGCCGGATTACAGAAAAGCCGGACTACCGAGAGTGTTCTTAAAATAACCCAATAGCTCAATTTTTGTGAAGACCTAATGCCAGGTTTAATTCATTTAACCCCATTTTCATAATTTTGCACTTAAATGTTTATTAAAACAATACAAATGTGCTTTTTCCGACACCAAGCTCTAGTGATATTTGTTTTGCAGATTCCCATGCATCCAATCCCCTTTAAGCATTAAGCTTCTGTTCCATAGTGACAAAGTTTTTCTTTCTTTTTTCACTCATAATGAATACGCGTAGATAGGAAAAGGAATTTAGCTATTAAAAAAAAAAAAAAAAAAATACTCAGGACCAGGCCGGATTACCGTGGGGGCCGGATTTGAGAGGTTTTACTGATATATATTTATGAGCCATATAAATAAGAAATATAATCGCTTGTTTCATACATTAAAGAACTGGAAAAAAAATGGACGGACTTTCGTCTTTACTGGATTATAAATCATTAAAAATCATGATGATGATGAAAACTGGTTCAGGAATGCCAGTAAGACAGTAATCAAGTAGGCCTACTCTTTCCCGTGACAATAACGAAGTGGGAAAATATTAAAGTGAAATATCAGCAAGACTCAGAAGAGAATATCTACGAGACGATTCTTTGTTCCAAATACTCTGCAATTAGAAATGTGATACCACCAGTGATGGATATAAATGGAACAATTTGTGAGTCAAAAAGAATTGATAATAAAAGTATTACAAGTTTAATTAAACGCAAAGTTTAAATTAATGTAATGCAGAAAGTACAGGCAAAGTATATTAGTATCCTTTAATTGACATTGAAATAAAAATAAAAATAAAATAAAACAAATATGTTTTAAGATTGCAACTTGAAGTCATTCATGGCCTTTCGTCCACTTTACAATCATAATAACTGAAAAAACTCCTTAACTCGAAAGTTTAAATTTTATCTAACATTCAA
This sequence comes from Thereuonema tuberculata, assembly GCA_023159025.1. Classification (NCBI taxonomy): domain Eukaryota; kingdom Metazoa; phylum Arthropoda; class Chilopoda; order Scutigeromorpha; family Scutigeridae; genus Thereuonema; species Thereuonema tuberculata. The sequence goes on along the minus strand of JAFIDM010010028.1, from coordinate 65,384,969 downwards.
TTTTGATATAAATTGGGCCCAAACATGAAGAGCTTACGGCCATGAAACACAAATTCAGATCTCCTATAGAGTTGTAATCATTTTACAAAACACAAATTGCTTAGAAAAGCTGGCAGTTTCGCTAGTTACTCTCACTATCACTGTTGAACAACTATTTTTAGATCGTCGGAAGCGCAGTGGCGCCTCAAAAGAAAAAATGAACAATAAAAAAACTCACCAACTTAGTGAGAAAATTAATGTGCAAGCAGTCCGCTGGCCTTAATGAATTTTTGCATTGAATTACAGTTGAGCCCCGATTATCGGCGGAATTGGGTGGGAGGGGCTTCGCGGATAACAAAAATCGTGTATAACCCGAAAAAAGACTAAAAATGAGGTGTAAACACGAAAAAAAATATTCCACCATTAAAAACTACGTTTTACTGTACAAAAAACATAATACGTAAAACTTTTAAAATATGTACAGTAAAGCAGAAACCTATGCTTTACGTTTGCATCCACAAATTCCGAGAAGGCAGAGAAGATCACAATTCACAATAAACCTGTCAGTAATTTTCGACCTTCGCACTGTAGGATCTATTGTATTTTCCCTGTTGTTGGCTTGGATTAAAATTGGGGATTTTGAGGTTCGTAATTTAAAAAAAATTTCGCGGCACTAGCGGCTAATCGGGGCTCTACTGTATTAATAAAAACAATGGGTGAGACCAAATTGTTTACAATAAAGGGTGAGGCCAGATAATAGTTTGTTAAAATCTAAAAATATTCAATAAAAGGGTGACACCAAATTGTTTACCAAGTGACATCCTGAAACAGCTGTTTCACGCCTTTGGCTATCATCAGCCAGGAGCAATCACCAGTAAACAACGAGGTATCCGTACTCAGGCAAATAGAATGATCGTCGGAAGCGCAGAGGTGCCCTGTTCGCAGTGGTGACTGCTCCTGGCTGATGATAGCCAAAGAGCGTGAAACAGCAGTTCCAAGATGTCACTTGGTAAACAATTTGCTCTCACCCATTTTTGAAAATTTTTAAATTTTAACAAGCTATTATCTGTTTAGCATTTTTTCTCCTTTATAAATGTAAAACTTCTTTGCTTTAACTAACACAAGTCGATTTAGTTAAATTTTTTGTGTGATCCATCCGCAATATTAATTTAGTCAATTTTGCTTGTAGAAGCAAAACCAATTTGTTTGAGACGTTTTTCTTTCTCGTATTCGGAATTTTTTTTGTTCGAAACAAGAAAAAAAACAAAAAACTATTAAGGCGTTTGACTACTGTGTCATTTTATAGTTAAATAACTGCAGAGCCGTAATGCAGGAACAGTAAGAATTTTTAGTATCAAACATACTTTTCATATTTCTCGGCAAAATATTTAAAGATTCTTTTTTAAAACGTTAATAACTTAAAAAAAGTAATCAAAAGAAATACAGCATCATTAAAAAAAGAAAAACTTGATATAACAGTTACAGGATAACCATTGGTAATCACGATATAACAGCAAGTACTAAATACGATAGCATAAAAATAATAATAATAACAAAAATAATATACACTTAAAATCAAGAAAAATAAGCAAACTTGTTTATTAATTTGACTAGTTAGACAGGATTTTGTTATTTCTTGAATTTCTTTTAAACGTTGCAATCTATTGAACAAGTTTTTAAAGTTATATTTATTACAATATATTTTAAATTGAGTTTTAAATTTGATTCTTGTTTGATTTTGTGGGATATCACTTCCGGGAGCGGAAGTGGAATCCGTAACCTTTCGGAGCCTATCATCGAAGGTAGATCTGTCTGATGAGAGCAAATAAGGATGAAACAGCTGTTCCAGAATCGCTTGGTGATGACTTAGGAACACGAAAGCAGATATGTGTCCATCTCCTTATTTTTCTTAATTTAAGTTAATCTGTGTACTCTTCAAAATTGTTTAAACTTGTTGTTGTTTCTGTAATATTGGTAAAAGGGAGTTAATTTCAAGCCTTCTAGTATTAAGAACTTCGACTGTATTATTAATTAAACTGATTGAAGTGTGAATACCTAACTAAACAGATATTGACAGTAATCTAAATATATTCCAAGATATATTCATTATTTACAAATATAAAAAAGAAAAAGAAAATACAAAAGGAAATCAGCTTTACGTGGAAAACTTTACGTGTACAGGAGTTCATTCGAATCATTGATAAAGCCATACATCTGAATATGTTTGTACAAAGATAATTTATACAAAAATTAAATACACAAACATATTCAGGTGGACGGCTTTATCAATGATTCGAAGAAAATCAGCTTTTGTTAATGAATCCCATTTTGAAAAAAACTCTCAACATCTTAAAAATATAATTTTTTGAAAATTATATGTTTTGCTGAATTTCAGCTGAAGTGCTTTCCAAACTCCTCCAGCGAGACAATTTATGGTTTCAGATTCCAATTCTTTGCCAAAATTCCAAGGGACTGCAAATGCGGAGGCGTGTTTTGCTTTCTTAATATTAGAGTCTCCTCCGATAAAGGTAATGCAGAGAAATTGGAAGAAATACAAAACCAGATTGAAAAAACTGTTTACGAAGAAATTCCGCTGAAATTAAAATAATGAATTATAACGATTTTTTTTTTCATAGTTTCATTCGACCATTTGAAGATTTTTATCCACATTTTAAATAAATTCAAGGAATTCTGAAATACATCGTTTTACCGTTTTATCCGTAAAGTTTAGGCCCAAATTAGAGTAGCCCTTAAATGAATATTCTTCTAATCATATCTAAAACTTCATGATTAAAGTTTAAAAAAAAAAGATTAAATCTGTACCGCAACAGGCCATGGAGGCCCATGGGTGCGCGAGAGATTGAGGCTTCCAGTGTTTCTCAAACAACGAGACTAGTTGAGGTTGGATGGTCAGCGCCACGGCCGCCCGCCTTTAACTCCCAAGTAAGAAACCCGGCACCCATTTGACAGATAGCTGGGGGAACCTTAGGGTCCGTCTGGAGGAGAAATAACCGTCAATAAAAATCTCGACCATTGCCGGCAATTGAACCCCGGCTCATCCAGTTCGCAGTCCAGTGCCTAAACCAATGGCCTCTTGTATACACGTTTTTTTTGCCATGAAAAACCACGGTTGATTCACCGTGCGTAGGCACGGTCGTCAGTGTTGTACAGATCACTGTGGAAGCTTGTACACAGGCACGGCGTACCATGGCACGGCGCGTTCGCCGTGATGCACCGTGGCCCCGTAAAAACGCACGGCGAGATTTGCAAGTGTTGCATTGTAGTCTATGGGACTGTGTACACGGCGGAAATAATTTTCGCAGCTCACGTACGCTGATTTTCTTTGAAAATGGAGATAAATCAAGAAGTTTTAATTACATTCATTCATGAAAGGCCTGTAATATTGGATTAGACTATCAATAAATATAAAATAAGTCTTCCCTCAGTTGACTCTTGATAAGTGTATGAAATGCACCAAGTTCCTCCCTTTTTTCTAAAATCGGATGTATTCAAAACCTTCTTTTTATTTTTTGATTTTTCTATTCACGTAATACGCAATGATAATCTTTTTCTTATAAGAATTCATGACGCACATCTGTAGCTAGGCACAGAAAAACCACAACTGAAAAGTGAACCGTCTCGCCGTTGTTTCGTCCGGTGAAGTTTGCTGTGTTTTTTTTCGACGGTCCGGCTAACACGGCGTACGGTTAAAAAAACGTGTGTGTACAAGAGGCCTAACGGACACACCAAGGTTTACAATATTATATACAACAAAAAGAGGCAGACCGTCAGCTGTGTCTGCAGGCACCACTAAAACCCTTCAGAAAACTGCAAGGAAAGCACCAATGATTGCTGGGAAAAGAGGTGCTTCGTCAGCCAATTCAGGCCCCCAAAGAGAAGAGTCTGGGAGGCTGTTTGTCCACTTTGGGACTCCTCAGCCAAACAAACTCAACAGATGACTGGCTCAGAAGATGCGAACATATAAGATTCCTACTCTCGTTCCCGGAAGTGGGACCCCACAAAAGAAAAGCTCAATCAAAAATACACAATAATAGAAAAAATGTCAAATCCTTGGCCTGCGTTCTGTTAGGCTCAAAAGGAATTTGTGTAAAGCATAAAACAAAGGTTTTAAACAGTTTATGTGTCTAATAATTCAACAAAATGGTAACTACTGAAGGCACAAACCAAAATCCTAAAATCCTGATTAGGCCTAAATAGGGCGAAACGACCCTGACCCTGCTGACAGCTGAAGGTGCGAAAAGTTTTTTTTGGTTCCTTTGTGCGTTCCATAGTTAGCATTTAACTAATTATTAACAACTAATATAATAATATGAATAGTTTTCTAGAAATGGCTAAAACTACTTTGTGAATTCTGTAATACAGTAAAACCTCGTTAAGTCGTCACTCAAGGGACCGAACATTTTTGACGACTTAAGCGGAGTAAATCGTTTAAAAAAGAAAAACAAAGCACTGAAATACAATATTTTTATGAATTGCTGTAGGATTCGGTGAGAAAAACAAGATTTTCAGAAATCAATGCATGCAAATGAATGAGTGGAAAATAAAAAAAACAAAAAACAAAAAAAAAAACCACACACATTTTATACTTACCACATTTTATTTTTACTGGCATTAAAATAATCCAACAGTGTTGATTGATGAAGGTGCTGATTACTGGTAATAATTCGAAACACTTTGTAATGAAATGGAACTTCAACTTTTGTGCACATAGTTAATCGTATCTAAAACCAAAACTTCGAGCTTTTCGTTCCTATCCAAGGCTTTTATCATGTCCTTTACAAGCATTTTTTTGTACTTTCTTTTTAAGTCAAGAATTATCCCTTGATCTAAAGGCTGAAGAAGTGCAGTTACATTTGGAGGAAGAAAAACAATTTCGATCCCTTTTAAATTTTCGGGGCTTACTCGCTATTAAATAAAATCACACTCAGTAGCGGTCAAGAAAAACGTCTAATCTTGACAAGAGTCGCAGCGAGAAGTGTGTAATTTCCCAAGTGAATTTCCCACGTGAAAATTCCCCGTAAAGGCTAGGCTTTCTTAGAGTGAAGGGGCGGGGCTGAAAAGATAGCAGGCAAAATTGAGAATAAAGATGCTTTTTGCCATTTATGAGGGTGACGAGTTATCCGGAGTACAATTAAATTTGGTGACGAGTAAAAGAGGGTTATTTTACATTATTGTCTATGAGACCTTGTCGGGACCAAAAGAAAACGACGACTTAAGCGGAGTGACGACTTATCCGGGTGACGACTTAACAAGGTTTTACTGTATTGATTTTGTACAAAAAAATGAAAAAAGCACTCAAAAATATATATACAAAACTAAGTATGAGGTCTGAGTAAGCACCAATGAATAAATGAATATCTGAAATTATTGTAATAAACTAGAATATTTGCTCATGATATATTAGTACGGATAGGAAATTAAAATGAATGCATTGCTAGGAACATAAATGATTTGTTTATTGGAATGCGGGCATTAATAGGAACTGCTGGCGCTTTAACTTGAATGGCAAATTGACATCACTCAATTGAAAATCGATCCTGGGAATAGTGACGATATCACCTCTGTTGCTTTCCAAAAGAACTCCTCCTGTGATTTAATTGCGATGACACTCCTTAACAACGAATTGCTGAGTCCTTTCTTTGATTTGAGATTTGCGAAGAGCATCACAATTGATCCTTTCTTCAGGTTCAGCCGGAAAATGTGAGAGTGTGGAGAAACCCTGAAGGATAGTTTCGTTCATCATTTGGATCATCAATACTACTGCGGTAGATGTGAGATTTGCCGAGCAGCTTTCTTAATTGTTGCATTACACACAGAGGGAAATACACACACACAGAATTGAAAAACTACATATATGAATAAATTATTTTGTAAAAAAAATAAAATAAATAAGAATTGTTCAAAATAGAAATATTGAGGAAGCTACGGAAATCAATGTGGGCCCGGTAGCCGAGTGGGTAAGAGCGCTTGGCTGTGGGTTGGAGGTAACGGGTTCGATTCCCGGCCTCGGCGGAGGCCGGGAATTTTTCCACGCTTCTTTCTCCTCCAAACGGGCCCTAGGGTCTACCCAGCCCTCTATAGAATGGGTACCGGGTTTCTTTCCCGGGAGTTAAAGGCGGGCGAGCGACGGGCCGACCCCCCGTCCTCAACTTTGTCCCGTATGTTCTGAACACTGGAGCCTACCCTCCAGCAGCATTGCGCGGTCCTCTGGGCCTGATCGCAACTTTAACTTTAACTTAACGGAAATCAAAGTAATCCTGTTCGTATTTTTAAGTTTGATCATAAATAAACATTGTATCAAGTTTTACAGAAATCAGTCATTTTAGCGATAGATGTCGGGGGTCATTTTTGAGAGTTGAGAGGGTGGAGAACCAAAATAAATACGCTTACGTTTTAAGTTAGACCGTAAATAAATTACGTATAAAATTTTATGGAATCCATCGAGCCGTTTTAATGTGATGGGCAAATAAACAGTCAAACAGATACGAAAAGTATTGAAGTGGAACAGGTTCAGTCAATGTTGTTTCGTCGTAAAAATACCTGAATACCTGAATCTAGACAATTTATCTAATAACAGTCTTGTAAAAGTTTAATAACGTTTACAAGGTTGTATGAAATAACTAGTCTGTGAGAACACTGTATTTGTATAACCAATAAATATACTACATTGATTATAATTCTGCAACTGTCTTTCATCGCACCATGCTCTTTTTTTACTTGATTTCGCTTATATATATAATCATTATTAAGAAACCCTGTTTGGTAAATTACTACCTATCTATCAGATGCTATCCACGAACCTTTTAATCTAGTATTCCGAGGTCAGGAAAGTTGCAGAACACTGTGTTTTCGAGATACGAATTCTACCGTCAACATCAATCGAAGCGGACAAGTCGAATGTCTCCTTGAAATGACTATTTTTTTTTTTTTTGTTCACTGATCAAACTATTTGTTTTTCTAACAATAAATTAAAGGAACGCTTTTAGAAAAAGAAAACAACTCAAAGTTTAAAAGTAAATCAGAATAGTTCCTGTTATTTTATTTCTCAAAATAGATTCTTCTTGGAAGATTTAAGTTACACGTTCACTGCATTGTCGAGAATCGGGTTTCCCGCGCTAAATTTATTTCATTTCTAAAACTATTTTGTTGTTTTCCTTCACTATTATTTGACCAAAAAAATAAAAAAATAGCCCTTTTCCTGGTAACCTAATTAAAATTTGGGACGGAAGCAAATTCCGTTCAGATATTCAATGCTTTTAATCTTTAATCAGCACATTTTTGGCATCGTCAGTAAATACCCACCCTGATAACGGTCTTTTATTTTGACACCTTCAGTTGCAGAACTGTAAAGAAATTCAGACTCTCCCAGGTTGATGTAACGCTTGACGAAGTTTCCCCGTTTTCAATTAAAGTTTTGTGGCGATGAAAACGAAATTTTATTTACCATTACGAAATGAGGAAAATAAAATTCTGTTCGGTTTTGTTTACGAGAGCCTTCAACGCTTTTGCGCATGCGTCAGGTCTCCTTCGATTTCTTCAAAATAGGGGCAAGGAGAAACAAAGATGGGATGTTTACTTTTTATAGTGGTAGTTTATTAGTAGCTGCGTTCTATTTGCGCTTTTCGGGAAAGAATTATGGAAAGAATAAATACTATTGCAAAAATGCTAGATGTTATTTTTTTCTTAAAAGCGAAAATGTCCAAAAGAATTTCTTAGAAAAGTACCCATCTCAGCGTATTACCCCTCTGCGGAGTAAAATCGTCCGGCAGTGGTAACTCTGCCTTTCAAAACCGCACAATATGTTTGTCGTTTAGGTAGTGGTTCTTGATCCTCATTATAGCGCGCATCCATCTTGTGCTCGCAATATATTAGGATCTTCCTTATCAAATCGTTGAAGGAGGTCACTTTTTATGGAATTTTTTTGCTTCTTACGTTAAAACTAAGATTTGCAAAGATTTTTATATTTATCACTTTGAAAGAAATATTCTTAGAAAAATTGTAATCTTTGCTATTCGGAATTAAACTGGGTATTCGCTAAGCGCACAATGAGCGACAGTTTTTGGACGGTGTGCGAGGGAGACAGTTTGGAGAGACAAATGAACATCTAACCAAATTTTAAAGAAACCATGTAGCTGTTCTTCGAAGGTTGTCGGGGGATGTTTTTGAGGGGTGGGAGGGTTAGAAACGAAAATAAAGCCTTACGTTTCAAGTTGGATTGTAAATAAGCTGTGTTCCATATTTTATGGAAATCCGTTGAGCCGTTTTAGCGTGATGTTAGTAAAGACAAAAAGACCAATATAAGAAAAAATGCTCAAGTGGGAAAATAAGAATTCTCAAGCTCATTTAAAAATTAGGATTATTTTACAAGAAATACCTGAATGACCTAAAAGCCTATTATTTATTTCATTGCCACTAGCAAATCTGGGATTACGTGATCTTGGATTCTGAGATAATTTTCTCCCCATCAATGACCGCAAGCGCGTCTCGGAGACGGTCTAGGTGACGTCATGTTTGATCATACGTCACGTGACTTCCGGTTGACTCGCGTAGGTAAAAATGAAATGTACTGAGGCATCCTCAATAGTATATCTAACATTTGCCATCTTATTTGTATCTCTATCTCTTATGGTTTTGAAGGAGATAGGGCCAGAAAAAATTCAGCTTTTCATTTAATAATATTGATAGATGCGCAAGGGTGGCCCTATAAAGGATGGCCAAACTTGAAGGCCCGACGCAACATAACAAAATAATGATATGAAGATATGGGTGAGGAAATGCTTTATTCAGATGTTTCAGAATGATTAATACGGACATGAGGTGCCCGAAGTAACTTCCACCAGCAGTAACATCTGCCTCACATCGTCGTCGTGAGGATTGTAGGGCACGCTGAAACACGTCAGATGTACCTAAATCATTGTACATCCACAATGTGGTCACGCAATGTTTGTACTTTGGGAGCCGGTATAGCGTACGCTAGCGTTTTCAGATAGTCCCAGAGAGGATTAAGGTCAGGGGAGCGTGCAGGCCAAGGTTTTGGTCCTTCTCTACCAATCTAACATCTCATCTAGCAATGGTTACATTACAGCCTATATAAGAATTAATCATTCATTAAGATCTGAATAAAACATTTCCGCACCCATGTTAATATGAAGTTTTTTCGTTATTTTGCGACGTCGCATCAGGCCTTTAAGTTTGGACAACCATTTGAGGACCACCTTGTATATTCGTTATTATATATTTTATTTCGTATCTATCTTAGTTGCTTGTGTTTTGTTTTTAAAGTTCTGAAAAGTATACAAAGAACAAAGTCTCAGTGTTTGTAACAGCCGAATAAAACACCATTCAGCTCCCAATTCTCCATTTGCTGGAAATTAATTAAATTAATTTTAATTAAATTCCCAAATTCATAAGTTAATAAATCTAATTAAATTAAGTAGGCTAATATTTAAACGTCTAAATGAATCCATTAGTATTGATTGCTTTTAAGTTAACAGGGATAAGCCTATTATAATATTTCTATACAAATAGTTTTAGAAATCATTTCTTTAATCTGTATTTTTGTAGAAATTATTTATCTCTATTCATTTTTATCCTTAACCGTTATTTATTTCTTTGCATTTTCTAATTACTGATGTTCTGTTTTTTTTTAAATTCTTTTCCGTTGCAGCTGTTGAATCTATTGATTCAATAATTTAAATTCATTGTGTTCTTGTCACTATGTATATTTTTAATTTATCTCTCAATCAAATCACACTAGGTAAATGTTATAAAAAAACCAATGTTTTTCATTCAATAAATTAATTCAGTTCAGTTCCAGAACTGGACTCGTTGTCTTTGGATCCCAAAGACTCTTCCACAAACACCATTACAATATTGTGTAGAATTCCGAATCAGTTGGAATTAAGACCATTTTTCTTTATTTTGGAACCAAACGATTCGAAATACATACCGAAATGTAATCAATGGAAAAAGCTGAGGATTTTTTTTTTTTTTTTAAGATAATTAGAAATTTATGTAGCACTCTTTGTGGAAGCACCCCTATAAATTTAGAAAATGGCGGTCTTTGAACTATTTTGAGAATAGCCCCGAAGTATAGAGGGTCATTCCGAAATGGAAAGTATGTTTTTTTTTTTCTGTCGTATTTCCAAACAAAACATCCTGGAAACGGTCATACCTCAATTAACTTAACCTAGTGTTAATTAAAAGGATTTTTTTTTTCTGTTTTATTTCCAAAGGAAAGATTACGAATTTCCAGTCAGATGGGTTTCTTGCTGTTTTCTAACGCCGCTTCAAATTCTTGCCTTCATAATTACACTTCCGCCGCCCGCAAAAGAGTTCTAACGAAATCGCGAATTTTTCTAAAAACTACAAAACACACACACACACACACAGTTCCATCGATTATATATCTACTATGTAATTCGGAATCGTTTTATTCTAAAATTCCTCTGGTTCGTTACTGTATACAACTACCGTTAACAGCAGTTCAGTTTAAAGCAGTTTATTGAACCTGCGTCTCAAACAAAGTGCGTCGAATGTTGGTGGTGATCTACTTTTTATGAGTAACTTCATTCAGACTTACAAGCTTATTAGTACCTATAGTATTTAAAAAAAAAAAAAAAGGGCTTAACATATATGGTCATTACGTAGCGATTTTGTCTGGAACAAACATTACCAGTCATGACGACATCAACGTGAACTCCGAGCAGTCAGTCCAAGATGGCGTCGTTTTGTGATCGCATAAGCGTGACCAAGAAAGAACAAACTTTGCATAGTCAAGCAAGGGGAATAGTGTGGAACGTTTTTAATTATTTCAATTTTAATTATTATTATGTATTCGTAACTGTAGAAAATACAAACATCAGAATGTTTTCGTAATGTTTATAAGATTCAGTATGGATTTTAGCATTAGATGGCGCTGTTACATCCTGGAAACATCAATCTATAAGGAAATTACGTCATGAAAAGCTCTTCTTTCATGAACTGAACTGTAAGATGTGCTAAACGGGAATAACAGATGTGAGGGCGCCAGAATTTTTTTTGCTTTCAAATACGTTAAGAGATAGAAGGATTGCTTATTTTATTTTTTTTTTTCATTTTTGCACATCGATGACGTAATGCTTATGACGGTATTAGCAAAATTTATATACTCTATTTACAAATACCGGTATGATAATAAAGATAAACAATAACAACAATAAAAATCAAAGCCTTATTTAACAAGAGGTTCGAAGAATTTAAAACTACATCTCTTGATTTCTTAATTTCTTTATTATTTTTTTCCTTGGATTTTGTCAGGAAACTAGAACAACGAAAAAGCTTAAGTTCAGTTTTACATTCTAATATCTGTTCAATACAAACAGGTACAAATTTTGTGAAAATCCTCATTAAGTAAGATAATGTCGAAATCGAATTAACTTTATTCAAATTTAACAGAGTGTTGTAGTAGCACTGTCTGGTAAAAGTGAAATTGGTTGAATACAGATATTCCACCTTTGAAACTCCAAACTCTGTTTGTCTCTCTCTCTCTCTCTCAATGCCTACAGTATTATTATTATTTTCTTCCAACGAGAACTTTACCTTTATTGCCTTTTTATTACGAAAGCTCTCAACCCTTCAACCTGCCAGATATAACTATTTTAAGATCCCAAACTCATTAACTGAGTGAGCGGAGTATTATATTTGGACTACTCACAGCTTCCAATAATTTTACCGATATTCCGTAAACATCCTAATGAAATATCTCAAAAGGGAAAAGAAGAACAATTTAATTCCTAAATAATTAACTAAGGCATTCTTTTTTCTTTTTTTTTCTTTTTGCAAAAATACCAAAATTACAAAAATATTTAAAAAAAAAAGAAAAAAAATGTCCGACTGAGCAAATAAACAAACTGCAAACTTTAAACGGTAGCTTATATTATATAATATATTATCTATAATTTATATCTTGATTATTGGTTCACTACTGTCTGAAGAAGCTCGATTCGAATCCCGGTGAAGGTCGGCCTTTTTTTTTTACTTAGACTAGACGTTGTCTAGAAATCACTCAATCTTTTCTTTTCCGGAAATTCACGCCGGGAAACGTCGGACTGACCCTCTTGCTGGTGATCACAGTAGCCTCAACCTCCTGTCCTTCCTGAAGCCTTGTTTCAGGATAAGGACATGTGGCTTCAACCACAATTCTCTGACTATAATTATTTTTTAATAAAATTCTTAATTTTTTTTTTTTTAATATATGTTTTCAAAGACAAAATTAAAAAGCTTACAGTACACTGCGTATTCGTTAGGGCGCTTGGCTGCGGGTTGGAGATGGCGGGTTCGGTTCCCGGCCTCGGCGGAGTTTTTCCACGCTCCTTTCATCTCCAAACGGGTCCTAGGGGTCTACCCAGCCCTCTCTCGAATGGGTACCGGGTTTCTTTCCCTGGAGTTAAAGGCGGGCGGGCGTCGGGTTGAACACCCCACCCCAACTTTGTCCCGTGGGTTCTTATCGTTGGAGCCTAACCTCCTGCGCCCCGATAGGCCTGTATAGGCCTGCAGTGGGGTACTTTAACTTTTTTAATACTGCGTATTAAAGAAGCAAGAGTCACTACAATAATACCTGGCCAGAAGTTGGGTTTACTTTCATTTCCAATACGTAAAATACTTTAAGACATCAAGAAATAAGCCCTAAATAGTGACAGTATGTTAATCATTGCAAAACTAACATGATATCAAGAAACGTATTCAAATATAACTAACAACTGAAAACAACCTAGGAACATCCACTCCTAAGATAGAATTCGATAGTTCAATTTGATCTAGAGTTATTCACGAAAAATATTTGGAATCTCGTTATCCTAAAAGAAGAAATTGAAGTTGAAAAGTTAAAGTTTTGACATCAATTTCTATGTGAGAGAACCGAAGTGACGATCTTATGTTCTGGGTATCATAAGCAGAGATCTTACACGTAAGAGCATTGGAGAGTTTCTTTGAAAACTGATGTGCAATAACTTTTGTTTGCTTTGCGATTTTAGACTTACAGTTCATGGTTCAAACAGTAGTGGGTGGCATGTGCTAGTGTCCTAATGACAAATCTCTAGTAAAGGACAATGGGCAAAAATGTATGGGAAGTTGTCCCACCCTGTATAGTCATATATCCACCTTTATGTGTTTGGCTTCCCTGCCACCCACATTTACCACAATCAATCAATCAATCAATCAAACGTTTAATAATTATTATACGTAATTAATAATTAATATTGTCATTTATTTCAAGTAAATAATAATTCTTTATATGTAATAAATGAAAATAATATTTACTGTTGCTGAAAATAATTATTAAATGATAATTGATACATCCGGGAAGTAAGATGTCAACTAGGTAACTCATATCTAGACTTATATAACTCCGAACGGACTAATAATTGACATAAGGCGTAATAATAAAAAATGTTCTATTGATGGAGATCTTTCCTTACGTGTATATCTTATCGCTATACAGCGATGGGACAGATCTGCCCATTCTCCTTTAACTATTTTCAGCTGATATTAATGGAAAATAGACAATTTCAGTTTTTTCGTTATACCTCGTGGGGTCGATCAAAATAGATAAATTTTTCAGCGTTTTCGGATAGAACTAGAGAGGAACCATCGAATGATGTACCTAAATGTTCCTTTTTATGCCCCTTTTCTCCGTTACCTCCTTTGTAAGTATAACTGAGTTTTAATAATGAAATTAAGTAATATTATTTCATTAATAGCACATACTTCACTCCACTAACAAGTAAGTGCGATCCGCAGGTACGCGGTCGATGGATCTCTTGTGACGCACAGCGGCGAACCCCTTGAAGAAGCCATAGACTAAGGAAAGATACTGGAGTGGTTTCCCAATAGCACATACGTTCCCTCAATAACTACGGGATAATAATGTGAGGCTTTTAGTTGAGATTTGCCCGTCATTTGTAATGTCTTCATTCATGTCGAGGAAATGTCTCTAACGCCTCTTCAGTTCGTCACTGAGGAAGAGCTTCTGCATCCAATGCTCATCTGGCTACAAAAATGAACATTGAAATTTAAATTTTCATCTAGTAGGCTAAAATTTATGACTTATTTTTTTTTTCTCTGGCTCTTTTGCCTCATACATACAGAGGGAGTGATAAAGAGATATTTAACAACAATAATTTGAAGTAGTCCCCGTGGCCTAATGGATAAGACGTCTGACTTCGAATCAGAAGGTTGCAGGTTCGATTCCCGTCGCGTACGTTTCATTTCCAGTCGCGTGTGAAATCATATGTATTTTCACAGGAAATTTTAATTATTTTTTTCAAACACAGAGAAAGTGCGTTACGGGAAGTCGTTTCAAACAGACAGATCTGGAAGACTTATTATTTCATTATTCTTTGAAAATATTCTCAATACCAATGTTTTTTTTTTACGTAAATTGATTCATAAAATTAAAAGTTAGCCCCAGTGTTTATTAGTGCAACATGACATCTCAAAACAGTTGTTTCTCGGTGTATTGCCGATTATCAGTTAAGAGTAGTCATTATAAACACCTAG
>JAFIDM010010028.1:65336105-65364736 GCA_023159025.1 Thereuonema tuberculata | reverse complement strand
ATTAAATAAAAAAAAATACTTTTTGGACAATAACAAATTCTTTTAAACATAATTATTTAAAATCTTATATACATATGTAAATACATATGATCTTTTTTTTGATAAAATGAATTTTTATCTTCAACATTAATTAAAATTATTATCAAAATAATTGCATTTTTATTGGTAAAGAAATAAACAGACCAAATTCATTAAAATAATTTATATATAAATTAAATTCAAATTGTTGATACAAATACTGAATCATTTCTAAAAATAATAGCGTAAAATTTTGATAAGGAGGATTTTGTTTTTATTATTATGACTTACGTTATTATTATTGCTACTAGTAGACACGTGATCTCAACCTTTAATAAATTATCAAAATTGTTTATCGTGCTTGATTAATATGGAATTAAAAAAAAATAGGATTCTGAAAATTAAGTTACTTCTTTTGTTTACATATGAAAATACTTTCAAAATAAGCAAGCAAAACAAAATATTGCTAAGTCGTAGATTATCCTGAAACTAAGCCCATTTTATTTATAGTGAAAATCAGGGCTTATTATTATAAATTTCCTAATATTCAAAGCGCTTTCATTATTTGCGAATTCAATGCCCTTCAAGAATTGACTATTGTTTTGGACAATTGGATTCAATATAAGTACACACTCCAATAATAAAGCAACTATGAAAGGAATTTGGAAGATAGGTATTATTTATAGCTTTCATTACAGTTTGACTCTGATTTCAGTGAATAAACAATGGCGCTTCCGTATGCTTTCTTTCTATTATGTCGCCGAAACAATAAATAATAATAATTAACATTTGTCAATATGGCGAAACAACAGAAACAAACCCTGCACAATTGCTGTAGAAATGCAATCTATAAGTTCTTATAAATATATTTCAGCGATCTCCTTAAATTTTAGATTTAAAACAAAATTTAAGGAATGTTAAGTGAAATAAACGAAAATATACAAAAAAGTAATAAAACTTAAGTAAATAAATGAAAATAAAATTACTAACCTCGAGGCATTGCGATCAGCTGTGAGCGAAGTGCTTTTATACTAGGGTCAACAGATGTTAAAAATGCAAGAAGCTTGTTATGGTCTCACTGAATCTCTTAATACAATTAAAACTGATGCAATTTGAAACGCCTTTCGTTCGAATGACTCACCCCTCTCGCTTTGATAATAGCCTTTTTCTGAGAATCAATTATTAAGATTGTGAAATAGGTCCGGATATGAGAGGCCACTTCTTCTTAGAGCTGTTTTTTTCTTTATAAAACTCTGAGGGTCAAAGGAGTGCGTGCTTTAGACCAATACTACAATTTCTGTATCTCCTACGCCAAAGCACAATAGCCAGTGGAAACGTGATATTTCAGTTCCGTGGAATTCCTTGGTCTGAAATGTCGGCCTTTGTTTTGATTAGGTCCAGCTTCGCGTCGGTCTTAGTCTTATGACGAGATACGTGAATCAAATCCTCATACACATTGGATTCAGCTGTCTTCAGTGGAATTGTTTCCAGATGCTCCTTCTCTTTGAGTAACTGGCGCGAGTTTTACGTCGGCAAAGGCGAACTTTTCTCTGCGCGGCAAACTCCCTATTCACAGTGGAATCGTCTAACCTGGAGCGGGAACCTTGGTTCTGGATGAAGAATACATATATATATTTTTTCCCCCGCCGTCAAAACCGAAGTTTCCGAAATATCGAACTGAGAGAAAAACTACGATAGTGGACTCTTCGAAATAACTACTTTCTCGACAGTTCTTTTTTTTTTCTCGCGCATGCGCAGTCCGGAAAATAGGTGGGGCTTGAAAAAGAAGGAGGGGATAAAAAAGAAAATTTGTAAACGACTGTAAATAAAAGCGTAATGTCACTTAAAATGCACGACTTGTTAATTTTAGCGGTAGTTCTGTCACCGCACTCGAGGAGTCATTAAATCAAACGGTGTGCCATAACATTCACTGCGAATAGCTCAGGTTTTATTTAATTCTTTTGCAAAATGATCGTATCCTTTTTCACTAAATATATTAATACTTCGTCCTAAGATATAGCAGAATTAGTACCAAAAAAATTATAATAATAATTTCCTTTACTGTTTGTTATTTAAATCTATTATTTTATTTAAATTTTTCGTTGACTGGACTTTTGATCTCTGATTCGTTATGATTTAAAATGTCACTTAAAAATCAGTTAAATCCCCTGCATAATTGAAATCTCCCAATCAATTACCAGTCTTAAAATTAGCCTATTTGAAAGTGTGCATCGTGTACATAAAGGTTTTTATATATGGTAATGGTTTTTATATATTTTATTAAATCATTTATATTTGAAAGTTGCTACAACGAGATCGAATAAACCGAGAAATCGGATATAAAGAAATCTGATTTATAATTTATTTTCAGTCCAAATAATAATAATAATAAAAAAAATTGGAGTTTGAAATTTCTTCAGACTTCAAAGTTCAAGTCTCTATAGTTTGATCCTGAAGGAGGAGTGAGACATGATACTGTATAGGTCCTTTTTTTTGAGGGATTTCCTCCCTCCGAGATGAATTATTATCTCCATATTTCGGCCCGGTGCCTTGGGCCTTCTTCGGCAGATGTATAAATGTCAATCACATAAAGGTGAGCGCAGAACTAACAACTTCCATCGTTAGTTTCTCGGATAAGTTACTCAAGTTGTTTACTTGATTTAACGGAAGTTGTATATACATTCTATACATTTCCCGAAGAAGGCCCGAGGCACCGGGCCGAAATATCGAGTTAATATCTCATCCCGGAGCGAGGAAATCCCTCAAAAGAAAAGGACCTACACAGTTCAAGTCTCAAAAATCGTATATTCTGAGAATTTTATCAAATATTCAAAAAGTATAATTAACAGCTGATTTATTATTTATTACAGCTTTGAAACAATAACAGAAGGACTTTCAATTTTTTACCTGATTTCATTGAAATTTGGGTGAAATTTACTAATTTTATAACAAAACAAGTTTCATGAAAATCTGTACAGTAGAAATCGCGCGTGTGTGTGTGTATGTGTGTGTGTTTTTTTTTTCTTCACTTATTTTTATTTTTTCCTTTATAATTATGCAAAACGTAATCGATAAAATATCTTTTGATATTTTTTATTATATTATTTTATATTATATGAATAAGATAGGGATTTTTTTTTAGTAGGATCTCGGTCTCTGGAATTCCTTTCTTTTGTCGCGTGCAGATCAATTAAGTCGTAAATGTACAATTCTTGGACAATTCGCTTTCATACCTCGCTCAATTTCACTGCTTTTAACCACTCGGGACTACACCTCCCTTCCTCCAGCGACCCCACCCAGTCCAACAGACAAGTTGGATTAAAACAATGAATTATTTAATTAGTGTGTGCTTTATTATTGGACTCAATTATCGATTATTTGAGCTACTTATTACATTTATTCTAATAAAATTTATCTTGGGTTATTTATCTGATGAGATATAAACTGTACTGCAGAAAATACAGTATCAGTCAAAATACTGTGAACACTTTCTTAATAGATCATAGGAACTCCTTAAGATTTATTCGAAACACGACACTGTAAGACTATGAAAGTTGTAGAAGTTTGCGCTACCGCTATCATTACGGTTGCTTCCCGTTAAGGGCTAAACGCACTACTCCGTCTTACGTTATGTTTCCGCAAGATAATTGCTTACGTCCTTTACGACGACGTCTTCCTTTAACCCTACAACAGCGTCAGCGTCGTCTGGAGTGGTGTCGTAGCCGATCAGCGTGGCTACCAGCAGACAGACAGCGCGTAGCATTCAGCGATGAATCCTGCTTCAGTCTTGGAGCAGATGACCATCGGATCCGTGTTTGGAGGTGCCGGGGCCAGCGGTCCCAAGCACCCTTTGTTTTACAGAGACACAGAACCATTACCCCTGGCGTGATAGTGTGGGGTAATATCTCTTATGACAGCAGGTCGCCCATAGTCATGTTGCGTACAACTGTAACAGCTCAACGATATGTTGATGACATCCTGCGGCCGTTTGTGTTACCCTTCACGGCAGGTCGTCCTGGGGCCATTTTTCAACAAGATAATGCGAGGCCCCATACGGCTCGCATATCTCTGGAGTGCCTCCGTGCTGTTGATACTCTTCCTTGGCCAGCAAGGTCACCAGACCTTTCGCCAATCGAACATGTATGGGACACGGAGGCCGCCAGATTCAGGCACCCCAAACAGTCGCAGATCTGGAGCAACAAATGCGATATGCCTGGCAGGATGTATCGCAGGATGAGATTAGGAATCTTTAAAAGCCCTTACCTCGGCGTATTGAAACATGCATCGCAGCCAGGGGAGGGTCCACCATCCAATGTGCTCGCCAGTGATGGGTCCTACGCCTTAAAATTGTAATCATTTCATTACCTGTTAATGAGATTTACGCATATTTAATTTCAAAAGACACAGTAACTTCCTTCATGGTGCTTCGATTTTTTTGCAACAGAGTGTATATTTTGTCTATTTTGCAGATGTATCATCTTAATACGCTTAAAACTAAGGATTTTTTTTTTTTTTTTTTTTTTAATAGACCTTCGGTGTCTGGAATTTATTTCTTTTATCGCGTGCATAATATCAATAGCTATAAATGCACAATTCTTGATCAATTCGTTTTCATATCTCGCTCAATTTCACTTGTATCTACTCAGGTTAACAATAACTAAAGATTAAACAAGATTAAAACAAGGTTCAAACAGCCTCAATAAAAGCAATCTTTTAATGTTAACAGAACAACGCTATTTGAATTTACTGAAGATTCTTCCAATAATATTAATTCTTCCCTCTGAACAACTTCTCATCTGTTAGTTTTATGGAATTGTTTATTTAGCGCCAACTCTGCCGGAAATTAATGTATCAAACGGTTTCCGCTGAACTTGATAAAAGAACCCTGTGCCCTACATCTTTCTATTTTTGATCCCTTTCACGAGTTCCTTTTTAATTAACTTCAATTAACAATGACCAATGAAATAAATAAACACTCAAAAGAGTTACTACAATGAGTAAGCATTAAAGACTCGTATATCTAATACTTTTCTAATTGCATTGCCATCAGCAGGAAATTCCTCCATCGGAGTCAGATATTTTACAAATTCAAGTCTTGTCAGTGACAATGCAAGACAAATTTCAAGAAGACCTACGTTCAAGGTTCATTAGAAGAAGATACAACACAGATCCAGATTGTTTATGAGCCGAACTGTCCTTACATAGCTTGCTTTTACTATGAGCAATGTGGAGTCGGAATCAACAAAAGTTGTTCCGAATCCACAGACCTGTTTAGTATTACTAAGTTTACTAGTCAAAAAGCTTGTTAGCAAATTAGTTTTCCTTGTAGCGTTATTGGGGAGCGTGGCTATTGACCTCCTGCGCAGTATAACCATGATTTAGATGCTCATTTCATGAGAACAGTCTCGAAAGAACCATCAATCAATAATTGTGTGGAAAAATTACTTTAAGCATTAAATTTTTTGTATCAATTTCAATTGAGGATTTATTTCTCAGAATAGTTTTTCCTTCTTTCACATTCAATCAGCTCCTAACCCTTCAAAAGATAGGAATAATTCGGCTTCCTTTCATTAAACTCAAAGTCCATCCTGTTTATTTTCATTCATTAAGATGTTATTTAGAAATTGAGCTTTCTTTCATTCGTTAGATGGTATCAACCTACGTTATTGCTTACTTTTCTACGGCATCTTAGGCAAATTTATTTTTAAGAGTAAATTATTTGAATAAAATAAAAAAAAAAAGATAAATTAGATTGTTTTGAAAATAAAGTATAGGCCGGCTCATCGTTCTTGACGATCCCGAATTTTCGCTTATTTCACGTGATTGACGCGAGAATAGCCTCTATCCATGTCTTCTCACAAAATGGCGAGAAAGAAGGCTTATCGACTCCGGGGAAGAAGCGGCCACGAGCAAGCCCCATTACTGATGTCGACGATTTTGACCGATGCCTTATTCGCCGCTGCATCCATCGCCTCTACGCTGAAGGTAAAATTCCAACTTTAATATTTTTTCTCTAGCATTTTCCTAGTGACAGACATTCACAATACTACATTCCTTGAGACCTACTGAAGAGGCTAATGGCCAAATCTCGTAATTTCCGTGATTCCCGCGCAAACGCGATCATCAAGAACCATGTGTCAGACAATAATAACAATTTCTTTTCTGGGATAATGGCGGGCGACCACCGGACTGGTCATCCAATCTTATTGGCTACTGAAACGTCGGACTCTACATCTCATTTGATGACGCGGGTTCGAAGGGAACTACGTAAGCATATGCTTATTTTCCGATCCCATCTGTCTTGACGGAATCGCATTCCATTTTGGTGATTCTTTTTATTGGGTTTTTAAAAGCTTTTATAGTGTGTGATTACAATGTAGGTCTTTATATATAGATTTATAATAGCTATCGTTTTCTTAGCGGAAAAAGATAAACATTAAGCACGCTTTTTTTTATCAGCTTCGAAGAAGATGGGAATAAAAAGAAAGAAAGAAAAGAAATGAAATAAACAATCTTTTGGATGAACTGATGGTTCACTTATTACGACGTAAATAATCGACACATCCGGTCAACTTGATTTGCATGCATTTTTTTCCTTGCTACAGAAGTCAGTCATTTTAGATTACGTTTCACGTCATAACGGAGGAGTTTATTTACATTAGAGTTGTCAAAATGAAATAATTTGAATCCTAACATTAATTAAGAAAGTTTCATTTACATAGACTTAACATCTAAACTGAAAAGTTTAAAAAAGGAAAATTTTATTTTTTTCTCTCATTTTGACAGATATATTACAAACACAAAATACCACAACTGTCATTCTGGAATCTAGTCTTTAAAATCCTGTTGTATCTGTTATTATGTGAGTACAGCAACAAGTTCCTTAAAGAACGTAAAACCTATTTTGCTTTAAATATTATTCTTATTTTTCTTTTTATTATATATCTGTTATAAGATACAAATGAAAAGCGTACGTTTACGTTTTTACATTGATATTATGTCATTCAAATTATAGTAACTATTGAATACATAAAATACACATTTTCCATTTTCTGAATAATTAATTTCGTTTTTTACTTATGCTACCTAAGCCGATTGAATTAAAGGATTAACAAAAATGAGTAACACCCATTGTTTAAAACATCGATAGAAATTCATTGTTTGGATTCCAAATGATTTTCTATGGGGATTTGTGTCGCCCTCTGGTGCTAATTTCTTGACAAGAACCTACATGGAAAAGATTTCAAATATTGTATAAAGTCAGATCGTCTACAGTCCTTAAATATGCATAACAGGTTTCAAGGAGATCCATTCAGATGTTGAAATTTATTAGAGGAACGTACACACATACAGTAGAGTCGCGGTAATCCGAGCCCCGGTAATCCGAGATTCCGTGTAATCCGAGGTGCATACCCAAGCGATACCCTACTATTATACTTAGACGATGGCATGACACGCTACTAAAAAGCGTTGTTCTACTGTGAAGCAGAAGACCTTGGTCAATTGTGAATGCTTTTAAAAGAGTC
Organism: Thereuonema tuberculata; assembly: GCA_023159025.1. Taxonomy (NCBI): domain Eukaryota; kingdom Metazoa; phylum Arthropoda; class Chilopoda; order Scutigeromorpha; family Scutigeridae; genus Thereuonema; species Thereuonema tuberculata. Next base: position 65,357,192 of record JAFIDM010010028.1, on the reverse strand, counting down.
TTTTCATGTACCAGGTAACATTGTTAATGTATCTCTAACTTTAATATCTATTATAAATTAAATTTGATTCGTTTTAGATGAAAATTCCAGTTTTTTTTTCTTTTTTCCGTGTAATTCGAGTTTTTCGTAATCTGGGGTACCATCAGCCCAAATTACCTCGGATTACCGCGATTCTACTGTACATATACAGACTGAGTCATTTGATGACGGATTTCGCAGGAAAGTTCGGTAAATTCAAATGACGATTTCTTGAAATTTGCTGAAATTCAGAACTAAGAAGCCGACAACAGCGTTCATTTGTAAAAATTTGAAAGGGTAATAAAAGGGGTACTTTAAAAAGAGAAATAGGGAAAGAGAAACTAGAGATTGCAGAGAGAGAGAGAGAGAGAGAGAGTATTATAACATCAATGCTCTAGAAATGACGTCATACTTCATCTTCTTATCCAAACAGAGCCACAATCAAGAGACTCTTTAAAACATCAATATAATCTTGAATCAAGTTTTATATTAAAACCAATATAAATTGTATCAGTAAATAAGCAATGCTCGAGTGTTTTTCTACGGGAGTTTATTTACATTTGAAAATGAGCGGGTGATTTACAAGCACCCACATCTGGTGGAAAGCTACGCTCTAGAGACAGCCAATAAAAATCATTTATTATTTCAATCTGTAAATCCACGACATAAACACAAAAAGCAAATACTCTTAAGTACTTCTTTAAGTCTAGCAAATGCAAGAGAAAAGTGTCCTCTGCAAGAAATAAATATATTAGGAAAAGATTAAATTACCATAAAACAAAAACAAAAAAAACTTGATCGGAGAATTAAAAAAATATTTTATGGATGGAATGGTCCATAAGCAGCTAAATTTTTAAACAAAAAGCATAAAAAAGTTATAAAGCTTTCAACTTTTAATAAAAAACAATAACAATTCAATCAATAATAATCTTATATTATAAAAGCATTATATTATAAAAGTCTGTCATTCTCATCTCAATTGTCATAATTTTCCAATTTTGTGACCAAACTATAAGAGATAGATTGATCATGTAAATGGATAAAATTTAGATCTTTTTAAAACAAACAAAATGTTACAAAAATCTTTCGAAAACATTTTTTGGTTTCCAAGATGTCGCCTTTTAAAGTGTCAAATTTTGACTTTTTCTCAATTTAAACGAAAAGTATAAAAGTTGGAAGAGAACATTATATTGAGAAAATGTTGGTTTTTGAAAGTTCTATCGAACGACATATCACTCATTCACAAACGTTTCTGCGTTTGCAAGATACATGCAAAAATGTGTGTGGCGCAACCCCAGGTGTGTGGCGCCAACCCGCAATACACCTGAGTTAAGGGGAGAAGGTCACAACGGGCTGGGAAGTCGTGTATTCTCCGATCTCAATATTAATTTGCTAAATAAATAAAGTTTTATTTTTTTTATAATGCTATATATGCAAGGGTGCGACGGTACCCGGCTAGTAACAATATAAGAGTTTAATTTTAAAAATATAATTTTGTTTTTTGTTTTTTTTGTTTTTCGTATTGACAAAAATTAAAAAGTGTACATATTTTTAACCGAAGGATAAAACCAAATTGTTTACCAAGTGACATCCTCTCTTTGGGGTCATTCCTTGCTAATTCAACGAATTTTTAAATAATTTTCCGCATCACCATTTTTGATTTTGTTGAAAATTTGTGTGTGCATTCTACCTACCTCCTAGACCTTAGAAATGTCTTTGGTACATTTTTAAAAATTTTACCTCTCCACATATAGGTAATTTTATGCTACAGCCCAAAGCAAAAAATGGTATTTCAGAACTTTTTTTTTTGAGCTATAACTTTCTTCCAGTCAAAGCTACAAGGCTCAGTCATGCCTCATTTGAAAGATAAAAAAAAAAAAATTTTTTTTGTTTTTTTTTTTTACTAAATTTGAAATTTTCTCAAGACAAACCCTATTTTTTTCAGGTCAAAGTTCACCTAATAAAACTACTTTTTTCCCAGTTTTGGTAATTTTAAAAATTATGAAAGGCTTGGAATATCAAGTCATTTTTTTTATCTTAAATACATGTCGATGGATACTATTTGTGTAAAAAAAACTTGTTTTTCTGACCCCTTCATAAGATATTATCCCCAGAAGTAGTGAAATTTTCTGAAAACTGCAGTTTTTAAGGCAAAAAAAGTCTATTTGGGGGTAAAAATATTTTTACTCATGTGAGCTTAAGTACTTTTTACCTGTTTCACAAAAAATAAAAAATTGATTTGTTTTCAAAGTTGTTTGGGAGTTACAAGGGTCTAAAGTTCTAAAAAAAATTACCCTGAAAAAACATGTTTTATACTACTAATTAAGCGTCATGTTAAGAATGGGGAATATTAATAACAATAATACAATACACCGACTTCGTATACGATCTCCAGAATCAATGGCGGCAGGACTGTGTACATGTTGTACCCATCATCCTGTCCGCCACTGGTCTGGTGCCACACACATTGCACCACAGCCTCAGCACACTATTACTTCATAAAAACACTTATGCACAACTCTAGAAGGCTGTGGTACTCAACACAACACGCATAGTCAGGAAATTTATGGACACAACCACACATCCTAACCTTTCTTACACACTTTTTTTTTCCACTTGGCAATATATGCTTTGGTCCTTGACCCGTCATATTGTCTTTGCTAGGGAACCCCATGGTTTGAAACTTTTACGATATAATAATAATAATAACAGAGCATGAATTACAACTGCAAGCTTTGATATAATGGAAATGAAAACAAAACTAAAATAATACGTCAGCGATTAATAAAGTTTTAACATTTTTAATACTTTTCACTGTTTCAGAATTATATTTTTCCCAATTAATTTGACTGAAAAATTTATATTTTATATATTTTCCAATCGTAGACCAAAATTATTATTCTATTTATTGATTTGAAAGATTTTAGTGACTTAAAGGAAATGGAAATCTCATATGCAGTGAGTGTCCACAGACTGATGTGATTGCCGTGCTGGCGTGGTCGTGCGGTCTCGGCGGCGGCCAGCCTTGGCATCCAATGCGCCAGTACCTGGGTTCGAATCCCGGTCGTGGCATGGTTGTTTCTTTCGTCTTCTTCTGTGTGTTGTGTCCGCTGGGGACCCGAAATCTGCTCTGTAGGCAGTGGTCCCCATTTGTCTTCTATATGTTACAGGCTATAGACAGATGTGATTTGACAGTATGAGTGTTGTATCTGCTGGAATTCTTGACAAAGTTGGATGAAAAGCTTCAACATCTAAAGACCCACCATTTCATCGCTAGCAAACAGGCAGAGTATCTGAATTCACGAAAAGAAGCTCTGGGTGAGGGAGAATTTTTGGCTTTGAAAAGGATAAATTGCGAGAAATTGCTTAATTTAGCTTTTCGGATTCCACATTGATTCCGATGTTTTCTCATATAGGCCAGAGTACCGAGACCTGGTTGTGTACTGATGACTGCTCCTAGCTGATGATCGCCATATTAGCGTGAAACAGCTGTACTAGGATGTCATTTAGTGTAACACTTGGTCTCAACATTTATTTTATTAATCTTTATCTGCGCAACAATGCGCTAAAAAAAATTCATAGCGGCCGCAACATGAGTTGCATTCTTGTGACCTTGAAGACATAACTACGTCACTAAAGCAATTATGTTACGGAAACATAATGGAAGACGGAGTAGTGCGTTTAGCCCTTTAACATGGAATGACCCTTTGGCGATCATCTGTCAGAAGCAGTCACCGGTAAACAACGAGGTCTCCGTATGGAGGCTAATAGGAATCATAGTCGGGAACGCAGTGGTGCCTCAAAAGCAAAAATAAACAACAAAAAACTAACTAATAAAATATTAGTGAGAAAATGTTCCAGGATGTCATTTTTGGTAAACAATTTGCTTTCACCCATTGTTGTTTATCAATAATTCAAAGTGCAGATTGAATTTTTTATGCATTAAAAAAATTCATTGAGGCCGGCGCACTTCTGGTACATGAATTTTCTCACTAATATTTCATTAGTGAGTTTTTTATTGGTTATTTTTGCTTTTGAGGCACCACTGCGATTCCGATGATTCTATATATATATACAGTCGGACCTCGATATAAGGTCACCCCTTGGGACCTCGCGAAAGTGACCTTATAAACGAGTTGACCTTATAACCGATTCATACGCATTTGTCAATAAATAAGCATTACATAAAAACAGTATAATTCTTTGTAAAATTTAATACGCACAAAAATATCAGTTTATTAGGTATCAGTTTATTAGGTTACAATTTTTTAATTTAGTTGAACCAATTAAAATTAATGTAATCAGAAAGAAATTATGTTTAAAAAAATCTTAATTCGGAATAAAGTTATATACAAATAGTACTAGTATGCTCAAGCAAAATACTGATGTACAACTAACCTTACTTAAAATAATCCTTAATACAGGACTGTCGCGCTTTTGGTTTCATCTTTTGTACAATGTTTTCTACGTTTTGTAGTTTCTGAAAAGTTAATGCTCTGAGTGCTTCTGCTTGTGTCACCGCTTCACTTTCAGTATCCGTGTCGTTATCCTCAATTTCTAATGCATTGGAATACAAAACTTGCGAAACAATTTCGGAAATCGAAGCTTGAGAAGTAGCAGCAGTTTCATCATCAATTCTCACATATTCACTTTCCCCTTCTATAGCATAGCCGCGATTTCTGAGATCTTGTATTAACACAGGTAAAAGAAAATCGTCTTCATCATATTTTTTCCTAGAATTTGAGGGGATGAAGTGCTTTGTGAAAAAGCTATCCCCTCCGTCAGTAAGAGAAATGACGCCGATAAAAGATCGTACTCACGGAAAAATTCTTGGAAGTGAATCAGTGTGACACTGAAATCACAGACAAAAGTGACCTTATATGCGATTACGGTATTTAAGACCTGACCTTATATCCGATAATCCATATCATAGAATTCCTATTCAATGAGCAGGGACTTTAGAAAAGTGACCTTATATGCGGGTGACCTTATATCGAAGTCCGACTATATATATATATTATATTTTTGACTATCAATGATACTATAAGGTAAACTGTTTATTTATTCCATAGACGTAAATTGATTGTAAATAAGCTGAGAATAGAAGTATATAAAGCTATAGAAAATCATTTCTCGCCTTCGTGAATTATTACATTGCGATGAATTTATTTATTTATTTATTTTGTTAAGGAGGGGGTTCAATGTAAAATGATTCAATAGCGTAAGCGAATGTCTACATTGGGCTTTTTGCTGTAAGTTATTTATTTGTGGTTTTACATTAGCATGACAAACATGCTGCTTCTTGCCCCTCTTTCTCCTTCATACTTTTCCCTTCCCTCATCCTTAGAAGACGTCTTTGTTTGTTGAACATCAGAGATTTACGTAAGGAAATTGCCAGCAACTGATGTGATGCGAATATCTGATACTCCCTGGCCTAAACTATTAATTGGAATTAGGTGTATTACAGGCGTTCCGCGGTTTGATTGTCAGCTTTCGTCGAGCCTCTCTTTCGACCCTTTTCAATTATAATCAGAACCCTTACATTTGAAGAGTGGTTCGCTCTTTCGACCTATTTCGTCATGTTTCCACAATCTTCCATGCCCTTCTGCGACCACGTCCATTGTTCAAAAACATATTCATCTCACACATACAAGAATCAAATTGCTCAAAGACAAGTTTTTGTTCATTTTATAGTACTTTTGCATAAATATTTTTAATAACCAGCACTATATTTATAGATACAGTATGTTATTTAGTTTTCCCACGCATTCTCAAGTGATATGTAGTGCGTTATTTGTGTTTTTCGGCGGGAAGATGCATTTGCGAGATAAAACACACTTGGTTCCACATTTCGACAATTTCCGCTTTTCGACTAGTTCTTTAGCCTTTCACCTGTCGAATAAGTTGGGGACGCCTGTATTGTTGATTACTTATGATGTTTTATCGAAATCGTGGCAAGCTTAAAAATCATTAGGTTTTTATTTCAAAACCTAGTTTGGCAATTTTGTTATAATTTTAATAAAAAATAATGAGTTGGTTAAAACATTATCCTGGCACTACGTTGCTTTCTGAACAAAATCGCCATCTACAAATCTTGGATATCAAGATCTAGATACCTCACGAACAGCTAAGCAGTGAATCATTCAACACCGGTCTGAGTGTAAAGTTACTAAAAATAACAGCAAATAAATCTTGGGAGGTCGGAAAATTGTATCTGAATTTAAAGAAAGATGCTTTCTCTTCAGTCACATTTAGGATCCTATTTCATTTATAGTCGAACCCCGCTTTTACACTTTTCAAGGGATTCTAAAAAAAAAATGGTGTAAATTGAGGGAAATAAGGCTACAATGTTCAATACATAGAATGATTTGCAATCAAGGCTTGGAGCTTTTATAATACACACAGGACTATTTTAAATATTAGAATTATCAAATATTTATTTCCTTTTCTAAATTAAATATTTGATAATTGTAATATTAAATTTAGTTCTGTGTGTGTATAAATAGTGGATATGATAATTTTCCTTTTCTAAATATTATCATATCCATTATTTTAATCACTTTAAAATCTCAAAATGTACGGTCTACACACACATTTCAAACGGAAATAAACGAGATAACAAGAATGCTAAATGACGCGGTGACAGGAATGAAGCCGAAACCGAACGAAGACATTGAGTGAATCGATATATCGAAATTGCGATTGCCTCACGAGTTGCAATCACAAAGCAGTGTAATAAGTGGACGTTGGAGGGGAGAGCCTATATTTGGCCGGAAAAGGTGCACATTAGTAACTACGGTAACTACGGTATTTTGTCCTGATAGATTGAATCTGCATAAATTGACCGCATTTATGGCGAAATTTACATTGGTTGTCGCCATTTTATGTTGATTTTTCTCATGGACGCCATCTTTTTTTTTTTTTTACTCCTTTTGGCGGAAACAACGTAAATTGCGACAAATTTGATGCTACGACAGTATAAATACAAGGGAAAAATTATACTATAATAACAGGAAAATTGAAGGGACCGAGGAAAAAAATGCCCATAAATGACGGGAAAATGTTATTTGCGGGAATGTAAAAGCGAGGTTCGACTGTATGTATTTATTATAAATTACAGTAAATAATGCACTGCAGTGTCGAAGTGGTGAAAAACAGCCCAACCATTAAAAAAATTTTAAAAAAAGTTTTAAATTGACCATCCAAAAATTTTCAATATTGGAAACTCCCTTTCCTATTTGCTTTAGTAGTTATTTACTAGTTTTGAATATTTATATTTAATCTAGTACAGTAAGCCCTCGATTTAACGGATTATTTGAGAGAAATGTGTATCAGTTATTGCCGATAGTCCGTTAAATCGTAATTTTTTTTTTTAAATATGAATATTAAATGAAGTTACAATGTAATGTAATGTAATGTAATGTAATTCAATGTAATGTAATGTTGAAGTTACAAATTTACAAGTTACAATGTTTAGTTTTATTTGATTGCTAAAAGACATAAAAAATAATTAAATAAAGAAAAACGTAAAAAAAGACATACAATACATATTCCACTATGTAGATAGTAATGTCAATGACAATAATCTACAGCCTACCAATGTCTTACTGCATAGTTTGATTAGAAAACGCTGATTCATTAATTCGCTCTGGAAATTTTATTTTAAAAATTTATTTTACTGCTATGAATATATGAAAACATTAAATTTCTTAATTTAAGCTTTATTAGTGCATTTTCCAAAGGAAAAATACACTATTGAATTCTCTCCTAACTGAACAGATGGGACCGGGACGATCAGGAGTCGTAGATCACGAATATATATATCATTCAAATTCTTCTTCCCCTATATATACGTATGTGTATTTCCACTTCTTGACGATTTTTCCGATCTACAATGACAGATCTTATACTCACGGTGTTTTTAGAGCTTTTGCAACAAACTTTTTAGATCTTTTAGGGCATTGGTTTAACTACAAAGTAAGTAATAAAAAGGTCGAAATCTGTTTACGGGTTTTTAGGTGGCGTGACCTCAAAGTTGTGACGTAGATAACTGCCGTATATTTTGAGCTTTTATGGGTGCTAGATACCCTTAAGGACTCGGCTTAAGTATTGTATTTCAATCAAATCGGATCACCCGTTTCAAAATCGCGGAAATGTCCACTTTTTGACGTTTTTCCAATCTTCAAAACCTTATGCTGACGTTATTTTTACAGCTTTTGCCACAAGCTTGTTAAGCTTTCAGGGCATTGGTTAAACTACAAATAAGTAACAAAAAAGTCAACATCTCTTCACGGGTTTTTAGGGCTGAGAAGTTGGGAATGAGCTCAAAGTTGTAAACGCAGTTTTAAACATTTTTCACCTTTGAAAATTCACTTAATGCGATGGATGCGCGGCAGAGATATTTTATAATTTAGTTTTTTACACTGATATCTAGAGTCAGAAGCGCTCAACTGGGAGGCTTTTATTTTTTCATATTAAAATACTCCTAATAAAATAACACACTTTAATATTGTAAAATTTTCATTTTTTTTTTTTCAATTTTCCTTATTAAGTAATAGGATTAGGGATTTCCTCCATACTTTAAAATTCGATAATACCGTTAACCCATGTTTTTGTTCGTTAAATCTGAAATACGTTAAATCGAGGATTACTGTACTTAATTACTAGGAGTATTTTCATACTACTTGATTAACACTTTTATAACAGGATATAAGTAATTTGGTCTAAAGTTTGTAAAACCCCTGAATATGCATCAGAGAGTAAAAACGATATATATATATATCGAATATAATACTTTTAAAATGCAATGCGTTTGCCCCAAAATGAAGCATTTTAAAACTAACAAGAAATAAATAGTGCGGGAAGTGGAAATGCATTTCAGATATTTTCCGCGACTTTAGATCAATTTGGTAAAATTCGCACATCTCTTGGAGGTTCACAAGAAATTCCGTAAAGACATCCTTCATTCTTGAGCTTTGCTGAAAGTTAGGCGTTTCCGAGTCAGAAATTATTGGAAACAACAACTTAGGGCTGTTCAAGAATTTATGTAAGCATATTTTTAATCATTTTAGACCCCCCCCCCTTGTAAGCAAAAATAAGCAGAGAAAATCAGTCAAAATTATATCAATGTGCATGTTCGTCTGTTTTACGTAAGGATTGCTCTGATCCACGCCTCCTCCTTGTCAGCAAAAATAAGCAAAGCTTGACCCCCCCCCCCCCGGAATGCTTAAGTAATACTTGAACGGCCCCTTGTGGCCGTAGAATTATTTAAGATTATTCTACTCTTATCCGAAAACTTTACCTGCAAAGGTAACCGAATCGTCCTCACATCTCGACTAAAACCATGCAATATCACGATGTTTACGTTTCTCAAAACATTAAAATCTTCCTTTTATTACAGTTTTAATTAAAGAAAAGAGGTTCAACAGCAAAATTGAAGATAAAAACATTCATATCTCCGTTAGAAAGATAACATATCATTTATGTATATTAGCTGAGTGACAGATTAATTAGTAGTTGTGTTTTAAAGTGTATATGCTAAGCTTTTTGAGAATTTCTTGACATGAATTAATTTATTATATTAATACTGAATAATTGAGATCCAAAATTGAAGAACAAATCTCCCAAATGAAAAATAAATGTAAATTTCTTCTTTTATCTTATACAATGCAGTCAGATTTATAATTCTCATTGGCATGGTCTGAACTATTACGTATTAATGTATTAAGCATTGTAATACCTTAATACATAACGAAGCTAATCTTACAATCTAAAACAAAGCAATGATTTCCTGAAGGAACTTAGGATCTACTTTCTTTATTTTTTTTTTCCTTTGTTAATTAAATTCCTGAAAATAATAGTCTTCATATTTGTATAATATTTGCCGAATATAAAATAGTTATTTTCCTGTGCCGTATTTACATTTTTAATTTTATTTTATTTTAATTTATTAACTTTAATTTATTCAATTAATTTTAATCAGATCAAATTTTCAATCATTTCTTCTCTTATTGGTAACTTTGTTTGTCAAATTTCAAGAGGATCTATTTAATGTTTACTAGCAAGAATACAGACAAACTAAACAGAATATACAGAATGATTCAAAATTCCATGTACAAACTTAAAGGTATGTCACGAATATAAAAACAAACCGTACTCTTAGTGGAACGTATGTCCGCAAATGCCAACCGAATGTGCTAGAGAGCGCTGTTTGGCAGTACATTAGTTTAATATGTACCGACTTGTCCATCATTGCTTTCTTTCTCTGGGGTTATCTCAAAGGCATCATCTACAAGACCCCCATTGCCTCTGACGCTGACCTTGTTGCAAGAGCGCTGTGGATGTGTCCGCGAAAGCCCTCACGGCAATCCATGCATCGACGTTGTGAGACGTGTATTACTATTGGTGGAAGGAACTTTGAGCACCTACTGTGAACCTGTTAGTGTACACCTTACTGTCATATTGTAATTATAGCGCTAATAAACATGTTGTCTATCTTACTTGGTGTCTTTTATTTCTGTGTATCGTCTAGCATTTTCGGGTGGCGTTTGTGGACATACGTTCCACTGTGAACACGGTTTACTTTTGTATTCCTGTCCTACGTTTAAAATTTATACAGGGAGTTTTGAATCACCCTGTATACAGTATAGGTATATATTTTAAGTATACCTTTAAGTAAAAGGAATATATGTGTTTATTTGTGATATAATTTTAGGCCTCATAAAAAGTCCTTTTTCTGCTAAGTTCTGTGACCCGAGCTGTATTTAAGAAACATCTGAATAGAACTTTTAAATTACAATAAATGTTTTGCAGTGTCTATTTCTATGTGATTCTTGCAAATTTTGTTATAGTCCAGATATGGAAACTTGCTTTCAGAGGTTTTTGTAACCAAATACTCAACGGGAAAAAAATCCCTCCAAAGTTAGGAATATTGAAATAAATTGACAACAAAAAACTTGCAATTAATATGGTATCTCTTCGTCTTGAAGTGTTCTCCGTTACGAAGTTACGCTCCTATGGAAGGATCCATGGAAATGCTGTGAAGAAGTACTTAGCAAGAGTCATAAGAACTAAGCGTAGAGTTGGGAGTTTTCTTTCTCATCTTGGAATAGATATTGAAGGGTCTTTGCGTTCCTCAGAAATGACTTCAAACCTGAGGAGAAAGTGAAGAAGAGACAGACAAACACAGGAAAGGAAGTAAACATCCATGCCGGCGCTGGGATTCGACCTCAGATCAGTCTCAAAACAAGCCGCCGGTTTGACCACAAGGCTGTACCTGAACGGAAAAATGGTATCTTCAAAATTAAAAAAGCAAAAATACAATCACAATAAAAAACAAGTTGTGAAATTCATGTATCAGCCTTCCGCCAGCCTCAAATGAATTTTCACAGCGCATTAAAAAGAGAAAAAAACGCATAAAATTATTAATAAACAACAATTTCTTCTATTGGTTTCTGCACTGAGATGTTGCTCTTTACTGGTAACTACTTCCAGCTGATGTTCGCCAAAAAACGTGAAACAGCTGGTCTAGGATGTTGCTTAGTAAACAATTGATTTTAATTATATCAGCCCATGCTCTTCAGTAAAAAAAATGAAAAAATTTACAATTAAAAAGCTCCCTACTAGTGGCGTACAAATTGCAGATTGGACATCGGAAGGGAATGATGTCTTATGAGAAAACATCAGCTTATAAAGGGTGGATAAATCAAAAAGGGACAGGAAGGAGACAGGGAGTAAGGAAACCCCGTAGCACTGGGGATAAATGGAAGGGAAGGAGGCGTGGTTGAAGAAAACATAGGTGACATCTGGTGACGATCGGGAAAAGGAGGCGTGGTTGAAGAAAACATAGGTGACATCTGGTGACGATCGGGAAAAGGAGGCGTGGTTAAAGAAAACATAGGTGACATCTCGTGACGATCGGGAAAAGGAGCGTGGTTAAAGAAAACATAGGTGACATCTCGTGACGGTCGGGAAAAGGAGGCGTGGTTAAAGATAACATAGGTGACATCTGGTGACGATCGGGAAAAGGAGGCGTGGTTAAAGAAAACATAGGCGACATCTGGTGACGATCGGGAAAAGGAGGCGTGGTTAAAGAAAACATAGGTGACATCTGGTGACGATCGGGAAAAGGAGGTGAAAAGTATCTTTTTTTTATTTTTTTAATCAAGTGCAGTGGCTGATGTACTTTTTATCTAAAAACAATTTCACACACGTTAGATATTACGCTAAACAACTGATCTCAACCACTGATGAATGAAAGCAGAAATTGATTGGAAATTTAATTTATTACTTTTTTTAAAATTTCCAAGGAAAAACCCGTAAATTTATTAGACTTCCATCAATACTTCTCTCCTGGTACCAATGGAATTGAAATAATCATTCAAAGCGACGAATATTTAATCCACAGCGATGGAACTTGATGCGAATGAGAACAGGAAATGTATTTTTAACACTTCCACGTGAACTGTTGTTTCTGGTTTTTTCAAACGAGAATTAGTTAATTGAGAGCAGTTGAGTGATTTACAAACAACATTAAGCGAACACAAACAAATGATTCAGTCTGAGGCTTCTTGGAAGCGGAATTCTCAAGACGTTGAGAGTGTAATTACTGGAACAATGATTTTCAGTGACGGTAGAAGTGAAAATAAAATTCGGGTGAATGTAATCATGAATACGTAAGATTAGAATTCGTCTCAGTGATAAGCCTTTGTCGTAAGATGCTGTTTGAAAGTGAGTCAAATGTCTTAGGTCTATTTAAAAGTTAGAAAATAAAAGAAGTACGTCTTCAGAATTACTATTTTTTAAATCGTCAATTTACTAACCATTAATTTGACTAACTATTTAGTTAAATTAACTAAATTTCAAAGATCTAAATTCTGACTGTCGCGTCGTTATTAATCGTTTCATGAACAAGTTGAGCAGCGTGTTCAATATTCCAAAAACAGTCACTAGATGGAGATACCTCCTATGTACTTGTAGCATTAGCTGGAAATAAGATTCGTGGAAAAACTTTTAAACTTATATCCTTTAATTTTTATTGAATCTTGATGAAACTTTGGATTGATAGATAAATTTTCTTGATCTTACTATATACCAAGTTTGAAGAATGTCGGTCAATGGGAGTCGAGCTGGCTTATGAAATAAACGACAGACAGATTTTCAATACTTTTCTAAAAAATAATCATTGTAATTAATATATTACTTATAAACAATAACAAAGTGATATGGAATGTCTTTTGAGTCAAGTTGAGACCTCGGAACAGCTGTTTCGAGCTTATTAGGCTCTCATCAGCCAAGACTACTCAGCCAGTGCAAGACCCAAAAGCCGTGTGAGAGGAAGAGAAATATATCCTTCAGATGGCAAATGACCCCACAAGAACTAAAGACAACAAAATAAAGAAAAACAACAATATATTGTGGAAATCAAATACTCACCACAGCTTTTGAGTCAAGCTGTCTCAAGGTCTGAGCTTGACTCAAGCGGCATCCATTATCATTTTATTATGAATTGATTTCTTTTGTTCACTCGTTAAAGGGATTTTCTTCTTATTATTATTATTTATTTTTTTATTAATTTTCTTTCTTTCTTTGCTGTCAAATTCCTTTTGTGGTGGATTTCCACATTATATTATTGTTTTTTGTTTTGTTGTCTTTAGTTCTTGAAGGGTCATTTGCTATCTGAAAAAAAAAAGAAGAAGAAAATAAAGACACAGGAAACGAGAAGGAAAATTTTGTTATTTTCTCAATCAAAGTGAAGCTCATAAAAGCAATACATCTGTGTTTCTCTACTAATAAGTTTTGAATCAGTGAAAGAATATTTTTGAAAATTTATCATTTAGTCTACAATTATGGATAAGAGATGGTTTAATTTTATATTTGAAATATTTTCTATATCGGTTGCTGTCGAGTAATTTGCTTGCGAAGAGAATAAAAATTCCTATACAAAAACATACAGTAAAACCTCGTTAAGTCGTCACCCGGATAAATCGTCACTCCATTTAAGTCGTCGTTTTCCTTTGGTCCCGACAAGGTCTCATAGACAATAATGTAAAATAACCCTCTTTTACCCGTCACCAAATTTAATTCTACTCCAGATAACTCGTCACCCTCAAAAATGGCCAAAAGCATGTTTCTTCTCCATTTTGCAGGCCATCGTGTTGTCTTTTCAGCCCCGCCTCTTCACTTTAAGAAAGCCAAGCCTTTATGGGGAATTTTTGATCACGACTGTCACTTCATTCCTTTTCTACCCCTTTGGGGGATTTGGGTTCTTGGAATCTCGCTGCTAATCATTCAAAGCACATTTCTCGCTGCGACTCTGTTGAGTGTAGACGTTTTTCTTGACCGCTCCTGAGTGTGACTTCATTTCACAGCGAGTAAGCCCCGCTATAAAGGCTATTTTTTCTCTTGCAATTTCGTGGTTCGATTACGTTTTTAACATGCAAGGGAAACGAAAACTTACCTCGTTATCTTTTAAAGAAAAAAAAGACTTAATTGCACTTTTTGAAAAATCAAATGTTTCGAAAACAGCTTTTGCCAAAGAACACCATATTCCCAGGACTACATTAAACAAATATTCTTTCATCGAAACAAGTAATTGAAGAAGCTGACTGCAAAGACAAAAGAAAGAGAATGAGGAAATCGAAGTTTGACGAGATCGAGGAGGTTTTAGTTGGATGGCTAAAACATTCCAGATCGCAAAATGTGCCGATTTCTGCCGTGATTCTCAAAGAAAAAGCCATGGAAATTGTTAAGGAGTTGAACATTGAAGATTTCGGCGGGCAGCAATGGTTGATTGGGACGTTTCAAAGACAGACATTGCCTTTCTTTTAAAACGATTTGCGGAAAAGAAGCAGCTGTTGATGGTGATGCTATAGAAGACTGGACAATTTAATGGCTATTTTAATGTACCAAAGAAAAGAAAATGAAATGTGGTAACTATAAAAAGTGCTTTTTTTTATTTTCCACTCATTCATTTGCATGTATTGATTTCTTAAAATCTTGTTTTTCTCACCGACTACTACAGCAACTCATGAAAATACTGTATTTCAGTATTTTTTTTTTTCAAAAATGCCCACTCCGCCTAAGTCGTCACTCCGCTTAAGTCGTCAAAAATGTTTGGTCCCTTGAGTGACGACTTAACGAGGTTTTACTGTATTACAAGAGCGAAAAAAGTAAAGTTTTTTGACGTCTTAGAATGCGTAGTAGTCTAACTTGTAAGCACGGTTTTCGAGATATCTATCAATATCCTGCAAAACCGATATCGTTGCTTGTCGGATGTATTTGGAAGTCAAAGAAAGGACAACTACAGAGAAAATGAGAATGTCTGTCGAACTCCAATTAAAAAAAGTTTTAATTTATCACAAAATCAATAGGAAAGTAGTGTTTGAAAACCTAAACCTATTAATACGTTACAGCTTTATTTATTTATTTATTTATTTATTTATTTATTTATTTAATTTATTTATTCAAACAGTTTTCGAATTATTCTAATTATAGATGCACGTATGGTCATATTGCTTTTTTCTTATTTTCTTATCTAACTCTTGTTCTGGTTTAAGATATCTTTTAAGGAATCGTACAGCATTAGAACATATTCCGTTCTCCTCGCGGGTGTAAATGCATAATACATTCAGTCTTTTATTTTTTTAAGGTATGTTCACGAATGAAGATCTGATTCGCTGTGTAAGATTTGAAGTTAATGTTTCCTTATGTAGTAATTTATGAAGCACCATGAGGCACCAAGGTACCTTTATTATTGGCGTTCTTCACCAAAGAACGACTAGATTTCATAATTTATCACCTTTATAACAAACTAACCTTACTATCGGGACTTCCAGACAAAATTCGGAATTTTCTCCGCTTTATTCCCTTCATTTATTCAAAATTTGTTTGAGTTAGGTGTAGAAAAAAGCAGAGGTTCCCAAACTGTGCGCTGCAGGATATTTAAAATTTCAAATTGTCTCATCGTTTAATTTATGTGTCTTATTCTTTCAAACGACTACCATCATACTTGTTAAATTACAAAAAGTTAAAAAGAATTAAAGGACCCTAATTTATAGACCATATCGTTCCTTTCAGGAGTTTGAAAGTATAGGCCCAATCGTTTCGTAACCATCGGGATGAAGTTGAAGTCGGGTGATCAGCCCGACGACTTATAAGTTGTTTGGATCTAACTGCTTAATAAAAGGAACTATTAGGAATTTTTTTAACTAAGATAGTTGTACCGTAGTTGTACCGGCACACAACCAAGCGGTAGTCTAATTCCAGCCAGACTAGATGAAGCATGTCCGGTGTGATTACTATTTCCTACAGGATTGCGCCCCCCCCCCCCCCCCCCCATCATGATGTGCGACGCCTTTCAATCGTGTTCATCCAGAGTGCTGCTTGAACGTGCTGTAGTTATAGACAATCATCTCTGCTGTGGCCATCATGATCCCCGGACCTAATATCACGTCATTTTTTTCTTTAGGGATAGATGAAAGACCTCATGTACATATCCCCAATGCCCAAATCCATCATTGATATCAAGGAATGGATCACCCATGCTATGGAGGCCATCACACTGGATATGCTTCACAAGTCTTACAGGAATTAGACTACTGCTTGGATGTGTACCGGTGGACGAAAGGTGCGTACATTGAGGGACTTTGAATGAAGCACATCAAACTTGGACAGTTGTACTTCCAAGAGATATCATGACTGTAAACGTAAAGCAATACAGAAAATAAATGTATTTGAAACCCTACCATTCTTTTATGCCCATCCTGTATATTTGTCGATTTCGTCTTAAAGCTTCTGTGTTCTCCTTCCTAATTTCGATTAAAATCAATGTTTCTTCATTTTGCTTCCGCTGAGATATAGTGAAAGGGATGTAGTGAAAGCCATGTTCAACTAACGAGTTTTTTTGACATAACCGAGTTGTCAGAACGAGATTCGCAATATCGAGTTGAGAATGACATTGGATTTCTGTACCTGGGTGATCGCACGGAGACAAATAAACGAGATAATTCGGAGAATCTAGTTAATACGGGTTCCGTGAAATCGATGTATTAGGGTGCTACGAAGCGAGAAAGTTTGGGAACCTCTGCAGTATAGGCTTTGTGATTGGCTTCTCTATATGGATCCATGTCATACGCATTAATATTGTTGGATTAAAGGGTTAAAAAAAAAACAAGAACACCCATCAAATGAAGAAATTTAAACAACTTGAACGTTAAGATATACGAAGGTCTTAGGCAATTATTGTGCGAAATATAGTCCCATTTGGAAAGGTTTTGGGAATGTATAGGTTTCATACAGATACTCAGACAGATATTTTTACATATAATAATATTAAAAAACAAAAACCCAGAAATATTAGAAAGTGATCTCTGATTGCGATGATTTAGACAAAAATATTGTAAATCAATTTGTCAATGATATCGAAATAATAGATAAAGCAACACAACAGCAAATGCTACTGGAATGTAAATATCACGTGCATTCTGAGTTGTTAAACGAACACCTCAACAAAGATCAATTTTCAAGTTTTTTTAGCGATCAATTTTCAAGAAAATATTCCATTTTGATTTTCATTTTTTAAAACCATCCCCAAATGGTTCCTACATGTGCTACCACATTTCGAGTCAATCGGTTGGACTATTTAAGAGGAGACCCTCTGCTAACAACTTCTATAGGGACCGTCCATTAATTACGTGAGGTGTTTTTTAAAAAATCTGGACCCCCCTCTCCCCCTTGGTGAGATTTGGTGAGATTTTGCCGGACCCCCCTCCCCCTTTTCACCTCACGTAATTAATGGACGACCCCTTACACCTAGGGGTAAAAGGGGCGATTGTACACCAATAATTTTCTCTTAGTTGTTGTAAATTTCTTCTTTTTTTTTTCCTGAGTAGCCTTGGTACTCATAATTCATAACCCATGGAGTGTAAATCTAATGGACTGTTTTCCTCTGTCAATCTTCTGTTCGTTGACCCAGCAGGGGCGTAGATGTTATTTTAAACTAATTGATGGGTTTGTTGGCTGTTCTTTTCTATTTGCTTCAGAATATAACTAATCGTCTAAGGAACAACTTTGTTAGTGGATTGTCCTGTTTGATCAACTAATGTACTAATTTCACTCCATTAAGTAACAAGGAGTCCAAGTTAGCGTGCTAATTTCCGAATAAGGCAGGACCCAAAAATATCCCTTCAAACAGACAGTGAATGGGCTACGTCTACCACCAACACTTTCACCAAACTAACAGAACAATTTTTGTTCATTTTGTTTATTCCAAAAGTTATTTAATTGATATCAAATCAAATACTATAAGGAGCTATTCTTGTCAATTTTATCTTGAAAACGGGCCTAAGGACTTTGATGAAATGGGATGAATCTACCGTTTTCGGGTGCGACAAAACGATTTAGCAAGGTATCGAATTCGGGAAAACTCATTTAGGGGATCTGGACCTGGGTATCAGGTTATTGTTACTTTATTTTCGTTTTATTTTTTTCTTAATAAATTCGTGTTCTCTGCATTTTTACATATAATAAAATAATTTTATTTCTACCTGTAATAAAAATAATAATTTTTCTTAATAATTTAATTTTTAAAACTTTTTCCTTTCAACGCAATGTATTCACTGCGGAGCTGTCCATTTTCCCGGAAGGGGTTAAATAACCAGGTGATTGTCTACAATGTTCTTACTTTATTTTCGTATTATTTTACCGAGCAGACTCTGTCTTCCAGATACTTCATATAATGGTAGTTTTCATTTCTACGTCGCTCACGATTGGGTCTATTTGTACGGATATGTATACGCAGAAAACATCGAATAATAAATACTTATTACAAATCTAATTTATATTAGTAAAAAAACAGTGTGCGTACGTCCACAACAACGAATTGCGCAATAACGTAATTTCGCACGCGCGTTGCCAGGCAACAGAAACATTTTTGCATCGTCAACTCAAATTTCCGACAGTTACAAATGGATTTCAATATTCTATTGCATATATTCATTAGAAATCAAACTTTAATTTATTTTTTAATTTGTTTTTTGTTTACTTGATGTAATTTAATTTTTTGAACAAATTAAATATTGTTTTCCGTTACATATGCGAAGCTTCCGGAGCGAAACGACGGGTAACCATCTAGTATAAATTAAATTTAAAAACAGAAAAGTGAAATTTAAGAAAAATAGTTTTTGGAATATAAAATTACAGAGCTTTAGGGCAACACAATTTAGAAAGTTTGAGATAGAGTTCCTTATCCAGAAACCCGATAGACAAAAAAATAATTATGGATCGTCCTTTTAATACTTTAACAAAAATTTCAGCTTCCGAAAATTAAGTTATCTTAATCACAAACTTTGACTCAGAGCAACATATTATTTTTTTTTTTATTTATTTTGTAAATACGTTTATTCGAAATAAATTACATATACAAAATAAGCAAATAGATAAATAAATTAAAGTAGGAAAGAAAATACGAAACAGTATTTTAAGGAAATTAACTTTAGTTTCGTACAGGAACTTCTTTTAATCTATGAGTTCAGTCTCTCAAGTGATATCGTATTACCCAATACAGATTTCCCAAAAATAACCCTTCTTTCCACTTTCTTAATGGCAAAAAAAAAAAAATTCTTAAGAACTTTAAGCCCACTTTCCTTAAATCTTACTGGATTTCTTTCTTTGTTTTTTTTTTTTTAAATCATAAGAAATCATACAAACCCCAAGTTCTCGTTTTTTATTTTTTTTAAATCATAATAAGTACTGAACGTTAATATACATTTTTAATTCTCTGAAAAAAAAATAATTAAGTCCTCATTATTTATTTCAATTGTTTAAATCTGATTAATTTTAATAATATTGAAACTCGGGCAGTGATTAATAAGATTAAAGCAGAATTATATCCACTGTTTAAAACCATCCGTTCTAATACGTTTCTATGGGCATTTTTATCAGCTTCACTCGCTCATTTATCGCCAAGGACACACACATGAAAAATTTCAAACATAAAACTTACATCTTTTCTTGCCTTAAATAAGCATGCCACGTTTCATGAAGATCCATCAAGCAGTCCACAGTTATTCGGGGTAATAGAGACGCACACATGAACGGACTCACTGGTTTGATTGGCCTCGCTTTCAAAGAATTACTTCTACTGAGCTGCTATTTCGTTATTCCCTTTACGTTTCACATAACTAATATATTCTCAATTATCATTTGCTTTTTACTTGAGTGTAATTTCAATCAGATATTATTTTAATATTATTAAAAACAAAACTTACGGTTCTCTCAGGAACAGCATAAAACCCTTTTCCTATTTCCACATCAATCCTTTTAACAATCAACTGAAGCATTGATTAACGGGTTTTCTGAATAAGGGGAAGTCACTTGAACGAAGGAAGTTGGAAAAATTCTCCTCGAATGTCGTTTGTTTCACGAAAATGATGAGATCATCTGTTAATTGTAATACGAAGACCAGTTACAGGTACTTAATTGCAATAACGCTGTCAATTTCGTTTAACAATAAATAAGTGAATCTCATTGGAATAATTAACATACAGTATTAATCAAAATAGAAATATTTTTATTGTGTTTTAAATATTATTTAAAATATATATAAATATTTTCAATTTTATTAAAATTTCGAAGATGTGTTGTATTAGGGTGACCAGATATTTTCAGACATCAATCCGGGACAGACACTTTTCCCGATCAAAAATAAAAAGCAAATAAAAAACGTCTTTAACAATCAAAAAAAAATAATAATATCCGGAAAGTACTTTAACAACAAAAAATAAGAATAAATCCGGAAAGTACTTCAACAACCAAAACAATAATAAAATCCGGAAAGTACAGTACTTCAACAACCAAAATAATAAAATCCGGAAAGTACTTTAACAATCAAAAAAATAATAAAATCCGAAAAGTACTTTAATAACTAAAAAAAAAAAATCCGGAAAGTACTTTAACAACCAAAAAATAATAAAATCCGGAAAGTACTTTTAACAACCGAAAAAAAAAATCCGGACAGTACTTAAACAACCAAAAATAAGAATAAATCCGGAAAATACTCCAACAACCAAA
>JAFIDM010010028.1:65289929-65316523 GCA_023159025.1 Thereuonema tuberculata | reverse complement strand
TGTTGATTGCTTATATTCATTGATTTGAAAAAATAATTTATTTTCTGCTGGGTTTGTTTGCTGCTTATTTCTTCAGTTAATAACTGATGGAGGTGTTCATAATATGCAAACACATTTTCATTTGCCGATTGTTCAACATATTGAATAATAAAATTTAAATGGTCTTTCACTTCGCTCACCTTAATTGTAGGCTGCCAATTTTTTTAAAACTGTCCGTTATAAGCGACGTCCGTTATAATAGGGTCCGTTATAATGAGGTTCTACTGTAATAAATTTATTAATTTTATTTCCATTAGAGTTGGTTATTTTTGCTTTGTTAAGATTTTCATCCCGAAATAAAATTCAAAACGAATTACGTATTTACATTAAATCATGCGAGCTTGACAAAAGTAAAATTACACCCCAAACATTTAAGTAACACTCGAATAACTCGTGCTAATCTAACTATCTTCCATTAAGATAATTACATCTGTCCAATGAGCAATGTAGTATTCCGTAATATAATACAGGAACTATTTATCTGACAATTCATCAACACTGTGACATGCTGTAATTATTGTAAGTGCAGTGATGATGCAGCAAAGGCATTAAAATGCTATTTCAATATTAAAACAACAAAATCCAATATAGTAATCTGTAACCACACCTACAAAAATTCCTTTCTCTTATTACCAATTATTACTATTACTAGGCAACCATTCGATAAAACACAATACATAACAAAAGTGGATTATTGTTAGAAATTTGTGCATAAAATGTATTATTAGATTGGGAAATTCGGTTCAGTAGGTGTTTCGTTATCTATGAGATAACTACGGAAATACATGTTAAAAATTCTCAATTGCAAAACTA
Organism: Thereuonema tuberculata; assembly: GCA_023159025.1. Taxonomy (NCBI): domain Eukaryota; kingdom Metazoa; phylum Arthropoda; class Chilopoda; order Scutigeromorpha; family Scutigeridae; genus Thereuonema; species Thereuonema tuberculata. The sequence goes on along the minus strand of JAFIDM010010028.1, from coordinate 65,315,671 downwards.
ATATTCATTATAGGTTCATTATATGACTGTTATATGTTTTTGTTTTTGGAAAAAAAAAAAAAAAAAAGAAGATTATATTATTGAAATATAAAAATCCATTTTGGGAAATATCTAACTTCATTGAAAACAAAATTTACAATTTTTAAAGATTTTTTTTTTTTTTTAATTTAAAAGGTCATTGTTAAAGGAATGCTAGAATCATGTATGTTTACATTAAAATAATTTCGTTGGTAGTTTAGATTCTGTTTGAAGTTCCTGAAACGATATTGATTACTAACACAAAATTCGCATATTTTTTAAAAAATAATGTAGAATTTCATTGATTGTTTAGATTACATTTAAGTTAGTATATTAATTTTAAAAGCTAAGCGAACTAATTGTATAGTTCTCTTTATCTCCGCTCTGGCACTGATGTCGACTTTATTAGCGTTAGACAAAGACTGGCACGCTATCTATATGTACTGTATATATTGTTGTTGCTCTTGTATCTTGTAAAAGTAGCCAAACAAAAATCTATTAATTTAATATTCATGGATTCATTTCATATACGCATTCTGTTTTATTCTTAACATTCAGTTATTGTTCGAATATGTTATTGAGGCCACGACTATGAAATGCATTCAAACCATTTTATCATTTCTGTAAGATTTGTTAAGTAACTAGAGAGACCAAGAACTGTCTCTATGTAGTGCAATAATTTTGTAAATCCAAAACGATTTATCTTAAAAGGCTGAAACTTTAAAAAAATAGATGAGTGTTTCTCAGTGAGTGCTTCGATTGATTTTGGAACAAAGTGAGTGCACGAGGAATGAGAATCTTAGGGCGAAACACTACACGATTCCAATAATAGGGTGTGAGAGCATGTATTTACTAGACAACATCCCAGAACAGCTGTTTTCGCTTAGATGGTGATCATCAGCTGGGAGTAGTCACCAGTAAATAACGAGGTCTCACTACGGAGGTCATTAAGAATACTAGTAGAAAATAAAATGACACCTTCCAAACTAAGAAAAAAATGAAAAAAATACATAACAAAAAATAAATAAAATAAAATAAATAAATAAATAACGATCACCTGGAATCGTTCAATTGGTGATTCCAGCTGACGATCGCCAATTAAGCGAGAAACAGCTATCCTGGGAAATAATCTAGTAAATACTTGATCTCACACCTTGTTATTTATGTAAATTAGGCGGTTTTCTTTTTAACTTTAATGCCTTTAGGAAACCCATTGAGGCTGGCGGTTGAATGACTTTCTTTTATTAGCGGCCCCTAGATTACAGCTTGCCTGTAAAACGTTGGGGACCGCTCTTGCTTTTATGCTTGCTGGATGTAGTGGCCAAACGGTTAGAGATAGTAGAATGAAACCTTCACCGTTGGGTTCAGCATCAAAAAGTAGGAGACCATATCCAAAAAATCAGACCTCTAGGACCACTCCCTGACCGGAAGTTGGTGGGTCAAAAGTGGTCGCGTCCGATAAAATTTTGTTTATAAAATTGTGCAAAGCCGCTTTGCTTTTGACACTTTCTGAAAGCATTAATTATCTTGTATATTTTTGGCTGTGTATATTTTTGTGCTTTCTTTTAGTTTAGAAGGCGCCATTTTCTTTTAGTATTACACGACTCTCTTCAAATTTAATACTATCATCCACTATGATACATGCATACACATTGTGTGTGTTTGAGTAGAGACACGGCACGAGTTAAAGCGAGAAAATCTATTGTTTCCATAAAACAGCTTTCCGTTTTTCTTCCGTAAACACGCTGCAGTTTGGTCAGTTTCATTCTTCCACCTGTTCTCATTCCTGGGACGTTATTTTTGCCGCTGGAGGTCGCTGTTTAGTCTAATTCTCACTCTGAAACGCTCTTCGATTTGGCGCGATGCCACTAAGCTGTAATTCACCGAAAAATTATAAGATACGATAGACAGCTCAGAACCCCACGGCAAACTTATCACTCCCAGGTATCGAATTCCTTTCGAAAAATAGAATACTAATGATGGTAGCCTAGAAGGAAATGGTTATAAATTAGATTAAGAAGATCAGTGAAATGTTACGCCCTCCCATTCCCATTACCACACTGACGCTATAGTTCCATCCAAGATAAGCAGATAGCAACATTAGTTCCCTAAAGGAGCCTCTAATTCATCAAGATAACATCGGGTGATTGATCTTCGGACTTCTGTTTATTCTCATTCCTCTCGCTTACTTCCGGCGGCAAGCTGGGAAGAAGCCGATCTTACAATTGTGATATCTGACAATAACAAGAAAATACTCAGTTGTAACTTAAACGAACAGACCAAATGGATGATTGGCCAGATTCAAATGAGCTCTGCGAGATTTATGACGTCTCTATTTCTCGATCAATGATAAAACTAACAGCGTCTGAAAGCCATTTCCCAATAGCTTTCTCCTCATTTTCACACATACAGTAAAACCTCGCTAAATCGTCACTCGGATAAGTCGTCACTCCGTTTAAGTCGTCGTTTTCCTTTGGTCCCGACATATTCCCAGGACTACATTAAACGATATTCTTTCATCGAAACAAATAATTTTATATATTTTTTTTATTATTTTATTTTCCACTCATTCATTTGCATGTATTGATTTCTGAAAATCTTGTTTTTCTCACCGAATCCGATAGCAATTCATGAAAATACTATATTTCAGTGGTTTTTGTTTTTGTTTTTTTCAAAAATTCCCACTCCGCCTAAGTCGTCACTCCGCTTAAGTCGTCAAAAATGTTTGGTCCCTTGAGTAACGACTTAACGAGGTTTTACTGTATTTTATGAGTAGCACTGAATTATAGGAATTTTAAAAACAAAATGCAAATATTATTAATAAAAGAGTATTTTAGAAGAGTATTTTTGTTACTTAATGGAGGACCGATATACAATCAAAAGAAAATAAAAATAATAATAATAATAACAAGTATTATTAAAATAATACGATAATATAAAAAAAAAGAGATTTACTTTGCAAAGTAAGAAGGTTTAACGTGCATTAAAAGTAACATGAAAAACGGGAAAACAATGGAAACTACCTTCGTTTCCTTTCACGCCTTAAGCCATCATCGACGGCAATCTGGGACAGCTGTTTCCTCCTTATTAGGACGAAATTAATAAATTTTTCGCCCCTGCGTTTGGCTTATCCTTTTATTAAATGCCTTTTGTGTCCGGCGCTAAGCGGGCCAAGATAAATACGCTGCACTAGTCACAGCGATTTTCCTATTGTTGTTTGCGTTTGCGGGGTCCTATGGGGAGAAGGATGAAGCTTTCACGCGTTCTGAGCTTGATCATCGAGGGTAAATCTGGCTGATGAGTCCTAATAGGGACGAAACAGCTGTCCCAGATTCCCGTCGATGATGGCTCAAGGCGTGAAAACAAACGAATTTGTGCATTTCCATCGTTTTTCCGTTTTACTTTGTAAAAAATACAACGTAATATAAAAGAAAAACAAATCCTTCCAATATTCTCACTGAAATAAGCGATGAATTTCTAATGGCGTCAAACCACGCAATGAATTCATGGCTTTGATTTGATTAAAATGAATGGGGTTTAATTGACTTAACGTGGCAAAGGAGAATGGGCAAACTCTATGGGAATTTGCCCCACCCTGTATAGTGATAAGATATATACCTATAGAAAGATCTCCTTACAAAGAACATATGTTATTATTATGACTCGTCGCAATTTTTAGTCGGTTCAGAGTTATACAGTGGTACCTCGACATACGAATTTAATTCGTTCCGTGACGATCTTCGTATATCAAAACAATTTTTCCCATAGAAATTAATGGAAATAGAATTAATTTATTCCAGTGATACGAATTTACCCTCAAAAAATAATTAACATGCTTTAAATACCAACCAAATATAGATTTAATATAAGATAATTATTGAATGCATGATATAAATATACTATATTTTTTAACTAAATATACTATTTTTTTTACTTACACTAAGACTTATCGCTATCACTGCCACTCTCACGTCTGGCCCTTTTGGCCGCACTTGCAGTGGGTGTATCGTCACTAAGACGTGGTCTTTTCAAAAGGAAACGATCAAGAGAGATCTGTTTCTGTCTCTTTTTTTAGAATGTTTCTTAAATGCGCAAGGCACGTGTCATTGAACAATGCACTGGCTCTCCCTGTAGACAATTTCTCCGGGTGTCTCTTTTCTACAAAATCGGACACTTCTTGCCACTTAGCAAGGATATCACGAATTTCACGTGAAGATAGCACCTCCTCCTTCTCGACCTCCTCTTCACTGCCGAGTTCCTGCATTACCTCTGAGTGCGTCATCTCTTTAAATTTCTTCAGCTCCTCCGTCGTGAGTTCTTCTGCATACTTCTGCATCAGATCCACAACATCTGCCTCATCTACTCCAGCCCCATGGAACGGCCAAGAGATACAATCTCCTCCTCAACAAGTGGTTCTGTTACCCGTTCGAATCCCTCGAAGTCACAAATACTGGGCCAGAGTTTTTTCCAAGCCGAGTTCAGGGTTTTCATGATAACCTCTTGCCAGGAAAGATCAATCAGTTTAAGGCAGATTTCAATGTTAAAATGGTCCTTCCAAAACTCACCTAACGTGAGGTTAGGTCCCCTCGAAACACCGTTTAAAAAGGTGTTTTGTGTACAACTTCTTGAAGTTGGAAATAACTTGTTGATCCATGGGCTGGAGGATAGACGTCGTGTTTGGAGGCAGAAAGAGAATTTTGATGAAACAATTCATTCAAGATGGCGTCCCTGTACTAACTATTCGTATCTCAAAAATTTCTTCGTATTTCGAGGCGTAAATTATATGAAAATTTTCTTCGTATATCAAAAAAATCATATGTTGGGGCGTTCTTATCTCAAGGTACTACTGTATACGATAAGAGTGTGAGTGCAGGGAAGCCAACCACCCACAGCCAAGCACCCTCCGCCTGTAGGTGGTTGGCTTCTCTGCCACTCACACTCATTACAATCAATGACTCAAACGTCATATCTAGACGTATACAACTCCGAACGGGCTAATAATTGAGACAAGTCGTAATAATAAAAAATGTTCTATTGATGGAGATCTTTCCTTACGTATATATCTTATCGCTATACAGGGGTGGGGCAGATCTGCCCATTCTCCTTTAATCAATTTTCAGCAAATGGAACTTTGAAGTTAGATTATTTGCATTCGAATAGCATTATAATTTCCCAAAGCTATACGCCTTTTTCCTATGCATTGTTTTTACGAATTTTAAAAACAAAACACAAATTAATAAATAAATAAGAGCCATTTTAAGGAAATTTGACCTGCAGGGACTCCTTGTCTTTTCACAATAACAACACTGAAATACGTATAGTTTTATTATACTTAGCAAAGATGTGCCGTCAATATTTCACAACATCAGGTTAGGTTTATCGGAAGTAAAGACATTCAATATTTGTCTTCGACTGTAGTCACGCGAAAAATGTTTGTAATAAAAAATTCCCAACATCGTCAAAGCAAACCCTTTAAAGTTTCTCATCAAATGAATATAAACATACTCCCACGCTTATTCAAACACAGTTATTTAAGTTTTCTTAGAGTAAAAAAAAAAATAAATAATAACAAAAACAAACCGAGATATTGAGGCTACATTTATATACAGAAAAGCTACGTAGAATATGAAAGAAGGTTAATGTACTCTTGAGATAGTTAATGTCCGTCGTTTAACGAACCACGCCATTTGATCCCACAGTATAACGTATTGCTTGTTTACCGCATTTTTTTTTTATTTTAATTTCGTAGAAATCTGAGCGTTTTGATCCGAAATTGTTTCCTGAAATCGAATCCTAGGAAAGGATACAAGTTTGACGTTCAAAGCTGCTCTAATTATGGTATCCTGTGATGAAATCGTCTTGTGGGGCTGTGGGTATCTTTCTTTCGCGAGCGCGTTAAGGTGATTGACCAAGAAGAAATTGGATCTGTTTGTGACTTTGGAATTTTCAGAAACCCGATTTCCACCCCCAACCCATGAATTCCAGCCTCGATTTAAGGTTCTCATAAAGGAATTTCGTAATTGAAGAGTATCCTCCCTCACTTTCTAATCTGTTGTAATCTTTTAATAACTCTGCTCGCCCCGTACACCTCAACTTTGGTTAAATGCCATTGATCCAAAAACAACACAACAAATACCAAAATAATAAAAAAAAAAACCACTCACTTTATTTTACCATTTGTTTCATAATAATTATTAGTAATTATAATTATTAGTATAATTATTATAGATTATTTTTTTAAATGTTTATCAATAACAATTAGTATACAAAATTGCTAGTTTCATGAGAAGTTAATTTTTGTTTTCCTCATTTCTTGGAATATTTATAATTTTGAGTGTTTTAAATTAATTAATTGCCAACTATTTCAACGGAGCATAATAAAGTTCCAGAAACTTTATCTTAAATACCGGCTTGTCAAGTTTTGATTGAAAACTGATGCCTAGAACATTCATTCGCCGTACAGCTCGCTTTTTAAGTTTTATTTTATAAATAATCCCTAGGATATCATTATGAGGCAAAATGTTGTTGCTTGTTGCAAACGATTTTTCATTAGTGGAGAGTTTTTGAAGTAGTTACCTTCGTGCCAGCAGCTTGCTGTGACTCAAACGCAAAATTTATTAATAAAAATAACAAAAGAAAGGATTTAATTGTAATATCTAAAACATAGTACGATAAAAATCAAGAGTAAAATATCATGGCGTACATCCTAATCTCAGAATTTCTGCGAAATTCATAAATATCGATGTTTATTTTATGTAATTTAAGGGTCACGTTTATCCAAAGACAATGTGGACTTATTAGCATTAAAAGGTTATTATTTAACGACAAAGTATCATAGGCAGTGGCAACAGAGCATTTAGCGTCAATCGACACGTTTCTTCAACAATTCATCTGTTGATTTTGTTTGAGAAGAGGTTATTTGTATATTTATCGTTAAATATTCCGTGATATTTTGTGCAACATGGCCCCTATATATCCAATCAAAACACTTATTGAAGAATCACAGAAAAAAAGGAGAGCAAATGTTCTTGAAACAGTTGTAAGTTATAAAGCAACGTGAAGCTGGTAAGCCAGTCAATGTGATTACACATGACTTCGAATGGTCTCCTTCTACAGGGTCGACCATTTTGAAAAATAAGGAAAAAATGGTAAAGGTTGTGAAAGGATCTGCTTTTATTAAATCGACGATAATGATGAAGCCACGACAAGGTCCTTTTTCTAATCTAAAGCTACAAAGGAGAGTGGGCCAACTCTGTGGGAATTTTCCGCACTCTGTATAGTGATAAGATATATACCTATAGAAAGATCTCCTTACATAGAACTTGCGTTATTATTACGACTCGTCGCAATTATTGGTCCGTTCGGAGTTATATAATTCTAGATATGACGTTTGAGTCATTGATTGTAATGAGTGTGGGTGCAGGGAAGCCAACCACCCCCCCGCCTGTAGGTGGTTAGCTTCTCTGCCATCCACACTCATTTCAATCAATGACTCAAATGTCATATCTAGAATTATATAACTCCGAACGGACTAATAATTGAGACAAGTCGTAATGATAAACAAGGTAGGGATAGTGATTAGTAAACCAATATAGTGCTTCGCAACGGCTTCTGAGTCACCTTTACTTTAGAATAGACTGTGCCGGGGTGGTCTAGAAAATGCTCGCGACCCCATGCTATCTTACCTACCCCTATTTATATGGAATAATCTTTATTCTTAACTCAAACCTTGTTAATACACTGAATTCCTAATAATGATAAAAAAAAAAAAAAAAAACTTAAGTTGATGAGGGGATTGAACCTTTGCATTATCAGCACAATGCTCTAACCAACTGAGCTAACAGAAGCCGTTGCGAAGCATTGTGGAATGTGCCCACAGACAGGCAAACCGGGGATGTAAGGCGTCTTTCAGAAGCCTAAAAAATAATGTTCTACTGATGGAGATCTTTCCTTACGTATATATCTTATCGCTATACAAGGGTGGAGCAGATCTGTCCATTTTCCTTTTAGCAAGTCTTGGTGAATATTATGGTCTCTTTTTCTCTCTTTCATCATACTATTGTTATTGTTTAATCACTAATCATTGTTACGAATCTAATATCAATAAAATGTCCAATATTTGGAACTGTACTAATTACCCCTATAACTCTGTTGATTTAATGTATCGACTTAGGTCCTGCCAAATGGAACAGAGCCCCGACGTAAGTCAAGAGGGGGGACTGTATATTACTGATCAGTGATCTTTCACGGATGTAATGATGTTCACAAATGCATTACGCAAATAGCAGGCTCAAGAAAAAATAAATTCATTGTCTGGCCAGGGAAATCATTGTAAAAAAAAAATATGACAGTAAAATGTAACGAGTACATTTGCCCTCTTTGGATTATTTTCTTAAAACTTAAAGAGATTTAGACTTAGGTTTAATCCCTATTTAACTGCTCCGTGGAAAAGCCATGCTGGGCCCGAGTTATGGCGTAAGGTAAATTACTAAATTAGTTAATAAGTTGAGCATTTAAAAAGGAAAAAGAAAATCTTTAAAAAACTTAAGAATAAAAAAGGAGACCTTTTCGGGCATTAACCACCACCCAAGGGAATTCAAGATTTCTTCCCTGTAAGGATCCCTTCAGCCTACAGCGATGAGAATAAGAAAGATTAACCCCGCTAATCCCTAAAACAAAAAACACCAAGAGACAATATGTTTCTTCACTCAAATTGCTAAAATTTAATCAAACTAAAATAATTCTATTTCACACTTATTTTATTTACAAGAATAAGCAAATGGTAACAATCCTAATAATGGTAATAATAATAATAATAATACAAAATTTGGTCTGGAACCTCAAAAAAAAAATACCTATACACATATATATATATAAATATATTAAAAAAAAAAAAACAAAAAAAAAAAAAAAACCACATACGGACAATGAACACAACGGGACAAGCTTCACCATTCTCACAAATCACCAAGGGATCTGGGGAACTTCAATGGCAGAATCGGACGCTCGGGGTATTGCCATCCATTAGCGGGTTTTGTGCGGTTACACGCCTCGAGGTAAGAGAACTCCTTTCGGCTAAGAACGCATTTGCTTGTATTCTCCAACGAAGTCATAAACGAAGTCTCCCCTCCGCAGAGAAGGGTTCATTTGAGAACCCTCAATTCGCCCGAGGTCTGAAACCAGCGCGTACATATACCACGAAATATATATTTTTTCTACTGCAACGAGGGGTCATCACAATAGGAACAATTATTACATTGCTTAAGGCAGCAATAAAAAAGGAAGAAGAGGGAAGGGGGAAAGAAGAAGGGGGAAAGAAGAGGGGAGGATTTTATGAGTTCGTGGATAAATATCCACAAGTGCGTAGGGGGCCTTAGATGAGACGGTCAGCAAACGATCGGCCCATTTGATAGCGGCTTTCCTTGCTGCTGGGGAGAACGGGAACCCTTCCAATTCATCTGTGAAACAACCAGGCAACTTCTAGTTGCGAGAAAGTATTGGGTGAGTGCAAAAGTTCTATCCGTTTTTGGATATGAAAATTTGCAATGGAATTGCCCTCACACGACATTGTAATTTCGCAAATCGTCTGCCAATCAAACGTGTGGATGCCTCACATACAAATGCATCGTGTTTCACAAAGTTAATCATCTCAAAAAAAAATATCAGAGGGTGTAACATGGAACGCGAGAAGGAGCATATAAGACATTGTTTGTTATACGAGTTCGATAAAAAGAGTACGGCAGCCGCAGCATGTCGCAATGTTTGTCAAGTTTAAGGGGAGGATGCAATAGACGAAAGCACATGTCGTCGATGGTTTCGTAAATTTAGGGAAGGAGACAGAAGCTGCCAAGATCAGGCTACAAGTGAACGATATTGAATATTTTCACTGGGATAATTCACTGGGAGGTCCTGCCACTCAACCAAACCATCAATGCTGCCTTCTACTGTCTACAGGTAGACAGGCTGCATTCAAATTTGGTAGCAAAGTGGCCAGGTCTCATCAATCGTTGCGGTGTTATCCTTCTTCACGATAATGCCAGGCCACATGCTACTGTCATCACTCGCCAAAAGTTACTGGGCTTTGGTTGGGAGGTTTTACCCCACCCTCCCTATTCTCCTAACTTGGCACCAACTGACTTATCACCTATTTCGTGCATTGAACAATTCCTTCAGTCAGAAAATCTTTGATGATCTTGAACTGTGAAAACTGCCATCCAAGACATTTTGACTCGAAACCGCCGGAATTTTACCGCCGTGGGATTCATCTCCTACCAGAAAGATGGCAAGAGGTCCTAGATAGCAATGGGGATTATGTACAATAATAGATACTCTTCATTTTGCATTTATTTGCTCTTCTTTATGGGTAATAAAAACGGGTAGAACTTTTGCACTCACCCAATAGCTGCCCGTCCCGCGCTATCGCTTGCCTTAGCTCACCCATGGCCTCATGCACCCTCCTTGTCTTTACAGAGCTCCGTCACTACCTCCTCTGAACCTAGGACGCTCATGGCCATATGGATCCTTCTTGTTTCTTCTGCCTGCTGTCTTTCATGGTCATGTCTCTCGATCTTCCTCCTCTTTGCCTCTTACCTCTTTTTATACAAAAAAAAACCCCAATACCCCTCTGTCGTCAAGCAACCTTCTGGCCTCCGATTCGCTATGTCCAATGACCTTTTAAAGGAGGGGTCAAGCCGAAACATAGGACCAGGCACGTGAACTCTTGTACCCCAGAGTTCAAGGTCCATTTCCAAGTATCAACCCTTAAAAATAGAAATATAACAAAAGAAAAAAAAGAAGGGCTTATTCCCAGAATTCTGGATGCCTTTCACACCCTCCCCTCTGACATTGAAAAGGTTAAAATAAAATAAAAAAAATTAAATAAAATAATAATTCCACACATTTAATCAGCACGTATTCTTTTCTCTTATAAATCCAGTTTTTTTTTCCCTTTTTTATTGTAATTGTAATGCTTGTAATGCTTTGTTTTAATATAATGCTTTTTTGTTTTAATTTCATATGTAATTTGCCTCAATGCCGACACCCTTTTGTCTTCTCGACGGGATCACCCTTAAGACAACTGGGATGTCAAAACTGTAATCAGTGTATACTGTTGTAAATATTTTTTATTGGCAATAAAATTATTATTATTATTATTATAATTATGAACAAAAAAAGGATTGGTAAATAAACATACAATTAGACAGATAGATATATATTACATTATACAGAAATATACATTATATAAAAATACAAGTTGAAAATATTGAAAAGCAAACTTGTTAAGTTCAAAGTCTCATCCCAGTGACCTAAGGGAACCCGTCTTAGTTAAATAAAGGAAAAATAAATAAAAATGTGAGCGGGGAGCAAACCGAAGCTCACAAAAAGAAAATCAAAAATTAAATAACAGACTAAGCTTGCTCTTATAAAACATCAGGGAAAGGGGGGAAAAAAAGCAACAGTGGTTTCAGTTCATCCATTTTAAATTCTGATTAAAAATGCAACTCAAGAAAAATACAATTCAAAATTTCCGCGTTTATTATTGATGGACTGTAGGGAATAATAAAATTAAAAATACGACTGTTGAATTAATTCAGCAAAAGAATTTAATCTTTATTATTTCAATCAAGAGAAAGGTTACTTTTAAATCGATTGGAGATAAAAAGAAATCGGGACTTTCCGTGGAATGGATAGTAATGATATAGGAGGTGGCGCCATCTCTTAGAACCGACTAAAACTACCAATTGGTATTGTACATAATAAATCTATATAAATAAAAATAAAATGAAAAATATTAACAGAATTTTTAAAAAAAAAAATATAATTTTTCTTAACTATAACAAACTGCAAATTGAACAATAAAATCAAATTTTAGTAAATAATAAAATATTATTTCCTCAACAAAGAGTTATATACAATTTAATTAGACAGAATTATTATAAAATATGTTGTAATATGCAAGAAGACAATACACATACAACAAGAAAAAATAGAATATATACAAAACAAGTCTTTGATAATCCAAAAAATAACTTCGGACTAAGTATTAAAAACAGACTAATTAATAAAATATTTGATTAATTTTCAACAGAAGTGAAAAAAATTGAAAAAAATATCTATCTTAAAGAAAATAATATATAAAGATATAATATTTGGAAAAATCATATGGGTCGACTAATTTGAAGAGACAAAAAAAAAAATTATAATTACTTACTTTACATTCATTATGTACTAATATGATATCATATCTTTATCTTAAATCTTTTTGAAATATTATAATTGTTTTGTTTGTAAACTTAATTGAATATTAAGTAAATAGGAATATTTTTTTAAATAATACCATTATAAATATATAGAAACTTTTTTGTAAATAATACCATTATAAATATATAATTTTTTTTGTAAATAATACCATTCTCTAATATTCAAACTCAATATGCAATTAATAATTATTAATGATACAAAACACATCTTTTTATCTTCGCAATATTTCGCAGTTTATTGTCTTTTAACTGCTTCATCAGGCTTAATATATGGAAAAACTTTTCGTAAGGTACAGTAACGAATCTGGTAATAATATATACAATTAACATCATTTCAAACATTTTAAACTTCTATATTATTACAATAATGAGTTTGGTAATATTATTAATAACATTTCAATCTTCCATATTATTGCAATAATGTTAATAACATTTCAATCTTCCATATTATTACAATAATGAGTTAGGTAATAATATTAATAACATTTCAATCTTCCATATTATTATTACAAAGGATTTTGTTCTTACAAATTATTACAAAGGATTTTGTTTATACAAATTATTACAAAGGATTTTGTTTACAAATTATTACAAAGGTTTTGTTTACAAATTATTACTGAAATTATTGGAATTTTTTCAAATTTTTACAATTGTTTTTAAATTTATCTAATAGTGTTTGGCTAATTTCTACTCCTTTATATTTGTTAAAACATTTAAAAGTGTTTATAACACATGCCTCCAAGATGAACCTAGTGTCTCTGTCATAAACATTTCTATACATTATCTCAACTATTGGATCAGGGTTATGCTTCAATTTTATACAGTGATAGGCCCAATCAGAAACATTCGGGTGGTTATTGCGGAAAGCAGCTACGTGTTCATTCACTCGTTTCTTCAATTTTCTTTCTGTATTACCAAAATAGACCCCATTACATGTTCTACATTTTAGCTTATATATAACATTAGCAGTATCCATTAATTTATCTATTTCCTCTTCTTTTTTACTTATCAAAGATCTTAAACTCTTATTGGCCACTCTCACAATCGAGATTTCGTTAGATTTACAAATTGTATTTAACTGTTTAGAAATTTTGACGTTGTATGGTACTCTGATGATGTTTTTGATTTCTTTTTTTGAACTTTATTTTATTTTCTTTTGAAAATAATCCGTACATACTCTATTCACTAATTTAGTAGGATATTCATTAAATCTCAGTTTTTGTTTGAATTCTATTTTCCCATACCATTTATTTTCATCCAAAGTGTTTTTTGTTATTCTTTTTAGACCATTCATTATTACTGCTTTTTTTTTCTTTTTTAAAAAAAGATGTATTTTGTATCAATAATACCATTATAAATATATAAATTTTTTTGTAAATAATACCATTATAAATATATAAATTTTTTTGTAAATAATACCATTATAAATCTCAGCACCTACAACACAGCCTTAAATCCTAGTAGGACTGAATTGTAATATTTGATGAATGAATGAATTAAAAAAAACGCTGAAAAGCTCTGCAAGAAGAAATGAACATAGAATATGACACTTGCATTCGAACAATGGAATAATTCAATCAACTCATAAGTTAATTTCTTTTGGTTGGAGAAAGAATAGCGAATTTTAACAGAATGGCAGTAATAATTAATTTAATGTTATGTAATTGGCTAGACAAAGTCCTTGGAAATACAGGATTAAATATTGTCGGAAAGATGATTAAAGTTTGTTGTTACTTAAGTCTGTTCATTGAGAGCGATGGGGAGAGAGTTCGGCATAGTGGGTCCGTGGTCCGATGGGTTTCGGCAAAATGATGTGTAGTCGGAATGACAGAGACTAACGACGTGGTTTAGTCTAAAGCATACACACCGTTTATTTACAATTACGTTCAGGTTTATATACAAATGGATCGGATTTCAAGAATCTCTCTTAGAGCTCTCTGTCTGGTCCGCTACTCGGAGAGCGTTAGCTGCGACGCTCCCTCTTCGGTCCATTAGTTGGTAAGAACACAAGACACGTTGCTAATTGGTCCCCCGATTTGGCCAATCACAGGACATTGACTGGCCAATCGAAGGGACTTCTCAACTTTGTATCAAAGCCCCCTCTCTAAGGGTCTGCGTCCATGCTGACTCAACTTCCTCAGGATCAGCTGTCCAGATAAAGTCGAGGGCGGGATGTTGTTCGTTGTGAGCGGTGGTTTTTTTTTTTAAGGACGGGGGAAATGCATTTACGCATACCAAGGAATTGGTAATGTGAGACTCAGTCATAAAAGACTACTACTCACTAAAACCATACGTCCGACTTCCAAAACACCCTACACGGAACCACCATCAGGTACTACATCGCATAGGGCAGAATGACTAAAAGTCCGACTCAGATATCATTTCGCAACTGATCAAGTCTGATTTTCTCAGCCATACGAAGTTTCCGTATAACAGTAGCAGCATAGTCAGCCACTGCCGTCCAATTAGCCTGGGAGATAGTCATCAAGCCAACGATGTTCTCTGGAGTCACACGCTGTCGAAGGGATTTCTTCAGCTCATTTCTATCTTCATGGAAGCGTGGGCAGACAAAGAAGACATGCTCCACATCCTCGTCCAAGAACTAGCAAGTCGGACATGACGCACTGTCGACAATTCCAAAGCGCCTCTGGTACGCTAGAAAACAACCATGGCCACTTAATAGCTGAGTCAGGTAGTGATCCACCTCACCATGCTTTCTTTCCATCCATGTTGCAATATTAGGTATAAGATTATGAGTCCATCTTCCACTGGTCGATGAATCCCATCGTCTCTGCCATCTGTCCGTTGTCTTGCTTTTCACGGCCCTCCTGATCTTGGATCGGTGAGCGTCACGACGTTCCCGAATACCACTGCATATCGCGCTTCTCTCACTTGCTAAGAGATCGATAGGCGGCATCCCTGCTATGACGCACACGGCATCATATGAAACTGTTCGAAATGCACAAGCGACCCGTAGAGCGCATTTCCGATGAACCGAAGTCATTTGACATACATATGATTTAGTCTCCATGGCATGGAACCAGATCGGAGCTGCGTAGAGCATAGTAGAGATAGCCACACTGGACAGGAGTCTTCGTCGGCTCTGCCGAGGTCCTCCGATGTTCGGCATGATCCTAGCCAAGGCGTTGACCACTCGTGCAGACTTTTCACTCACGATTCGAAGATGTTCATCGAACCGAAGCCTTGCATCAATCTGAACACCCAGATACCTGAGAGAAGACTGCGACAGAATGTTATGATCACCCACAGTGAGGGTAACGACCTCTCTCGCTTTCCTGCTGGTCACAAGAACCGCCTCTGTCTTGTGATCTGCTAGTTGTAATCCAACTGTTGAGAGCCACTGACGGATCCTGGCAACAGCCACATTCGATGTTAGGATGACAACTTCCAGGTGTTTCTCGATTACAACCAATGCAACATCGTCAGCGAACCCCACTATATTCACTCCCTCGGGCATTGGCAGCCTGAGTACTGCGTCATACATGATATTCCAAAGCAAAGGACCAAGTACTGATCTCTGTGGAACACCGCCAGTGATGTTGTAGGTCTTCAGTCCGACTTCGGTATTATACATCAGGATACGATCAGTGAAGTAACTCGCAATTATTTTCCTGATGTACGCTGGAGCCTTCATTGAACTCAAAGTATTCAAGATGCAGTTCCAGTTTGCCTAATTAAACGCATTCTTCACATCCAACGTTATTTTGGCACAGTACTGTTTTACTCCTCCCTTCCAGCGATTGCCCTCAATGGCCTCTCGAGCCAAATCAACAACAACCCTTACAGCGTCTATTGTAGATCTTGATTTCCTGAAACCATACTGGTTTTCAGAGAGACCATGCGCTCCTTCACTGAAAGCCTCCAGTCGATTGTAAATAATCCTCTCCAATACCTTACCTGTCGTATCCAACAGGCAAATTGGCCGATAGGTTATTAGGTGGCTTGTTACCTTTAGGCAAAAGTACGAGCCACTGCTGCTTCCACAGATTTGGAAACACACCCTCCCGTAAACAAGCATTGTAGACGTCTAGAAAGATCTCAGGTTTACTCCGGATGGCGGTTTTAAGAGCAATATTTGGAACGCTGTCTGGGCCAGGGGCTTTTGAGTCACCAATCTTTCCGCAGGCCTTTATCAACTCGTCTTTTGAGATAGATGGCACATCTTCCCATTCTTGAGGTGGAACTTCCAAAACTATCCCCGGTTGCTGTGGAAAAAAGAGTAGACACAATCCTATCCAGCAAATTAAGGCAGGTCGGAGGTGATAAGGAGCTACTTTTTATTTTAGCCATAACCATCTTATATGGTCTACCCCATCGGTCGCTATTAACCTCACTACAAAGTTCCTTCCAAGCACTCTGTTTAATTGACTTTAATGACCTTCTTGAGAGCACGGCTGGTTTCTATGTGCTGTTGTTGTGAGCGGTGTAGGGGCGGGGGTGCGTCACGTGCCGTTGGCTCAGGCGGCGGGGCATGTCTGGGCTGCGGTGGAGCAAAGATGGCCTCATCGTCTGGTTCAGTGATTGGAAATCGCCGGCAGTCATCTGGGTGGTTCGGGTGCCGGGGTCTCATCCTCCGAGATGGGCAAGGTGGATTCCTCGCCCGCTGGCAGGTAAGGCTTCATATGTGTTACGTGGACTAACTCCGTCTGCTGTGGGTGAGTGGAAGGTTGCAGGCGGCAGATCTCGTATGTGACAGGAGACAGGCGGCGGATAATGGTGTATGGGCCTCGCCAGCAGTGGAGCAGTTTTTCGGCAAAGCCTACGGAGCGGTTCGGGCTGAAGATAACTATGAGGTCTCCTGGATTGTATGTCACCTCGCGGCGATGGCAGTCGTAGCGCAGTTTGGACTCTCGTGCGTCCACCATAAACTGTTTGGCTATGGTGTTCGCGTCGTCTAGTCGGCGTTGGAGGGCAGCTGCATAATCGGTGGAGATCTCCGGGGCTTGGGCTAGCAGGGTGTCCAACGTGCCTTGTGGGTGTCGACCATGGACCAGGAAGAATCGTGTGACGGATGTTGCTTCATTCACGGCTGTGTTGAAGGCATACGTGACAAACGGCAGGATTTCGTCCCAACTAGAATGATGTTTGTCAACGTACATCGACAACATATTTACAATGGAGTGGTTCAGCTTCTCCGTTGCGCCATTCGTCTGGGGATGGTAAGGCAATGTGCGGTGATGGAGCGTCTTGCAGACGAGGAGTACTTCCCACATCACTGTCGCTGATAATTGACGCCGGGGGAACGTGGCGCAGAACAATGTCCCGCACAAGGAAACAGGCAACTTCGAATGCTGTGGCGTTTGGCAGGGATTGTGTAATCGCAAAGCGGGAAAAGTGGTCAACAGCTACGATAATCCATTTGTTGTTGTTGTTTGTCAACGGGAGGGGGCCGAGCAGATCAATGCCTATTTGGCTAAAGGGTTGTTCGGGCAACGGGAGCGGCTGAAGGAGTCCTGGCGGTGGCTGTCGGTGATTGCCGGTTGTTTGTGAAATAGAGGATTTCAGTATTGAGTATCACGAACTTTTTCATATAATTAATAGTCTCAATTAGAGTCCTCTTCGGGTATTGATCTGATTCCTGCCCGCGCTCTTCCCTTCATCTTTCAGGTTTACGGTAACGAATGGGTCTCACTAATTAATAAGTGTTTAAAATGCGGGGTCTTCCCAAAAGTATGGAAAGTGACTAAAGTAGTTTTAATCCCCAAAGGGGACAGTCGTATGAGACCCATCTGCCTTTTGCCTGTCATCGGCAAAATTTTTGGTAAGTTTATTAATAATAGACTATCATTTTATGGAAATTAAAGGCTGTCTGTCTGATAAACAACTTGGATTTCGTAGCAACCACAGTACTATAATGGCAGTGAGTCTCTACTGTCTTTTGTCCGTCGGCATAAATCACTAGGACACCATGTTGCTGTGGTTTCTATAGATATTACCAATGCATTTAATAATGCTTGGCACCCGATGGTTTTGAATTTTTTAAGGAGTATTAAATGCCCTAGTAATTTATACTACATTATCTCTTCCTTTTTCTCTAACAGGAGAGTTATTTTGGGTTCCTCTTCCCGTTATGTTTTTAAGGGCTGTCCACAGGGTAGTAATTTGGGGCCTACCCTGTGGCTCACTATCATGGAAGATCTTTTCTCTCGATTTACCTCGTGGCAGAGAGATAATGGTCCAGAGAGTGCCATCGACTTACAGTCTTTTGCCGATGACACGGTAGTTGTCATAAGTGCCCCTTCCATTAGAAAAATTGAAATTCTATGGGATTCTTTCTGGCCAATCTTGAGCCTGTGGGCACATGATAATAAGCTTTCAATTAACAAAAAGAAAACGGCAGCACTGTTCTGTCCATGCAGGAATGTTACCAAGAGACCCCCTCTTAAAGGTTTCGAATGGCAAAATTAAATTTTTTGATAATTTGAAATACTTAGGGGTAACACTTAGCTCGAATCTTACATGGACGGATCATTTAAGTGGTATTAGAAAAAAGATTGCCGTTAATGCTCACAGGCTCATGTTTATTGCTCCTAAAAATGGAGGGATGGCTTCGAAGATTAGGAAATTAATCTTCAATTCGGCCATTAAGCCAAAAATTCTCTATGCGGCCGAA
This sequence comes from Thereuonema tuberculata, assembly GCA_023159025.1. Classification (NCBI taxonomy): domain Eukaryota; kingdom Metazoa; phylum Arthropoda; class Chilopoda; order Scutigeromorpha; family Scutigeridae; genus Thereuonema; species Thereuonema tuberculata. The sequence goes on along the minus strand of JAFIDM010010028.1, from coordinate 65,296,759 downwards.
GTTTGGGGCGACTCTGCTAATAAATCTATTCTTAAGAGAAATTTAGACACTATTGTGAGACCATTTCTAATAGCTATAGCCCGAACATTCAGGACGGTTTTGACTGAAGCCTTATACATCCTATGTGGTATTGTTCCCATGTGGATTCAAGCACAACAGTTATTTTTTTTATTATAATCGAATGAACAGAGAGTAACTCCTCCTTTTTGGGTTCACCCTACTTTTATTAACCCATTACCTATTAAAATATGGGAAGATAATGAACTCTCATTTAATATAAAAATTTTCACTGATGGTTCTAAGGGTGACGACCACGTTGGCTTCTCTGTAGTCTTCAAAGATACTCATAATAAAACTTTAGATATTTATCGGCAACGTCTCCCTGACGATTCTTCTGTTTTTCAGGCGGAGTCAGGAGCCATCTCTTATGCAGTCAATGTGTGTCTTGACCTATGGTGCAAGAAACACCTAAGTATCGCAATTATCTCTTGATTCTCAAGCTGCCCTGAGAGCAATTTCTAATTGCTCCAATTCTAACAAAATGATCAGAGATAGTCATGTAAATATCAGGGAACTTTTAAATAACAGTGTTGCGATACAGTTATTTTGGGTCAAGGCTCACATTGGCATATGTGGTAATGAAGAGGCTGACAGGGAGGCCAAGCGAGCTTCCTCGTTGGATGATATTTCCTTTCCCTGTCCTTTACCGCGGTCTTTCTCTCACCGTATTAGATATCAAGATCAAATTTCCATTTGGCAGGGACAGTGGAACAATTCTTGTAAGGGTAGGCCACTTTTTAGATTTATCAACAGAGTTAATGACGGAGTACTCTTTTCGGACTTCATCGTTAACCAATTTTTAACCGGGCATTAGGCTTTTAATTCTTACCTTTTTAGATTTAACCTGAGAGAGACATCCCAATGCGGACTTTGTTTTCTTCTGAGGACGAGGATCCGGACCACGTCTTATGGTGTTGTCCGGATCCTGGTCGTTCGAGACTTAGGAACCATTTCAAAATGTTGTTTGCTAAGAGGGGTATCGCATTCCCCTGTCCTTGCAACAGGATAGGGGATTGTTATCAGTTGTTTTTAAATTTTGTTCATCGTTTGAATTGCCCCGTTTAACTTATTTGGTTCTTTTTTACACTGGGAATTTTTTTTTTTTGTCCTCTTTTTTTTTTTTTTTACTTTGTAAATATCTTTAATCTTAACTTTAACATTTTATTTTTCAATTTCGCACTTTTAAATAATTATGGATATATTTTAACATTTGGGTATTTGTATACTTTTTAACTTATGGAGTAATGATAAGGAGTAATGTTCAATTTGTTGTGTGTCTTGTTTCTGTGTCTTTATTTTTACACAGATACAGAATTTTACATTTGGGGATCTGGCTAACACTAATGATTTTTTTTTTTTCAGTCGCTCGATAGTGGCCGCCGAGCGCGAAGCCTTCTCCTTCTGTTCTGTTTTAACTGGGAACATTTGTGTTGTTTGTTTGAGTTTTTAGTTATGAAGGAATTTTTTTTTGTTTTTGGTGTTTATAAGGATTATTGGGAGGCCTTTTTTGATGCTTTTTTGTTTTCTCCAAATTCCGCACGGCCCATTTGGGGGGTCAATGGGGAGGGTGGGACCCGAACTGTACCCGGCTCCTTGGATAGGGCCTTTGGCGGTCCTTGGAGCTGTTCGGGGTGGGTCCCTGCCGACCATTTCATACTCCTCCTTGTGAGTTGTGCGGAGTGCGATATCCTTTTTTTTAAATTTTCCTTCCTTTTTTTTTTTTTTTTCCTTTGTTTGTGGTTTGTTGTTTGTCTGGGAGACCAAACATCTGCTTTGTAGATACTGGTCTCCTTGTCCTTTCTTATCAGTCTAAAGGTGATTTCCGGTGCTGACAGCCGTCGCACCTCAGAACACAACGGCGGGTCATCTTGTACTGTCCAGGCCAGTAGTAATTTTGGCGGATCCGGCCGTAGGTCTTGGCGAGGCCTAGGTATCCACAGGTGAGATCCTCGTGGCATGACTTGGCAATGTGGCGTCGCAGGTGCTGTGATATGACGAGCAGCCAACGGGTTCGAAATTCTCTTTGAACAGCATGCCGTCTATCAGTGTGTAGCGACGTACAGATGCGCTGACTTCGGTAATAATTCTGCAGAGGTTGGGGTCCTTATGTTGCTCAACGGTCATGTCGAGTTCGTCTGTTATTATGTTGATTGCTGCATTGTTTGGGGTGTTCTCGTCCGGTAGGAGGCATGATAAACAGTCCGCATGAAGGTGTTTGCGACCTGTTTTGTAGACAATTGTGATATCGTGCTCCTGAAGCCGAAGGGCTCATCTTGCCAGGTGTCCGCTGGGATCTTTAAGGTTCGTGAGCCAGCAGAGGGCGTGGTGGTCGGAGACTACAGTAAACGAACGCCAGTAGAGTTACGATCGGAACTTGTTTGTGGCCCAAACAACGGCTAAGCATTCCCGATGTGTTGTTGCTAATTGGTTTCGGCTATCGATAAATTACGGCTTGCATACGCTATTGCTTTCTGTTGGCTTCCATGGTTCTGAACAGTACAGCTCCAATAGCGTAAGCACTAGCTTCTGTGTGTATTTCGGTGTGCGCTCCGTCTTGAAAGTGGCCAAGCATCGGTGCCGTAGTAAGGCACGTTTTGAGTGCGTCAAAGGCAGTCTGCTTCTTATCCGTCCATCGGAAGTCGTTGGCATTGTTCATGATGGAGGTGAGAGGGCGAGCGATTCTTGCAAAGTTCGGGATGAATCGACGGTAATATGAGCAGAGGCCATGGAAGGCGCGGACTTGTTTGCTCATCTTCGGAGTGAGGAATTTGTGTATGGAGTCTATTTTGGAAGGGGTCTGGTAGTACACTTTCCAGTGTGACAATGTGGCCCAGGATTTTGATGGTTTGGGCAGTGAAGGAGCATTTACTGGGGTTCAGCCGAAGTTCGGCGGCAGAGAGGCAGTTCAGGATGGCGTTGAGACGCTGCTGATGTTCGTAAAACATGCGGCCAAAGATGACAATATCGTCCAGGTAACATAAACAGATTGACCATCTGAGGCCGCATAGAATGTTATCCATCAGGCGCTCGAACGTGGCTGGCGCATTGAAGAGTCCGAAGGGCATAACGTTGAACTCGTATAGGCCGTCCGGCATCAAGAAGGCCGTTTTTTCGCGGTCCTCAGGTGCGATGGGAACTTGCCAGTAGTAGGTTTTTAGGTCTAGGGAGGAGAAGAAACTGTATCCGCACAGGGTATCTAAGGCGTTGTCTATTCGTGGGAGTGGATAGCTGTCCTTCTTAGTAATGGCGTTGAGGCGGCAGTAATCCACACAGAAATGCCATGATCCATGTTTCTTCCGGACGAGAATGACGGGTGAGCTCCATGGGCTTTGGAAGTGGCGTACAACATTTTTCCGCAGCATGTTGCATGTCTCCTGAAAGATGGCTGCGCGTTCCGTAAGGGGTAACCCGGTAAGGTTTCTGGCGCAGTGGGCGGCTGTTACCCGTATCTATGTGATGGGCGGCGGGGTGCTTCGAGCTGTCATCGTGTGTCGGGTCATCAAACAGGCGATGGTAATGTTGTAGCAGTTGGAGCTGGTTGGTTGGTTGGTGTTTTATGGCGCAAAAGCAGCTGCGGCTAAGCTGCGCCAAGAAAGGTAAAAAAGAAAAGAAAAAGGAATGAAAACTAACTACATGTATCTAGCTAAAAAGGACAAAAACAAGAAAAGAACAGGTAGTGCGCAAAGCAAGATGACAGGATATAGGTAAAATGATAGGTATTTAGAAGAAAAGTAAAAAATCTGAGAATTACAATAGAGTGGCAAGGCCACATTGATGAATGAAGTGTAAAACTGATGAAATGGATAAAAGATCATTATCATTTAAAAGCAATGAAATATGAAAAGGAACGTGAAATTTAAAAAGAGGATAAAAGCACTGACGACGATGTTGAGTAAAAGCAGGACAGTCAATTAAAATATGATGGACGGTTAAAACAACATTGCACGTAGAACACTGGGGAGGTGGACGATTGAGCAGTAAGTAGCTATGTGTCAGTCTTGTATGGCCGATCCTCAGACGCACCAGAAGAACATCCTTCTGGCGAGTTGGAAACAGTCGAGTGGCAGGAGAGGATAATGAAGGACTGACGAGACAAAGTTTATTGCCGTGAAGAGCATCCCATTCGTGTTGCCAGGCAGATCGGAGAACGTATAAGTGCGTAGATGTCAGAGGCCGGAGTGGAGATCCGTCGCAAGGGTAAACTAGCAGCAGACTTTGCGAGAGAATCAGCGTGGTCATTGCCGACAATGCCGACGTGGCCTGGGATCCAGCAGAAAATGATAGTGCAACGGTGAAAACGCTGTAAAAAATCTAAAATGGATAAAACAAAAGGGTGACCCTTCAGGGTGTGACTGCACAGTGCCCGCAAAGCGCTCCCAGAATCGTACTGTAGATAAGTGCGTGCGTAAACTTCTCCTGCAAAGCATACTGTAAAGCTAGAAAGATGGCATAAAGCTCAGCAGAAAACACAGATGCCTCAGAAGGAAGATGAACAGCATGACTGAAAGTAGCAGTGTAAAAAGCAGCTCCAACATAATCTGCACCTTTAGATCCGTCGATATAGAAAATGTTGAAATCAGAGTGACGGGACAAATGATCTTGATGCAGAGACTGAAAGACTGTCGAGGGAGTGTTGATTTTCGCAAAAGTACGAAGAGAGAAATCACAGTTGGGTAGAGGATATTTCCAATGCGCGGATGGTGAAGTAGGTAGAGTGGCAATGTGAAGGTCAGTGAGCTGTAGTGTAGTGAGCCTAGTCGTCACCCGATGTCCAAACGGTGGTATAATGGAAGGACAATTAGTGAAAAGAAGTCGTTGACGGGGACGACACACACATTGATAAGCAGGATTATTTGGAAGTGAAGAAATACGGGCGAAATATTGGAGACAAAACTTGTCGACGAAAGTGCAGGGACGGTTCTAGAGCCTCTGCGTACAGGCTGGGAATCGGTGAAGTACGGAAAGCACCGAGGCAGAAGCGGAGGGCCTGATGGTGTACAGGATCAAGTGTCCGAAGGACAGACGGTCGCGCAGAGCCATAGACAATGCAGCCATAATCCAATTTGGATCGAATAAGGGCTCGGTAAATGCGCAACAAGGCCAAGCGATCACCACCTCATTTGGAATGCGAAAGCACTTTGATACAATTTAGTTTTAAAAGACACCGTTTCCGAAGGTCAAGTATGTGATCCTTAAAAGTCAATTTCTTATCAAAAATGAGGCCTAAAAATTTATGCTGAGACACACATGGAAGTGAGACGCCACCAAGAGTCAGCTGCGGATCAGGAAAAATTCCCTGACGTCGAGTGAAATGGACACACACAGTCTTGGATTGTGAGAAAGTAAAACCATTAGAAACACTCCAAGTCTGCAACCGATGTAGAGCTAACTGCAGTTGTCAATCAATCAAACGTAAATTAACAGAACTGCAAGAGATCTGTAAGTCGTCAACATATAAAGAGTGATGAACCGACGAAGGCAAAACAGAGATGATGCCATTAATCTTTACAGACACAGCCCTGAGGTACTCCGAGTTCTTGAGGATAACATGTAGAGAGCGTAGATCCTAGACGTACTTGAAAGGTACGATTCGCAAGAAAATTGCAAATGAAAATAGGCATGTGACCACGAAGGCCGTAATGATGAAGATCTTGTAAAATGCCAAATTTCCAGGTGCGATCGTATGCCTTCTCAAAGTCAAAGAAAATGGAGACGAGGTGTTCTCTATTAACAAATGCAGTGCAAATAGCATCTTCCAAACGTACAAGATGGTCAACCGTACAGCGATGCTGCCGGAAACCACACTGTGGTAGCGAGAAGTTTATTGGCTTCAAGATACCATTGAAGGCGGCGATTTACCATGCATTCAAGCGTCTTACATAAGCAGCTAGTGAGGGCAATGGGGCGATAATTATTTGGATCACTGGCGTCTTTACCAGGTTTGGCAAAAGGAATGACTATAGCTCGTCGCCAACTATCAAGAAATAAATGTTCCAACCAGATTTTATTAAAGATGGACAGAAGAACATTCAACGACAAAACGGATAAGTGTCGCAACATCACGTAATGAATTCCGTCAGGGCCGCTGGCAGTATTTTTGCTGGTGTCTAGTGCAAACAATAATTCCTGTAAACTAAAAGGGAGATTGTATGGTTCTCTGTTGGAAGAAGAAAACTTTAAAGGAATAGCTTCAGCATGGTCTTTAATCGTTTGAAAAGTAGGAGATAAAAGTGCAGTGCTGGAATTCCGTGCAAAAGCACGTCCAAGGGCTTCAGCTTGTGCGGAGATAGTAGCTATTTCTTTTCCATCTTCTTTCAGTATGTGCATAGATTGAGATCTGTACTTTCCGTGCATCTTACGAATGTTATCCCAAAGGGTCTTTGAAGACAAAGTACAAGTTAGTGATGAAACAAAACGTTGCCACGACTCCTTCTGACCAATGCGACGGACACGACGAGCAGAAGCACGTGCTCGTTTAAAAGCCAAAAGATTGGCCGAAGTCGGGTAACGACAGAAAATGTTCCAGGCTTTCTGTTTAATTTTCTGTGCAGTCGTACACTCAGGAGTCCACCAAGGTTTGGAATGTAGAGGGAATCGTCCAGATGTTTGTGGAATTGTTGCTTTGGCAGCACAAATAATGGTATGAGTGACCTCGTCAATAAGTTGATCAATGGTAGCAGAAAGATTAATGGCCTCCAGATTACAGCGGCTAGCAGAGTCAAATTTCCAGCGATGACGACAGGGTGATGAAACAGCTGAACGAGGGAGCT
>JAFIDM010010028.1:65275373-65286024 GCA_023159025.1 Thereuonema tuberculata | reverse complement strand
TATCAAATGTGAAAGGAAAATATAATATTACATATAAAATTATAAAATTTAAAAAGTTTCAAAACTCAAATGCAATTATTTGCAAGAAGAACTGATATTCATTCTCAACATAAAAATATGGAGGTAGAAACACTTGACAAATGATGAAATTTACAATAACAATAACTCAAAAAAGATATTCATAAATGAAAATCTCTCCAGGAAAAGAAAGGAACTATTTTGGAAAACCAAACAAGTAGCAAAAGAAAAAGGATATCAGTTTACTTGGATAAGAAATCAAAGAATATTCATAAGAAAAACTGAAACAGCAAAGGTAATATGTATTGATACTGAAAAAAACTTAAAAAATCTTTAATGAATTAAAAAAATAAAAAATAAATAAATGTGTGACCCACGTGATTTTTGAAATTGTGAGTCTTCTTAAAATTTATTTCTTTTCTTATTTCTTAATTTAAATCAAGGTCGGGGTTCCAATTTAGTGTCACAACTAGGATAAAATAAACACCATATACAACCGATTTTTAACAAACAACAATAAAAAGGTTTATTTGATTTAGCTTGGATATGAAACTTATTCATAAGTTATTTACAAAATGGTAATTACACTGGTTCTTTATCTATATATTTTCCTTTGATAATTCTAAAAAAATGATAGAACACTCAAAATTGAAATTGCTATAGTTTCAAAAAAAAAACAACTTGAATTCTTCTAGTGTAAATAAAAACATAAAAAAAAAACAGACAGATCACTAGATCTAAGTATAATTACTTAATTTGGGGTGGATCGTTAAGCTAGTCCGGTAATTTATCCCTCTAACTTTACTATCATATATAAAAGGAATTATCACTGTATAAAAAAATTATCCAACAACAAAAATCCAAAATTTAAAAATCTCTAAGGCTGCTCAGTAGATTGAAGAAATATACATTTACTAGTGAAATAAATTAAAAAAAAAAAAAAACTACTTAGTTCTGAATAGCTCTTCAGAAGCAAAATAAATTAGTAATAATTTAATCGCAAAATGTTTCCCTTAACAGTATCTTGTCTCACCTACTCGTTCCAGCATTATCTTAGTTATACTGAGGATAGTAATATTAAACAAAAAATATTAATATAAAAATAAGATTTTTTTTATTTTTAAATACTCGGAATCCTATAACTTAATACCTGTCGCAGGGTAGTGAAACACAGATCGGTAGTCGGAGATCCAGCGCTCCCTAAAAACTCACTCCTGTGTTTTCAGGGTACCCTTCTCTCGTGACTTGGGACCACATCCTAAATCATTTGCTCTTCCTTCCACGAGAGTCACCAGCATAAGAGACCAAACGAAGAAAATAAAAAACCAATTCCCTAAAAATTCACCTCCACCTCTGATTGGCTATTTTAAAACCCTTAAAAAAAACCCCGCCATCTGCCATCTGTGGCCTAAACTATAAAACAAAGGACAGATCAGAGGTCGCGACCCAAATCAGCATGTTGCAACCTCCTTCCCTACTTAATCCATAAACAAGCGCAATTAAAAAAATACCAGACCAGCTTATAACCAACCTTGAAATAACTTAGCCAACTAAAGTAAATTCAAGAAAGAAAAAAAAAAAAGGAAAAAAAAACATTTCAAATAACCATTAATATAATAGAAAAAAAATACACTTCAGAAAATTGATTATTACAACTTACATACATACATAGTTCTCTGCCAAGGGCAGGTCCTTCACTGCAAACCCAGCATTCTCCAATCTTTCCTATCTTCTGCCTTCCTCTTCGTCTCCACATAAGATCCATTTACCCTAATGTTGTCGATCATCTGAAATCTTCTTCTGCATCGAACTTTTTTACCGTTCACCATTCCTTCCAGTGCATCCTTCATTAGGGAGTTTCTTCTCAGCCAGTGACCCAACCAGTTTCTTTTTCTCTTCCTGATCAGTTTCAGCATTGTTCTTTCTTCTCCCACTCTTTCTAGCACAGCTTCATTTCTTATTTTGTCTGTCCATTTCACATGCTCCATTCTTCTCCATATCCACATTTCAAATGCTTCTAGTCGTTTCTCTTCACTGCGTCGTAATGTCCATGTTTCTACCCCATACAATGCCACACTCCACACAAAACACTTCACTAGTCTCTTCCTTAGTTCTTTTTCCAGAGGTCCGCAGAAGATGCTCCTTTTCCTATTAAAAGCTTCCTTTGCTATTGCTATCCTCCTCTTGACTTCTTGGCAGCGGTTCATATCACCACTTATAGTACACCCTAAGTATTTAAAGTTGTTCACTTGTTCCAATGTCTCATTCCGAATACTTAAGTTTATCTTCTTTGTCTTTCTTCCGATAACCATAGTCTTTGTCTTGTTTACATTTATCTTCATTCCATATTGTTCACAGCTGTCATTCAGCTGCAGTAGCATATCCCTTAGTATCATCTCCTCTTCTTCTAACAATGCCATATCATCAGCAAATCTTATGCACTTTATTCTTCTTCCTCCTACTATCACCCCTCCCATGTTCTGAAAACAATTCTTCACTAACTCCTCTAAGTAGATGTTGAACAGCGTAGGTGATAGAGGGCATCCTTGTCGCACCCCTCTCCCTATTCCACTTCCCTCTGACAATTTTTCTCCTATCCTGACTTTGACTCGTTGTTTCATATAAAGATTAGTTATTAGCCTTCTCTCTTTCCAATCCACACCAATTTTCTTCAAGATTTCCATAAGTTTATTCCAATCCACTCTGTCAAAAGCCTTTTCCAGGTCCACAAATACTGCATATACGTGTTTATTTTTTTCTAGATATCTTTCGCCGATTGTTCGCAGCAGTCCAATTGCATCTCTCGTACCTTTTCCTTTCCTAAAACCAAATTGCTCTTCTTCCAACTCTCCTTCCACCTTAGAATATAAACGTCTGTTCAGTATTCGCAGAAGAATCTTCGCTGAGTGCGATATAAGGCTGATAGTCCTGAACTCATTGCACTTCTTGGCATTATTTTTCTTCGGTATTGGCAGCAATACTGTTTCCATGAAATCATCAGGCCATTCACCTTTCTCATATATTTCATTGCATAATGATAGTATTTGCTTCTTGTCTTCACCCAAGCATTTAACTAACTCAATGTGTATTCCATCAACTCCTGTTGCTTTCCCATTCTTCATTTCCCTAATCGTTAGCTCAACTTCTTCCCTTACAATACATCCTTTTTCGTCTTCTGATACAGCTGTTTCATCTTCTCTAGCTAAGTAATCTGGACGATTCCCTGTCTCATAATTCTTCTACATACTTCTTCCATCTGTTCAAAATTCCTTGTTTGTCGGTTATTTCATTGCCGATTTCGTCTTCTATCAACCACATGGACTTCTTATTCTTATTTGTGAAATCCAAACATTTTACTTCGCGGTACATTAAATCATATCTTCCTTTTTTCTCTAGATCCTCTACTTCTTCACATTTCTGTTTCATCCAGTCTTCCTTCGCCTTATCAGTTACTCTTCTCAGTTCGTTGTTTAGTTTCTTGTAATTTCTTTTACCTTCTTCTGTGTTGATGTTTCTCCATTTTCTCCTTTCCTCCATCTTCTCCAACATTTTCCCCGTGACCCAAGGTTTCTTATTACTCTTACCTTTCTGTATCCTATTGTTTCTTCTGCTGTTTCCTGTATACAGCTTTTTAGATGAGTCCAGTATTCATTACTATTTTCAGGTGCGGATTCTAAATTAGAGACTTTCTTTTGAAAATGTTCTTCAAATTTTCTTTTTTCCTCTTCGTTCATAAGTTTTTCTATATCAAACTTCTTCGTCACTTGCCTTCCTCTTATCTATTTCAGACGAATATCAACTTCGCCTATCAGTAGGACATGATCTGAATTAATATCCGCTCCTGGTAGAGTCTTTGCATTTTTTAAGCAATTTCGATATCTTTCCTGTACGAGTATATAGCCTATCTGATATCTATTGTCATCCCTTGGGCATGTCCACGTGTATCGTCTTCTTTTATGCTGTTGGAATAACGTATTTCCAACAATCATTTCATTCCGTTTACAGAAATTTACCAAAGATTCTCCTCTTGTCATTTCTTTTTCCCAGTCCAAATTTTCCAACCGTTTTTCCATCTTGTCCTTCTACTACTACTGCGTTCCAGTCGCCCATTAGGATTACACATGCACCCTTCTTCTCTTTCTCAACTATTTCTTCTATCTTCTCGTAGTTTTCTTCTACTTTCTCGTCTTCTAATCCACTATGTGGCATGTAAATTTGCATTAGCACTAAGTCCAATTTTTTCCCTTGTAGTCTCACCATTATCATCCGGTCATCTACATAACGCACTGATATCACTTTATCTTTCACACATGGTCCCAGTAGTACACCAACACCATGACTTCCTTTACATTCACCATTTGAATAAAACATTCTAAATTCATCACTCACCAACTCACCACTATTTCTCCACCTCACTTCTGATATTCCCATCACATCCACTCTGTTTCTTCTCATTTCTTCCTTCAAATTTTCCAACTTCCCCGCTTGAAGAAGAGTTCTCACATTCCATGATCCAATCCTCAATCTTCTTTTCTTCTGTCGTTTGAGTTGCTTCATAATGTAACCTTCCTCAGTATCCCCCTCCCGGACATCCGAATGGGGGGATAGTTTACGTCCGGAATTTTTTGCCGAGGAAAGATTCATCATGCCATGTTTACAGTTTTTATTACGACTTGTTCCATTAATTATTTACAAAAAAATTTTGAGTTTTAATACTAAAATTATTCTTAAAAATATTAAAATATTACATCTACATGTATTTCACATATAGAAGAAATGAATGAATCAGATATTTATACTAATAATACAACTAAAGAATTTTCTGATTTTATTGAATGGCAAAGCTCTGAAAATATTGTAATAAATAATAATAATCATGATGTAATAAATAGTAAGAACTTTAATTGTCTATTTCTAAATATTAGAAGTTTACGAAAAAATTTTGATTATTTTCATATGCATATTTACAAATTTTTACCTGTAATATATGTTATTATTCTTGCAGAAGTTAATATAAGTAATGTAGAATTTAATTTGTATAATATTCCTAATTATGAAACAATCCATGAGTTGCGAGAAGATAAGAAAGGAGGAGGACTAATTATTTATATCAAGAATATATTTAATATTGAATATATTAATATCAAATCTATTACATTTGAAAACATAATTTGTACATTAAGAGAAAAACATTATAGGATCAATAAAAATGGTAAAGAAATAACGATAATTGCGGAAATACTAATAAAAATAATTTTCTAATTGAACTAAATGATATTATGAATAATATAAATAAAAAGACACTTTAATTCCAATTGGAGATATAAATATCTATATACTAATGAATAAAGATAATCCATTAATACAAAAGTACTTATAAATTTATCATTCTATAGGCTTAAAAAATTATATCTATGGAATCACTAGAGATGCAAAGACAAATATCTCACATTCTCAAACTTGCATCGATCATTGCTTTATAAAAATTCAGACAGAAAACGTTTTAGGGAATATTAAACATAGTGATATATCGGACCATTACATTAATATTTTACAAATAAAAGAAACTGAAAAAAATAATAAAACTGAAAAAGGAATTAGGAATAAAATAAAATCCAAGTTCATAAAAGATGAGAAAAAATTCATTGAGAAAGTACAATTATTAGAAAATAAAATTAATGTAGATAATATTCATAATCCAAATAAAATTATTACTCTTCTTATGAATATAATAAATCAATGTAAAAAAGACCCACATAATACGTATAATGGAAATAATTCAAGAAACCATCATAAAAATAACAAAATTTTAAAGAGGAATGGATGACAGATCTGTACTTTCATATCAATCAAAAAAATAAATTATACGCAAGGTATAAAAATAATAAAACAAATAATCTCTATCTTGTAATGTAATGTAATGTGGTGAGCGTGGGTGGCTTGACAGCCGAGCACCGCGACCTCAAAGATCTATTGTGCTATCCCATGGAAATAAGGACAGACGGAGAGAAAGACTGAGAAAGGATGGTATGAGAAATGCAGGGGAAACGGGAGAACCCCGGGAAAACCTGCCCAGCGCGTATTGCCACCATCAACGAAACCCACATGAGAACCGAATCTCGGTACTCAGAGGTGAGAGGCCAGTGTCTTAGCGACATCGCCAACCTCGCGGCCTATCTCTATCTTACTGAATACAAGAAAAAAAGAAAATGGCTCTGTAATTATAGCAGAAAATTAAAAAAAAAGAATATTATAAGAAAAATTTGGAAGAAATTATGAAAATGATAAAAACTATTGGTAAATTATACAAGAAATAGTAAATAAAAATGAAAATAGAAAAACAAATAATAGCTTGAGTAATTTAATCCATAGTAAAGGACTACAAAATACCATAAATGATATGGTAAACACCTTTGAAAATTTAGGAACTAAAGAAATTTGTAATTGCAATAAAAAAAACTATTAGATGTAAAAAATAATAATAAATATAACTCCATGGTATTATTAACACCAACTGTAAATGAAATTATAAGCATAATTAATAAAATGAAAAATAAAAATTCTGTAGGAATAGATAATTTAACTGTATCTGACATAAAGAAATTTAGTTATTATTTTGCACAAATACTAAAAATTTTAATTGATAGAATATTAAATTGTGAAATTTATCCAAAAAAATGGAAAATAGCAAAACTTATTCCAATATATAAAAATGGAAATCATTTATTAAGTGTAAATTATAGACCAATATCTATACTATCAAATCTATCTAAAATAGTTGAAACATATCTAACTAACTCAATTAATAATTATATTGAAAAATATAAAATTATACATCAAAACCCGTATGCTTATCAAAAAAATAAAAGTGCAACTATGTTACTGAATAATTTAAGTGAGCTAATAAACAAAAATTTAAATAAAAGTAAATATATACTTATAATATTTGTTGATTTAGAAAAAGCATTTGATAGTCTAGACCAGCGGTTCCCAACGGGTGATCGCGACCTACTAGTGGGCCGCGGAAGGGTTACAGGTGGGTCGCGACATGATCCTAAAACTATCAGAAACCATCGAATAAACCATCAGAAAAGATCAGATAAATCAAAATCGATCATATGTAAGGAAGGGATATGATACAAATATGGTTTTATTCTATATTCTTCTATTCCTATATATGTGGAGGTATTCCGATAAGGAAAGGTGGGTCGCCAGCTGAAAAAGGTTGGGAACTGCTGGTCTAGACCATAAAATACTACTTCAAGAAATATATAATATTGGACTAAGAGCAAATATATATTCTATTCTAAAAAATTATCTTAGCAATAGAAAATGTAAAATAAAAATAGAAAATAAGCTCAGCAAACTTTATAATTTGAAGAAGGGAATACCCCAGGGTTCTAATTTAGGACCAGTATTATTTATAATTTACTTAAATATTGTTTTCAACTGTCATACTACTCCGAATATTTTTGCTTAAGCTGACGATCTTATTATAATTAACATGAATAATAATCTAGATATAGCTATAAAACAAATACTAGCAGATTCAACAAATCTGATAAAATGGACACATGATTACAAAATGAACATTAATAAAGACAAAACAAAACTTATGGTAATTCACACGAAAAATAAAAAATTAGATATAATACCACAAATAAAAATCCATAATTACCAGTGTTTGCACATGAACCAAAAAAACACACACCACTGTAATTGTCAAAGCTTAAATATAATTAGTAATCATAAATATCTGGATTTGTATATAAATACCAAATTCTCTTGGCAACCATTATATTTATATATTAAAAAGATTAAACTGTACTTTGTTTATGTTTTATCATATTAAAAATATTTTCCCTACAAAAACCAAAATTATGTTATATAAATCTTATGTTGACTCATTTATTGATTATGGTTTATTAAGCTGGTTTCATCTAAATAAATCAGAGATAAAAAATATTAACAGAATTTTGTATAAAATTCTAAATATAATCTCACAAATTTTAAAAATCTAACTGAATACCATCAACATCAAATCCTTACAAAAAACAAAATACTATTACCCCCAACAAAAAATAATTTATAATCAAATAATAAAACATTATATTAAGATATGTTTTAAAGATGATGTTAATACTATTAATAAAACAAGATCAACAAGTTTATATGATAAAATGCAGTATGATGCCCCAAAAAATAATTTTGGATTAAGAACTACAAATAGAATCATTAATAATATCTTTGAACAATTCACTTTTAATATGATAAATATAGATAAAATTTCTACATTAAAAAATATTATAAAAAAAATTATAACTGGTAAAATTAAATGGATTAATTAATTAAAAAAAAAACTTTCGATTAAGAATTAAAAATAGAATTATTAATAATAGTCTTGAA
Organism: Thereuonema tuberculata; assembly: GCA_023159025.1. Lineage (NCBI taxonomy): Eukaryota > Metazoa > Arthropoda > Chilopoda > Scutigeromorpha > Scutigeridae > Thereuonema > Thereuonema tuberculata. The sequence continues at coordinate 65,277,600 of JAFIDM010010028.1, read as the reverse complement.
AAATTTCACTTTAAATATAATAAATATTACTCTTAAAATAAAAAATATACATAAATTTTCTTCATTCAAAAAAAAAAAAACTTCTTATTTTAAATACCTTATTATTTATGGCTATGTAATATAATTTATTATGATGAAATAACTCATCATAATAAGCATAATTCCTTAAGTTATATTTGTAATAATCTGTATTTATTGTGATTTAATTTTAATTTGTTGTGAAACTGTTGTTATAAAATTTATAGAATCAATACCAGCACCTACAATACAGGTGCTTTTATGTCAACTAGTAGGACTGGCTTTGTATAATAAAATTATTAATAAATAAATAAATAACTCTCTGTCTTAACAATTAAATGCAAGAATAAGTATTATTCAATATTCAATTGTCATGCACCAGTAAATGAAGATAATAAGAAGAACCCAGAAAAAGTAGAAATCTTCTGGGAAGATCTAGAAAATAGGCTATCAAAAGTTCACAGGAATAACATAATAATCATGATGGGGGACTTCAATGCACAACTGGGTAAGGAAAAAGCATTCCAAAAAATTATCGGAAACTACTCAGCTCATAAGAGAACTAATACAAATGGCTCAAGATTAGTAGATTTATGCAGGTCATTCAACCTTAAAATCATGACAACTCACTTCAAAAAACTAACTAGAAAACAAAAAACATGGATTTCACTAAATCCCATCTTAGGAGAATTTCAAATAGATCATGTCGCCATCTCCAAATATAATTATCAAGAAATTAAGAATATTAAAGTCAAAAGAGGAATGGAAGTTGATTCAGATCACTATCCAACGGAAATCCACATGCGATTTATTCCAAAATGTAAAATCAGTAAACAAACCAGGACGAATAAGAGAATTAATAATGAAACTGAGGGAAAAGGAGTGCGATTTTCAAGAGAAGCTGAAGGAAGCGGGGATTGATGCCAACAACTTTACAGAAATGATTCAACATACTGCATTTGACATAGCTCCACAGAACAAACAGAGAAAGCATAGATGGTGGAATAATAAATGTGAAGAAGCTCTTAGACAAAAGAAAAAAGCTTGGAACAATTGGTATAGCAGGAAAACAAGTAGTAAGTGGAATAGCTATCAGTCTGACAAGAAACAAGCGGATAAAACTATTAGGGCACAAAAGAGGTGTTTTGAAAAGGAACAACTTGTATCTATAGAAGAACATTTAAAAAAATATAATACAAGGGATTACTATAAAACATTTAATAATTGTATGTCTGGGTACGTTTCGCAATCTCTATGCTTCAGGAAAGAAAATGGAAAACTAGCACTTAATAATGACGAAAACTGTAAGCTATTAGCAGAATATTTTGAAAAGTTACTGAACTGTGAAAAACCGACCAAAAAACTGGAATTCCATGATAGCATCCCTAATAAAGATTCAGAACCACCAAGTCTTGATATGATTAAAAAATACATCCAATAACTAAAAAACAACAAAACCCCAGGTGAAGATGGCATCACAGCAGAGATTCTAAAAGCTAGTGGAGATTTAGGTGCCACAATTATAAAAGCAAAAATGGACAAGATCTGGGACACCGAGACAATTTCAGAAAATTGGAAGGTTGCATTAATTCACCCACTTCATAAGAAAGGGAATAAAACAGACATTAATAATTACAGAGGAATCTCATTATTACCTGTAGAATACAAAATCTTATCCAAAGCTTTTTTGGACATACTAAATCCTCAACTGGATAAACATATTGGAGAATATCAAGCTGGGTTTAGGAGTAGTAGATCCTGTACAGAACAAATTCTAAACCTTAAACAAATAATTAGATATTTGAAAATATCAAATAAGAAGATAGTGCTAATATTTGTTGATTTTAATCGATTGACAGAGATTCTCTTTTTAAAACCCTAAAAGAATTTTCAGTAGATAAGAAAACTCTGGAATTAATTAAACAAACTTTGACAAACACGGTGTCTAAAGTTAAATTCCATGGAACAATTTCTAGTCCTTTCCAAATTGAATCAGGAGTCAGACAAGGAGATGGTTTGTCCCCACTCCTATTTAATTGCATGTTGGAAAAAGTTACAAGAGAATGGATAACTGAGGAAGAAAAACTAAAACTTAATAAATACATTATGTTTGGTAGATCTAAAGTATCAATTAACTGCTTGGCCTTCGCGGATGATCTAGTAATATTAGATGGAAACATAGAAAATGCAAAAAGAAGACTGGAACTCC
>JAFIDM010010028.1:65238836-65272577 GCA_023159025.1 Thereuonema tuberculata | reverse complement strand
GTTATCGGTATTGCGGCTGACCTCTCGAGCTTCGATTGGTCCTTTTCACTTGTATCGTATATTTCTTTATTATTCGCCTTTGAATATCTTCTAGGGTTGAATTCTTCATAAGCTTCAGAATTTACTTCGTTTTCAGTCTTCATACGACCAAACCTTTTAAACTGAGACACCGCAATCTTCTCTCCGCTTTCTTCGTTACGGCAGCCAACTCTAGTGATGTGAGGATGACGTCGGCTTCCACACCTGTCAGCTCTCTTCAAGGCATTCTCTTCACTGACTCCAGAACGAGTCTGCGCTTCCGTTTAAATGTCCTTTCTGCAATGACGTCACACATTATTTTAATTAACAAATTTAAATTTTATTTGAAGCCTGGGTAAACTACGCAATTATCACATTAAATATTCCAATAATAAATATTTAATTTTAATTATCACTTCAATTATTATTAAAATTTCCATAATTCCCAGAATTATGTGCTTTTTCTAATTTATTTTTATTTTTAGTGATAAAACAAGCTTTCTTTATTATTTTGTAGAGTTTATTAAATATATTTATTAGGATCTTGATTAGAGTTATTTTAGAATTCAGTGGTTAAAAGATTTATTTTGTTAATAAAGTATTCCTCATCCATAAGGTAACTCTTTTTCAAATTACAGTGCAACTTGGATAATTCGAAGCTGAAGGGACCACTACAAAACTTCGAATTATCCAAAACTTCGAATCAAACAAGTTACATCTTTTAACTTTAATTTCAGATCCACTGAATGCTTGAAAAGATTATTCTGTCAATAAGTAAATATTTATTCAGAAAGATCATGGTATGAAAGGCTTAAACACTATGTAAACAAAATAAGATTTATATTACGTAAGCTACCGTACATATCGATGGCTTAGCGCAAAAGTAGAGAATATCCAGTAAAATACAAAATTAGTTTTTTGTGGCGAATAGGTGTCTTGAAAAGCCTTCTTGTAGGGCAAAACTAGCAAATCCTTCAAAATGGAATATTTCCTGTGATTTTAGGACCAAAACTAGCGAAAAAGTACCCTTTTTTAAAAACTTAAATGGCAATAGAAGCGAATGTGCATATTCGCTACTTTGACCGTTTCATCTCTACTGACTGAACACTTTTCTGTGATAAAACTAGCGAATGTGCCTGTATTCGCTAGTTTGTCCCTAGATGATGCCATGTGGTCATTGTCATCTTCTCACCTTCTCTAACCTTCTCACCTTGGATAAATTGTTAATTGAAAAATGTTAGATAATTTTTGATAGTGTAATTTTAAGCTAAGATTATTCTAATCAATTTCTAGTTTAAAATGTCACAAATTGCATGTTTCTATCTGTTTTTGTTCCAAAGTTACTGAACAATGAAGTTTCAAAGCGATTTACCGCTTTGGTTTGGCCAAAATGTAAAGAACGTATCCGCTTCGATTTCCGATCAGATACCGTACGGATATTAGCTGATACTGATGCCAATATTAGTCAATCCCTAACTATGAACGTAACTAATAGTGTAGTTCGCTAGTTTGGTCAAGCATTTAAGGAGGTTGTGATGAATTTTAATAAGGATAGAAGTGGCGAATCTGCACATTCGCTACTTCTTCCTTAGCTATCTCAATGGCACAAACTTTCTGTAAGATCCAAACTATCGAATCGACCAAACAATCAAATTTTTAACCGCATGCCATTGTAGTATACCCCAATGTTAATATCTGTACCGAATATGAGACTTCCAGGAATTGTTCCTGAGTTTTGAGGGACATGTCCCACTAAATTAGCTTTTTCTCAAAACTTGCATCTTGGATTTTCGCTACTTTTGCGCTAAGCCATCGATATTACATTCAATACAGAAAATCATAGTTTTTCAAAAAAATTGTGCAATGTCTGAATGTTTTGTAGAATTCAGTCGCTTAAGGTTAGTAAAATCATCAAGCATATTTAGTGAACGGAAAACAGCTTCACTTACGTTGGTTTGTCCTTCAATGTACCGATGAAATTCGGCGCTATCCCGTACTCGTTGGCGATTTGGCATTTCTTCTTCACACCCTTTTCCACCTCGCGAATGACTGCAACCTTTTCAGCGAACGTTAAATTCTTGTACACGCATGGTTTACTGAAATGACATGGTGACACTGACAGCAGGAAGCTCGAATGGCGTCTGAAGCGTCACGTGTCGAATGGTGTCACATGTCGAACGGTGGCGGGAAGGAGATTTCAGTTGTCACATGTCGAATTTCTTAACGATGAAACGCCGAAAAGTCGTTATGGTTCGAAAATTATTATAAAAAACTTCGAATTAAGGAAGTTGAACTTCGAATTATCCACGATTTTTTAACATTGATTTAATAAGAAATTCAAGGGACTAAAGAGAAATCTTCGAATTAACCACGATTTCGAATTAAAGACGTTCGAATTATCCAAGTTGCACTGTATTATATTGGTTTAATGATGTGAATTGACCTTTTTTTGTAATTTCAATTAATATACTATAATGGTCTGAGATATCCATTCTATGATATTAGAAGTAATTTCAGTATTTCTCATATTACAGAAGCAATGATCGATACAAGTATTAGTGGAGGAAATTTTTGTAGTGACTTTTCTTGTAGTTTCATAAATATGATTGGTGAATCCTATATTGTAGAAATGTTTGTAGGTAATTGCAGGTTATTTTATTTAGACTAGTTTTTCCTATATTGATATTCGAATCCCCTAAATAAATCACATTGTACAAATTATTCTTTCCGATTTCAGATAAACTTTTTTTTAATTCATTATTAAAAACAATTTAGTTAGTGTGAGGTCGTTTGTAAATCGCAGAAATTACTAACTCTTTTAAAGTGGGAAATTTATTATCAATTTTACAAATAATACTTTCATAAGTTGTAGTATTGGAGTTTATATTAGTAATTGAATATGAATCCTTATAGAAAATTATAATACCATCACCTCTAGAGCTTGTTCTTAAATTATATCAATAGATCTTTTTGAAGCCAGGAATGTTATATAGAGAGATTTCTTCATTTTTTATATTAACTTCAACAAGAATAATAGATCGATAAAATTAATTTTTGAGTCTATATTAGCCATTAGATACACAAAATTAGTTTTAATACTTCTTATATTTACGAAAACAATATTATTTGCTTGATTTTTTTGGTTTCATGATGTTAACAACATAAATCAAAGCATATTCTTATTCCTTTTTTAAAGGAGTAAGGGTAAAAACAAAATATATTTTCTAGTTATTCTAGAAGATCATTGGGATCTCTAAAAGACCTTTGAAACCTAGGCTTAATGAACCTGATAAGATACGTTTTATTGTACCATCGAGGTATCGTTAAATCGAGGAAGTCTACACAAATGTAACTTATTAAAAAAAAAAAGTAATTTCGTTGATTGATGAAAAGGTTCACTCAACTTACAACACTTATGTCACACTAGCATAACTCTATTAAAGAAACCCTTAAAGACAATACACAGTATTAAAGAATTTCGTTAAGTAATATACAAAGAAACGAGCCGTGCCCCGCGGTGTCGCCCCCGTTAAATTCGGCCCTTCTCGGTAATATTCGGTTCTCGCCGTGCGGCAAAGCCTCCCCGTTGCCGCCGGTCCAGTTGGTTGAGATTTATGTTTACTGCTCCGCTCGTATTGGTCGTAGCGTGATGTTATATAGCCTATAACCTTCCTCAATAAACGGGCTATCTAACGCAAAAAGAATTTTTCAAATCGGACTGGTAGTTCCTGAGATTAGCGCGTTCAAACATACAAACTCTTCAGCTTTATATAAGATAAGATTTGAAGCATAAAGTTCATTTCTTATCAGCCTAATTTATAAGAAAGCGAGGCCTACGAAATCAGTCAGTCTGTGTGTTTGCACCTTCCCCACTAACTTTTGAATCCCTGGATGGAGCTTCTTGAAACGTGGCATGAATATTTGAGGACACGAGACGACGTAACTTCAAACTCCACGAGACGATGTAACTTCAAACTCCACGAGACGATGTAACTTCAAACTCCACGAGACGATGTAACTTCAAACTCCACGAGACGATGTAACTTCAAACTCCACGAGACGATATAACTTCAAACTCCATACACTCCATATCTTAGTGTTTAAAATTGTTTTATTTAAAATACTATGCGAATTTTCGGGAATTATTGAAGAAAAATGATTACTCTCAAATTTTCATTAAGAAACCAATAAAGGATTATAATACTTTCAAAATAAAAGAGGTAAGAAAATTTGAAAATAAAGTTTTTATTCCATATATTAATGAGAATAGTATGGTTTTGAAGAATTTTTGTAAATCTTTTAATATAGAAGTAGGTTTCAGGTATAAGAATACAATTAAAAATTTGTTATGTAAAAAAATAAATCATTGTGATAGACAATATGAAGTGGGAATAGTATACAGGGTTGACTGTAGAACGTGTGGGGATTTTTATGTAGGAGAGACCAAAAGAACACTATCAGAACGGATGTCGGAACACGGAAATGCTTTGAAACATAAAGATTTGGATGTTTCAGACATAGCAGAACATTGTTTCAAAAAGGGACATATAATGAACAGTAATGTAAAGATATTATATAAAGAAACAGATTTAAGGATTCGAAAAATATTGGAAAGCTGTGTAATAAAATGTACTAAAGGAAATAATTTTAATAGATACGAGGGTACCAAAGTAGATCCTTCTACTGTTGTGTTGGTAAGGGATTAATAAAAACAGATGTGAAAAAAATAGTAAATATTGAAGAGTTTAATTATTGAAGTGTTTAATTATTGTGAAAACAATTGAATTTGTTGATTTAAAGTGTTAATATTTTGTTTTTATTGGAATTCTTATTTAGTTGTTAAATATTTATTTTTAAAAATTGTTTTAAGTACTGAAGCGAACTTGTATGATTTTTCATTATAACAACAATTATTGTATTTATTGCTTCAACGTGTTTTTAAATAGGTTTCATGTTCAATACTATTTTGTTGTATTTATTCCAAAGAATATTTTAATTTTTCGCTTGAAGAAGGGATGACGATCCAATTTCGTCCCGAAAATTCGCATTGTAATTTTAAATAAAACAATTTTAAATACTAAGATATGGAGTGTATGGAGTTTTAGTTTAAAATAGTAATATGAAAAGGAAGGAATTGATAGAGAATACGGAACTTTTGGATATAACTTTAATGTTTGAAATGTTTTCCATCTAGATCCTTGTTTACAAAATCAGCGTAAGAAGGTTCCATAAAAGACATCAGAACATAAACAGTGATTGATGTCTTTTGTTTTTCCTCTCTCTCTCTCTCATGTCTGTTTATGGATTGATGTTTCCAGGACGTAACAGCGACTTCTATAGCTAAAATTCGTAACTAAATGTTATGAGCATAACGAAAACATTCTGTTTTTGTATTTTATACAGTTATATATATCGAAAAGGCAAAACTTGAATCTGGCTTTTCGAGTTTCTCAGAGCAAAGATTTCAATCAATCATTTGCAATTTGGAAAATTTAGAACACTATATATATAAACTCGGTTCATGGCGTGAGGTGTCGCCTTCCGAAAGAATCTACAAGAAGTCTATTCCAGGTCTTCCGGTCAAGGGTCCATTCCTCTTCCAGACCCCTAACCCTCACTGCTTCTTTAATATCGTCCATCCAAGCCTTTCGTGGTCTTCCTCGTTTCCTTTTTTGACTTGTTTTATAATCAAAAACGATTTTGAGTAGTCTTTCATCACTCGTTCTTTTAACATGACCAAACCAAATTAATTGTTTTCTTTGAAGATCGTCCAAAATGTTTCCTTTTGTTTTCATCATTTCTTTGATTCTTTCATTTCTTATTCTTTCTATTCTTGATACCCTGCATGATCTTCTTAGGGCATCCATTTCCACTACCGCTAATTTCTTTTTTTCTGTCTCCGTAATTCTCCATCCCTCTGCCCCATATGACAAGATGCTCTTTACAATAGAATTGTATATATTATACTTTCTTTTCCTAGAGACCTCTTCACTCCACCAAATAGAATTTAATAGTTTTATAGCCTTCCTTCCTTGACAAATTCTGTTTTTTAATTTCTTGTGAGTCTCTGCCTTCTCTATTAATATCTACTCCGAAATACCTATAATGCTCACAGCTTTCTATTTTCATATTATTATTTAGATTTAGGTCCGTCTCATTTCCTCCTATAGATAGGTATTTGGTCTTGCTAAGGTTCATGTATAGTCCCCATTTCTCATATTCTTCCTTAATTTTTATCGTCATTCTCTCTAAATCATTTTTACTCTTTGCAATTGGTCATCTGCGAATTGCAGAGTAAACATTGATGTTCCTTTCACATTAAGTCCCAATCCTCTGCAGTTTTCTTTCCAAACTTTCAATGCTGCTTCAACATAAATTTTATAAAGTGTTGGGGAGATACAACATCCCTGTATGAGTCCTTTATCTGTTATAAAACCTTTTGACAATCTTTGACCTACTTTAATCTTTGTTTTTGATTGTGTGTAAAGTTCTTAAATTGCTCTAATAATTTTTAAATTTATGTTTATTTCCTTTAATACATTCCATAATACTGCGATTGGAACATTATCATATGCCTTCGTTACAGAAGATGAATTTGAGTTTCCATTGTATAAGACAAAATATATTATCAATACATGATCTTCCTGCTCTAAATCCACTTTGTTCTTCACTTTCTTTCATTCTAATTTCTTCTTCAATAAAAGTCTTTTAAAATTCTTCCATATATGTAGTCTACTAAACGTTGCTGTTACAGTAATGCCACGGTAATTTTCACATTTTTGTCGATTTCCTTTCTTATAAATTGATGTTAAATATCCAATTCTTCACTCTTCTGGTGTTTCTTCTCCGTTTAAGCATCTTTCGAATAATTGTGTAATTAATCTGAGCAATTTATCGGTTCCATTTTTGATCAGTTCTGCTGATATTCCACCGCGACCACATATTTTTATATTTTTCAAAATGACGAATTCCAATAAAATACATGAATGTAATATATACTTGATGTTCGTGCAATTCTTTTGTGTTTCGTCCAAGTACTGGCAATATCGTAAGAATCCAAATACCGAAAATTCAAAATAAACATTCTGAAAGACATTATTTGAGTAAAACATTTCATTCAAACTATTGTCCTCTAAATGAGAGTTGGCCGCCCTGTTTTTGTGAGATCTGCGCATGTAGCATCGATTAGTCTGGTCAGGCACTTCCGTCTGATCTTCTGACAGGAATCTGCCCTTCTGCTAATCGCTGGTTACTTATCAAAAGGGAATTGTATTTATAAATCATTAAAATATTTATTATTAGCGATTAGTATTGAAATAATGCTAAATGTTAGAGAGAAGTTTTATTTTGCGTTATCAACATGTCAGCGGAGAAAAACAGCCTGGAAGGACTCTTCGTCGTCAAGCAAGAGAAATACTTGCCTCTGTGAAGGGATACTTTCAAAACCTAAAATCTGAGAGACACAATTTATAAATGAAATTCTCTAAATAAACAAATATTTTTCTAAATTACAACTTCTCCGATAATTAAACGTCAGCGTATTATAAGTTAACTCTACTTTCTCAGTGAGAACAGACGCTCACTCCATTTCGACAGGAAAACATAATTGATCAGCTACCGGAAGGGCTGCGCAGGTCAAGCTTCCGCCGGCCAACTCCCATTTGGAGGACAATAAATTGTTTAAAATATCAAAGTTTTGATCTGTTTAAAGAATTCTAAAAAATAAAAAAAAAATGACGGTATCTCCAGCACATCTTCGGTTTTAGTAAGAACTGTCTGTTTCAAAAATGTCTGAAATTGGCTTAACCTGTTTGGTGCTCACATTCGTATAGACTGACAGACACACGACATAGATATTCGTGTTCTTCAAAAACTATTAAGTTTATTTGCATGCGAATGAGCGGAAATAATAGCAATCATGATTTTCCAATGAAATTTATCTTCAAGATTTTTAAATAATTTTAAATTATCAACCAAAAATAAATCATTAATAATTAAAAAATTAATTAAAATTTCATAGTTTTTTTTTATCAATTAAAAGTTATTCATTTACTTTTAAATTCAAAGCTACTTTTAAAATTATTAGTGATCATCACATTATATGCTTACCTGTAATAAGCAATTATGATTAAGTAAGTGGGATTCGGAATTAATTACAATTAAATATAATGGCAACCTACATCAATATCATATTCCGAAAAAAAGAAAAAAAAAACATAATATAAAGATGCTTTTAATGATCTACGAATTATTTTACATCTAAAATTAGCTTCTGTGCTACAAATTAATTACAAATCTTCAACATTTTGCTTATTTTAACAAATAAATAGCAGTTACAAAAGAAATATCTTTCCAAATTTTTAAAATTATCTTGATTATAATTTTTTTAATATTACAATCTTTTGTTTAATTGTTAAGACATTAAACCAGTAAATTGAAATGTGTTGAAGAAACAGTTACTCACATTTCGTGTTGTTTTTCTTTTTAAAATTGAAACATCTTGAATGTCACTTTTTTTCTAATGTAAGATATTTTTTAATCAGTGACAAATTGCATAACTTTCGCAAATGTTCAGTTCAGGAGAAATTAGGTTTCTTGTGAGAGTTTTTTTACTTCTTTTCATTTAAATTTTTTAAAAACAATTCCCGGCAAATATAGGCCTAATATTCTATAGATTCTTATCTGTGTGGGATTATGGGCTCTGCAGTTGTAGATAGAATAAGAATATATTTCTGGGTGTCCGAAAAATCAAAACAAATGTTGGTAAATAATAGGATCTCAAATGTTAGCAAGTGTCCAGGAAATTATGAAAAACAAAATGATGATGTCGAAATACAGTTCGAATACAGCTAACACTTTCTGTGTAGTGTTATATCCTTTCTGGTAGCCAGTTTTTAATGTCATCTGGATATCACATAGAACGAAGAATAGATACAAATGAAAAACATAAATTACCACACAAACTGTCACAATTTTGGAGTCACGAATTGTAGCCAGAATTCCGGCACCCAAAGCGATCTTCTGCATTTGCCAGCGAACCGAGTGCAGTGTGGTGAGATCTGCCTTAGTCCTCACCACAATTCCACCGAAGGCAAAGATGATAGCGGCCGTTAACAGTGCAGCAGTCAGGGTGGGGTGGATAGGAAAGAGCACAGACAAAACAGCAAACGTTCCTCCGCAGGTTGAGCCTGACAAGTTCCAGAGAACGGTCTTCAAGATCCCATCGCATGGAAGGTAATTAAGATACAAAGCAGAAGCTAAGCACATAAAGAACCTTAGAGCGCAGGTATCCAGATTATACTCCTGTAATTCAAAGACGAACGTTTCTACCATAATAAGGCCAGTTACTATTAATTGTGCTGCGACAGCAGTGAACACATCGCCGATAAACTCGCTTCTGTTCATTTCTTTACCCTAGTTTCACGGAACGACTTCAAACTGGATTGAACGCAAGTTTTCGGTTTGAGAACCACGTGACCAGCCAGACCGGAAGTCCGAGTTTTGACAAGTAGGTATACGAGAAAACTCGTTTCCAACATGGCTGCCAACCTGTTGACCACGCTGCAACGGAAACAGCACACTGAGGGAGAGACGGTAATTTTAATTCAAATATGGCGGGAGAAGATTCATGATTTCAGGAGAATGAAGAAAATCGGCGGATATGTGAGAAAATGAAGCTGGAATTACAGCAAACATACAACATCGAAAAAAGAAGATTACACTTTATTACATGAAAGTGTAACAGTTGCAGGACAGGTAAATTGCAAAGGATTTGTTTATAATGTTATTTACACATTAAAATTTCTGAATCAGCATGACTGTCAAATACATAGGCCCACTGTGGTAATAGGGTTAAAATGTGTCGTATACAAATGAAAGAAAAGCAATGAAAAGTAGTAAAGATAAACAAAGAATGAAATGTGATTTGTAGACAAAGTAATCATATGTGAATCTTTTGTAAATGTTCTAACGTGAAAATATAGTTATAGTACAATGTACAAACGAATTGTTTCTGTGAATTTAACCCTGTGAAACACACGTGGGTGTTTTGTATTAGTGTCAAATTGTCGAATCATATGGCAGACCATTATATGTTAACTCGAATCCCCCATTTTCCGTTTGTGTTTTGATCATGTATTTATTTATAATGAAATATAACCAACATACAGAACAATAAATAATCTGAAGATTGGCTGATTATTAGTAGCGTAATGTATTTTATTAGGTGTTTGAAAAGTAAGCAATGTATGAATGCAGTTGAAAAACAAAATGTTTCTTTATTTATGAATGAATGAACGATGACAAGGGATCATATTACAAACTTAACAGCAAACAGTGAAATGCATGCACGTCCATAGGAAAAAGGGTATAACAAAACCTTAGAGGGAAATAAGAACTTGTGTTCCTATAATATGTAGGTACTGTCGCCGGCATTTCCAATGTCACATTGTGAAGTAGTGCTTTCCTGCATTGCTTTCCTTAAACCAGTCTAACAAGGGAATGGTTAGGTTTGTCAGATCGAAACATCCCTTGAAAATTTTTATCATTTTTTCAGGATCTTAAGGAGTTGACGTATACCAAATTTTAGCTCCTTTTTTTGCACTGAAAGGGGGTAAAAAAAAAAATTGTAAGAGCTGAGAGCTTGTTGCACTGCGGTGAAGCATCGGGCAGCTAATGCGACATTGGAAATGCCTGCGACAGTAACTGTAAAATATTACTACAAAAATGTATGAGTGAGTGTAGTGTGAGCCAACGAAATTTATAATGTACATAAACTGCAATAGTGGAAACAAACCAGTGAAAAAGAATTTTCCTGTATTCAGAATAGCACCCCTACAGGAAGCAAAGTAATATGGAAGAATACATTTTGGCATAATGTAAAGAATTATGTTATGTGACATTAGATTGTATTTTGTTCATTCTTTTTTTTTTTTTTTTTTTTTTTGCCACTTCTTTTACAATGTTATCCGTAGACACTTTGGTAAGTAATCACTTTGACAAAACATAGCAAATCGGAATTACCAACACTATATGAGATAGAATCTTACAAATTGTAGTAGAAAATGGGTTGTAAATATTAGGAAAAGCATCCATGTCAGCCACAAGAAAAGCAATAAAGAAAGACGAGCAGTAAGCAATATAACCAGCTTCAAAAAGGAGGTAGTGTGTAAGAAGGAAACGAAAAGACAAGTACATCGGGCAGTTTAGTCCCCATATGACAGACAATGTCGACTGTATGTGGTGGAAAAATAATAAACCGGTCATTTAAACAGTGACTAGGAATTCAGCTGCATGCCCAATACCTGTTTGTAGTATTAATGAAATGAAGTAAGTTGCACCTCTTGGTGCAACATGAATATATACTGGTTTTCTCTGAATGTCCTGTTGCGTAGAATTACTATTGAATGTTTTAGCCTGTTGTTTCGCTACGTTGCTAATTTGTATTATTGTTTTGGTAATTTATCACTCCAATACCTACAGACAGAATTATTGAAGATCTGAAAGGACTGGATTATTACACCTCAGTATATAAATGATCCGTTCTTGATTTGTCAGTGATGTATAAAGTGATTATCGTGCATAGCTTCATCTATACACAAACACTTTGTATGCGGTCCTGAGACTTTTACTTTATAATTGCATTTATGTTATAGGATGCCACTGCAGTAGTTGATGAAACTTTCAATACCGACAGCATGGAGGATAATGCTGAAAACAGTGAACCATCTACAGCACCCAGTGTAGCCCCACCATTGTTGCAAGAACCCCAGCCAGAACAGGGGCAAACAGACAGGCCACCGAAGGCCAAGAAAAAACAATTAGATATATTATCCCTAATGAAGGACATTATTCATAAACAAGAAACTGCAATAATCAAATCTGCAGTGGTAGAGCAACAACTTGTGAGATAAACAGACAAACAGACCTCAAAGAGGAAAGTCTTCATTTACAGCAAAAATGTTGACGTTAGTTTGGCTATTAGGTTAAGTTGTTTTTGTGAATACTACAATGTAAAATCTATTGTTTGTATGTAACATAATGTTCTGCTGTGTAACATGTGGGAGCCATCGAATAGCAACAGGGTAATAAGGGAAACTACATATACATAAATAATGTATATATAACAAAATATAGGAACAACAGTATAGTTCCATTGTGGACAGTTTCTGTATGCGGCTTTATGGCATGCCATGAAGATGTATGTGGACTATGTTATGGCACAAAGCCGCCTGACGAAATTGTCCACATGTAACTATACCCTTTGTAATATATTGTGTTATACCGGGCGATTCTTAAAGTAATGGAAAGTACTTGTGGTTTTCACCACCCCATATCTTTTAAACTACTGCTCATAAAAATCAGAAACTTTGTATATAAAATCGTCAGTCATATAAGAGTTATATTTTCATGTTATTATTTATTCATTACTGCCTGTATCTGGCATGCTTTGCAATGCCACTCAAAGAAAGAAAGGGCCCGGTGTCGGTCAGGGGTGGGATACTTAGGTCCTTGTGTCGCGTTCCACCCATCCAAGTGTGGTTTCCCTGCCCCCCCCCCCCATAAGAGAGCGAATTGTTCACTTTTTGCAATAGACTTGGGGAACCCAAGAAGAGGCCCTAAATATAAGGGCCCTGTGTCGGTCGATGGTGGGACACTTAGGTAGCCGTGTCGTCTTCCACACACCCAAGTGTGGTGTCCATGCCCCTCACAGGAGAGCAAATTTTTCACTTTGGCTATTTCACGGATTTTACCCCTTTTCAACCCTGGGAGGGGGGGGGGGGGTCCAGGTTCTAAGGTAGCCTATCTTTTCTGCAGGGTCCTAAAGAGTAATTCTGAAAAGTTTGATCCAGATAGGTCAAAGGGCCTAGGAGTGTATATGGGACAAAGAAAGAAACATTCATTCATTTATATATATATATAAATATATATTATTCAAATTCATATTATTTGCGTTCAAACACCCCCAATATATCGAATTATCCAAAAACATTATTCGACTGCCTCCCAAAAACGTCGTTTGCCAGAATGCATTTTCAATAACAGTTTGTTTTTTTTTAAATTAAAGAAAGGAATTAATGACAAACACTTTTGTCATTAATTCCTTTCTTTAATTAAAAAACTATATGTTTTTGAAAATGCATTCTGACAAATGAAGTTTTTGGGAGACAGTCGAATAATGTTTTTGGATAATTCGATATATTGGGGGTGTTTGAACGCAAATAAAATGAATTTCAATAATAATGAATAAATAATAACATGAAAATATAACTCTTATATGATTGATGATTTCATATAGGGGAAGGTGTTGTGCCTTTGACCAGTTTTCACTAAATGAATTTTCCAATTTTTTGTACTCAAGTAAATCCTTACCTGAATGGATACCTGTGATCTTCACACATCTTGCCATCGACTGCATGTGTTTTATATATTATATTTTGAGTATAAGTATTTTATTTTTATTTTACAAAAAAACTATACCTTGTGGTCAAAGGTACAACTACGTGTTGTACCTTTGACCGGAGGATATTGCACCTTTGACCAGGTGGTAGTAGAAACAGTTAGATATGTTATTTAATTAACATTTTTATTCAGAAATGTATACATTTGGCAAATATACGCAATTCAAAGTAGAATAATAAAACATGAAATAAATTCTAATGGCTTAAGTAGCCTACTCCTGCCCGTTTACTCTACACTACACAATGAAAAATCAATGTCTATCTCCAAAAAATAGACATTCTTTTAGTCGAGCTGTGCCGGCAGCTGTGGTTGATTTGGTAGGCTGGCCACAATATCTTGTAGTTCTATGTCGTTGAGCTGGTTATCTTCTTGGATGAATTTCGTCATCTTCGGTAGTTTTTTTCAAATATTTAACTTTTTATTTATATATATTTATATTTAAATATTTATATATTTTAACTTTTATATTTATTTTATTTAAAATAATCACATGCTGTTTCCTTTATTTGGGCCACAAAGTATTTCTTGGTTTTTTTTTGTCAGCTTGACAAGAACTTTCTTCAACTAAATTTTCTTTTTCAAAGTTTAATTCCTTCTCCAACTCATGGCATTCATCTGAAATATCGAAAACACTTTCCCCTGATGAATATTCAACATCAGACTCAAATCAGGGACAAACAATCGATTGCTTACTTTCTTTGGATAAGATTTGGTACAAAAATGAAAATTTGGCAAAAAATATTTAAATTTCCATCTTACGTAATGCTAAAATGACTGTAAGTAAAAACATTTACATATTATTAAGTAATGTTGTACCTTTGACCTGGTCAGAGGAACAACACCCTGCTGTGGTCAAAGGTACAACATCAGTCGAACTTACGTTTCACGCCAAGCTACAATTTTTAGGTTAATCCAGTCATCTTAAAAGTCCTAACAATTAATCTATAGACATATATGTATTACTCATTATTATTAAAATAACAATCAAAAGAAAACAAACAATGTTATTAAAGAAACATGCACTTGCAAAATACTTACTTTTCGGTGATGGAATTGGAAAAATATTTTTCACTCCTTGCAACTCAAAGATCTAACTGCTACTGAAGGTTTAAAGGCACAAATAGTGGGAATATTACACATTAAACAGAGAAGCTTTTAAAGTATGCTGATAGATGGCAAAACTAGCAAGGGTGGTCAAAGGTACAACAAAGTTGTACCTTCCCCTACAAAGTTTGTCTGATTTTTATGAGCAGTAGTTCAAAAGATATGGGGCGGTGAAAACCACCAGTACTTTATGAATCACCCGGTATATACATATACGTGTGGCGTTTCCCTTATTACTAGTGCTTATTGAAAGTAATAATTTAAAGTATGTACAACATATAATATTGATACCATGTGAAAGATGTATTGAAATTAAAATTTCATAAATAATTTATAAATTTCGATAAGAGTTGTAAATGCTTTTTCTCAGATACAGTGACAGAATTATATTTGAAACATATTGTAAAAAAAATCAAATGTAATTGTGTGTTTGAATCTGAGGAAGAAAGAGCATTTATAATGTTAAGGTAAATTTATATATTCATAAAAGAAGGGAATATCTAGTGTTTATTATTATTGTCAACAAGAACCGAGTTTTAACCAATAAAAATACATTTTTTTATATAATTAAATTTGTATTTAAAACATTTCATAAAACACTAAATTTCAATTCTGCAATAAGAATAAAATAGAAATATTTGTTAAAATTATTCCTGCAGACCAAAGTACTTCACTAAAATTAGCAAATTTTGTACATCATCCTGCTTTTTGTTAACACATATACTCCAACGAATTTGAGAATGCAATAAATAATTACCATACTGGTTGGCCAGCTATCCTATAGTTGAATTAAGTTTTTCATGTTTAACTCCAGTGCCTTTTCAAAGACCAACAGCAAATTGCAAAAATTGTGAATTCAGAATAAGCATTTCTTATATAGATGTAATGTTTCCAAAGGAAAACTTGCCATAATGAAGCTTCTGCAAATTATTTTCTAACGCAGAAAGGACACTTAAGTTCTTACCAGTGAAAACTTATTTTAGTAGCTATTTATTAAATTTAATCTTATATGGTTAAAACTTTTAATAAGGATTCATTATATAATTTACAATAACTAATATTTTGTTATAAATATTTAAACTTGACTACACTTTTAACTATGTATTAAGTATTTAATAATTATTTAACTCCAGAACCCGTTAAATAGGGATTTCTTATCCCTAGCGGGATTGTAATGTAATTTTCAATAATTAGAAAAAATATAAATAACAAAATAAAAGAGTGTGCCTCTAAAGTATTGGTTCATTTTTATTTCCTTTTTTAATAAAATGTATATTAATGCTACTATTGTGTTCTTCTGTAGTTTATAGTGGTTTAGTGTACAGTACTGACAGATGCATATGTACGTATGGAAAGTGTATACAAATATATATATATAGTGCTTACAAAGACAAGTGCAGTCATATGTAGTATGCAATTATAATTAGCATTTTTGGTACTAAATATATATTAATAGTATTTATTAGTTGTATACACAGGGCCCCCACAAGGGGAGGGTCAGTTGGTCCCACAGCACCGGGGCCCGGCCGTCAAAGGGGCCCTGGCTGAGATCTACAGTATGTTTGTAGTGTACAACAGGGGTGGGCAAGGCGGCAATTTTGGTGTTTGGTTGTCGATTTGGAAATTCCGTTTTTTTTTTTGGGTTGTCGATTTGGAGATTCCGTTTTTTTTTTTAGTCTTAAGGTGACCGCGGCACTTGGAGTATACTTGAGGTAGCCCTTACCTTACAAAAGTCTGCCACCCCTTCTTTAGAAGTATTAAATCGTGTGGTATTTTCGCGATATTTTTGGCTAAGAATTTATGATTTTGTTAGTAACATTGGGGGAGGGGGGGGGGGGGGAGGCCCGGTATTGAATTTGGTACCTGGGCCCGGAATTTGATGTGGGGGGCCTGTGTATACATGTTTGTGGTTAATAATGTCTGAATGTCCCGAACAATCTTAGTAGTGCAATGCATTATGTGTTCATGTTAATAATGTTATGTTTGTGTTATTGGACATGTGTAAATATAACATATGGATAATGAATATGCAGCTAATATTGTTTTACGTCCTGTTTTGAGGGATGTCACAAGTTATAAAAATAGTACATTCACACAGGAGTCCAAGTCAATGCTTTTTTATTTGCTCTTGGAAACATATTATATAAATACATAGACATTCAACAATAACCATGACAGATGTTTCTGTTACTGTGGCAAGATTGCAGTTACATAATGTGTGAGTTACTTAGCTGTGCTTGAAGGTGAAATGTATGATTGGCAGATGGATACGAATGATAACTTAGTTTACTATCTGCATGCAGTTATATAATTTCTTCAATATCACCAAAGGACATTTGGTGAAACCCGAGATTGTACATTCATTTTATTCATTTCACATTAAACTCTAATGTCGGCCGTGGGCTTCAATAGTGGCACAACACAAAACACTTGGTCATGGTAACAACAAGGGGGGGGGAGGGGTTACATGTTGGATGCACGAAGTATTACCTGAAACCTTGCAGAGCCATGGCTTACCATTTACTACTTACTTTTTTCATGAATTGAATGAAGTACGCATTTCGATACAACGTGCATCTACTTTCTCTCTGCATTTGATGTTGAGAGTTGTGTCACTATTGCAGTCCACGAGCAATATGTTTTACAGACACAAAGGTAACGCAGACGTCATCTGAAGGTAATCCACAGGGCAATGGTGACTGGGACAGGGACTACAGACATGTGGGAGATGTGTATGTTCTGAATTTGTTGGGAGGCTAGCATATTCATGTACTATAGGGGAACATTTAGAACTATAGAAGGGACCTACAATTGCAGAACATGCACTTACCACAACACATAATGATTACATAACATGAACTATCTTCAACGACTTCATGGAACATTAAAGGACAAATTTTACAAAATAAATTTACACGATGCTGCATTACGGCAATTTATACATAGATTGATAGAAACACACCAAAACGTTATTGTACAGATGAAAATTAATGTTTCAACGCCTCTCTTATCTGCCGTGCCCTATCCTGACTTTCGCCACTTACACTGGCTCTCGAGTCATCCACTGGATGAACTTCACTCAGCCACTCTTATTATACAGCATTACTCATTATTTCACACATTAGGCACTGTGCAACATGTTTGCACAATATTTGGAACATTGTCAAGTTTATATTTCAAAGTTTTCCGTAACACTCCAAAACGTGCTTTCAGGCAACCGAAAGCATTTTCAACAACACGCCTAGCACGTGCCAGGTGATAGTTAAATGAAATCTGTTCTGCACTGACATTCTGTCCTTCTGGATATGGCTTCATTACATTTGGAAGCAATGGAAACACAGAATCTGCTAATAACAATGGTTCAATCCGCACACTATCAATTTCTGTGCAGGTTTTTGCAAACAAACTGTTGTTGGTAATCAATTTAAGCAGCACTGATCTGTTGAAAATATTGGCATCACTGTTACATCCTGGTGCCCTACAATTGATATACATAAATCTGTAAGCATAATCGGAAATAACAAATTGCTAAAAACACAATGCTGTAGAACTGTTTGTAACAAAAATAGTCCACAGCAAATTCCTTTGGTGGCGATACATGAATATGGTAACTATCTAATGCACCAAACGCTTTAGGGAATTGCCAATCTGTTAAGAAACCATCCACGAGCTCCTTCAGTTGATCTTCCTGTGTTGGGAATATAATGACTTCTGGCATGACAGCTTCCACCACAACTGCACAGAATTCATGAACAGCGTTGATCAATGTACATTTCCCAACGCCAAACAAATGTGCTATGGTTCTTAACTCTGCTGATGATGATAACACATAAACACACATGGCTACATGTTTTTCCAATGGAATACATTTCCTCATATTTGTATCGTGGCGGGCTAGTTTTCCTTGCAGTTTTTGGCATAGCTTCTGAAAGGTTTCTTTGGTGATCCTATGAATAAAATTAAGAAGATTGAAACAATTTACAAAACTATTAACGTACATACTACTCTAGACTACGTGTTGTATCAAATAACATATCCATATACTCTTTACAAATAAACAAACTTCATTTTATTTTTAGGAAAACGAGGGCTGCATATTGTTTCTCGACCATCTGATGCATTGTTTATATCTAATTTCAATTTTTTTCTTTTTTTGTAGTATATCATTATTGGAACTGCAACTGTTTGATCAGAATCACGTTTCATGCATTTCTCTGCTGGAGTGTTCATTACATGTTGAAATATTATTATTATTTTTTTTACAATTGCTTCTCATGTCGCATTGTAATGTATGCTGTTGTTTGAGAACAATTGCTATACAGTTGGCATTGTCTAACATAATTCTATGATTTGTCTAGTTGGTTCTGAAGCCATTGCATCTTTTGAAACAACAGGGCATATTGCCACAGTATTTGTATTTCAACTATACATAATCTATAAAGTACTGTCTGATTGTACATCCTAAACATGTCATCAACTACAAATATGACTTTCCAAGTCCCTGGTTTATATTTATCCTCTACTTCATCCTCTACAACTTATTTCCTCAATAGCAAAACTTACGCAGAACAGTTATTTTCCCACTACTTATTCAAATAACTTATATAATGAAACTGATTCTAAAGTCCATTTAAATTACTCATGCAATATTCAAACAATACATATAATTTTCTACTAAACATCACCTTTCTACTTCTCTGTTCAATTCAACTTTCGCGCCTGCAGCATTAGAACAATTCAGTTCAGTTAATGTGAAACGGTGATTATACATTAATATATATTGTGTGATTATGAATATTCAAGGTAAACATCAGAGCTGCAATTTACAGTACTGATGACAGACATGCACTATTATGAAAAAAGTTATATGTCTAATTCTGTGAAAGAATATTTAAATTTTTACCTGAAATTATCTTAATGAATCGGGAGACATTACCGAAGCAATGTTATCCCATCAGCCAGAATTTTTTTCTCAAACTCAGCAAATATTCTTTGGTGAAAATTGCTCACAATCAGTAACGCCAATACTTTTGTTATACCTTGAGTTTCCATTCGAAGCCTTTTTGCTTTACGCTTATAGGCTTCAAATAATATCTTACATTGCTGTATTTTACCGTCCAGCATCTGAAGCTGCAACATCATAAATATAAAAACAAACATTTGTTTTTGACCTTGATGCGAACCACTAACTTTGCTGATTGGCACCATTGTGGTTTAGCACAATCCCAGGATGCATTGCCCAACAACTCAATCCCACGATGCATTGCAAACAAACTGGTTTTTTTTTCCTTCTCTCTCATGAATTCACTCGAGGTCCGACAATTCGTTTCGGCATACGTCACAAATATATGTCACAGGACTTAAACAAGTTTTCTAAATCGATTTCTTCTCCCGTGAAACCAGGGCTAAGGAGTGTGGTCAAACAGTTCAAAACGTAAAGCGTGGATTTTCACCATGGCAACCGCTGCGGCGTGAGACAGCGCATTGTCTTGGTGGAACAAGATTTTTTTGTCTGCAAATGTGGTCGTTTTTCCGCAATTTCTGCCTTCAGCTTGTCAAGTAATGATGCGCAGGATGCTCCTGTAATGGTTTTCCCTTTCTGAAGATAATTGATTAAGATAACTCCATGACTATCCCAGAAAACAGTCGCCATCACTTTCCCAGCCAAAGCCTTTGCCTTTTTTGGAGCCGATTCCCCCTTGGCAGTCCACTGTTTTGACTATATTTTTGATTCTGGAGTGTAATGGGTATCCAAGTGTCATCTACAGTAATTATGCGACGACAAAACTCTGATTTATTGCGACTAAACTGCGCCAACAGAGCATTGGAAATGTTGATGCGAACACGTTTCTTGTCCAAAGTGAGCAAATGCGGCACGCAACGCGCATACAGCTTTCTCATGCCGAAATCTTGTTTCAATATGTGACAAACACGTTCTTTGGAGATATTCATTGCCTCTCCTATCTCTCTCACTTTGATTCAACGGTTGTCTAGCACCATTTGGTGAATTTGAGCGATGTTATCGTCAGTGGTTGCAGTTTTGGACGTCCCGAATGGTCATCGTCACCCACGCTGGTATGGCCACATAATTCAGCTACCCAAAATTTCACGATGGTAAATGATGGTGCAGAGTCTCCGTACACAGCATCTAACTCGTCTTTGATTTGCATAGGCGTATTGCCTTTCAAAAATAAATATTTCATGACAGCTCGATACTCGATTTTTTCCATTTTCACAAAAACACTCACATTGAATCACTCAAACGATTGTCAAATAACCACTGCGCATCCAAAAATGGCTGCGATTTTGGTCAGTACCTTTCAACGCATGCTCAAACACACTCCACTTTTGTTGATGAGTGCTGCCATCTTCATGTTGAGGTTGGAAAGTTTTCAGCCCACCCTCGTACATATCAACTACGTATTTCGGAATTGCTTGGTTCCAAAAAAACTAAAATTCGTCTTAATTCCACTGGTTCTGTGTCCTACACAACTACCGAAAGAAATAGTATATCAATGCCATTCTTAGCCACCTAATAAGGGACAATAATCTATCATAAGTTAATAATACAATTTTCTATTTCAACAGTTTCTTTTCCAAAATGTTAAAAGACCGACGATCTAAATAAGGAACATAAACGGCCATAGCGCCACCATCTTTGAAGCAAATTGAATACCAGGCGGCCATATAATTTGACTTCTAGGTGGGCAGTACATTTCGTCTGCTAATATAGAATCATTATCTTCGATGTTCTGTCTAGAGGCTTAAGTAAAAAAACATAATTTTTCAGGAGACCGAAAACAAACTTCGACCACAACATTTTAGGCTAACTGATTAGTTTGTTTTATACTAATGCATCTAGCCTGTCATACTGTAAGCAAGGACTAACACTATACCTATACATGTCCTTTAAACCATTTAAAAGCTTAGTCTACGATTTTCTTGTCAATAACATATCAATAGAAAGAAAGGGGGGGATGTGAAAAAAAGTTACTTAGGGCCTTATGACCATGCAACAAAGATATATTATGTGTTGTGCAATTACTTAAAAAATAATATTCAATGACATTCCTATAAGGACAAAGGAGAAAAGAATTATAACACAGTTAATGGATAATAAGTAACAATTGTAATAAGAAATTTTCACGTTCTATTATATCCAATACAAATGTCCACTGGCATAGGCCTATATAAATTAGCCCTATAAACATTTTATATTACAATGTTTGTGGGTACAGAAGAATCTAACAATCTACATGAAAATAGAGGCATATTTAACAAACACTCATTGGCCTTTAAACAATATTAATTTTGTGAACATTTGTCTCACCTGTTTTCCTCTTACTTCCATAGATTTAGTTTTGCACAAATGATGCAACCTACAATTGAAATAATGCCTTAACAACATCTTTATTAAAGCAGTATAATGAGTTTCCTCTCCAAACTCTGATGAAACTATCAGATGTTCATTTCCAGAAAACAGAATAGGCTTGTTCCTTAACGTTCTAAAAACATCTCCATACAGTCTTACGAGGGTCAGTCAGTAAGTAACGCCTCCTATTTTTTTTTCTCCTGAAATAAGTTAGTTAAGTGAAAAATTTGAATTTGGCGCAATTCCTCAAACCTTCTCCAATCCACTGCAGTAACAACTTCCTGCGTCAACAGGTGGCAGCACTGCATTCGCTTGCAAAATGGCTGACATCGATGTTCGTATTAGACAGCGTTCTGTGATTTAATTCTTGAATGAGGAAGGTGAAACGCCCATTCGCATTCATGAAAAGTGATGCAACAGTGGATGTCAGCACTGTTAGACGATGGGTTCGTCGCTGTAACGAAGCTGAAGGGCAAACACCATTGGCTGACGAAAAGCGGAGCGGCAGGCCGGCGACTGCAGTGACTCCACGCAACAATCAGCGAATCGATGACATCATTCGTGGTGAGCGCCGGGTGACAACAGATGAAATGTGTCGCATTCTCTCCCTCAGTATAGGCAGTGTGATGACAATGCAAGACCACACACCAGCTGTCATACCACTGAAGAGATTGTGAAAATTGGATGGGAAGTCTTGCCTCATCCCCCATTTAGCCCTCCGTGCGTCAATGGCTTAGGAAGCAAGACCATACCTTTTTACCATGCTGGAATACATGCCCTTGTTAAAAGGTGGACCAAAACTGTGGAAATGGACGGAGATTATATTGAAAAGTGACAAATTAATCTTCAATGTTGTGGTTTTTAAGCTATGTAATTGCATTTGAATTTCTTGACAATTAAAAGGAGAAAAAAAAAATAGAAGGTATTACTTATTGACTGATCCTCGTAATAACAAATTCTTTTTCCCCATCAGCATGTCATAAGTCCTTAACACTCTTTCTGCCATTTTAAACAGCTTTACAACATCTTCAGCTGGGTTGTGCAGACTGTTCTTAACGTGCTTTACTGCGATTAACCCTGTTTTTATCTCAGTTTCAGGAGCAAGAAGAACCTTCAAAAACCTAACAATTCAGTTTTTTACATACTTGCCTTATAACAGTTCCAGAAATGTATTCTATTACGTTTTAGAGTGTTAACATTTCATATTCAGGTACATACTCATGATCAAAATGATCATTACTGTCTGATTTGAAATGGGTACCAAAAATGCTTCCAAGTCTCTTTCAATAGGAATACAGTTACCATTTCTGAGGGGCTCTACTTGTGTAATTAAACATTTTTTGTAGGCTGCCGTGAATTGTAATGCATTCAGATTATTCCTATTTCCCGCGCTTCTACGAATACAAGAAAATGGCAGTTCCAAAGGGTCCTGACTTAATCTCCTCATTAATATAAATTTGAGTGCTGTAGTCATTCCATAAATACATTTCAGCCAGTTGCCACAAACTCAAGAGACCCAAAACAATAACACACATAGCCATTTTCCTACCTGACAAGTAAACGAGACTTTCATCACACAGTTTCAAAGTTATAAAATACTAAATGCACTTTTCGATAGTATTACAAATTGTCATTTTTATTATAGTATTACATAGTACTACAAATTGTCATCACTGGTGTTTTGGTACCTTTGTTCATTACATTGCAGGAATTCAATAAATCAAATGCTGTATCAATCATTTTTATGAATTTTACAGTACCCTCACAATTGACAAACTCGGGTAAACCTACATCCCTATAAAATATCATTGCATTAGCCACAGAATTACTAAGTGTTTGGACAGCCAGTGCCACTTCCATTTTCTGTGACTCATATTCAATATGTGCTCTCCTCATTTTATTTGCAGCCTTCTTTCTCTCGCACAGTGACTAGACTATTAAAATATTCCCATTTAATCATCTGACCATCACCAGCTACCAATATTTCCTTTTCTGATAGTGTGTTCTTCAACAGCTTCAATTGTGAGCTGCATCAAAACATAGATTTGACGTCAATAAACATGCACTCCAAATCCACTGGAAGTTCCTGCTTTTCCCACCAGGGTGTCCCTCATTCACGAACTTCCGTTGTTCGACAGATAAACGGCTCTCAATTTAAATGATTAACTTTACGAAGGTGAAGAACTAAAAATTTACTCCTGGTTTGACTTTATTTTCAAAAAACTTTGTATAAGAAAAATATGAAATCAAAATTATTTTCTAAGTAGCAATTTACGGAGATAGTGAATTATATTGAACTTTTTTTGAACAGTAGAATCCCCAAAAAAGAGAAGCTGATCTTCTGTGTGTCCGTTTTGTTTGAAAACGATTTCATGTATTTCCAGTATTTATAAGAATTTCCATGTGTAGAACAAGCCATAAAAATGCAATCTTATGCGAACAGAAACAGGAGAAAGCCTATGCTGTAGGAGAAGCTAGAACTATTCATCAATCTTAAGAGACTTTCGTTGTAAATTGGAACAGTGTATGGGATTTACTTAGCAGTGATAGTAAGCATCAAACTTTATGTAAAAACATTAGAATTTTATTATTAACATATGTCCTAGCAGAAATTGTGATGACAAACAAAAAGAGCTACGTTTGCCTGTTTTGCGGTAAAACAATGTTGAATAAAACAAATTACTATCGTCACAGGAAAACTCATACGGTGAAAAAAACTTACAAATGCAGAATTTGTGATGAAAGTTTTGCAACAGCATCACAACTAGAGAAGCACGGCGATCGTCATAGAACTGACAGAAAGTATAAATGTACCATTTGCGAAAAGACATTTGTTCGACGGTATGTCTTGAATCGACATATGCGGACACACACAGGAGAAAGACCTTACTATTGTACAATCTGTGGAGATACATTTGTCTATTCGTCAGACCTAACAACACATCAGCGACTTCATACAGGACAGAAACCTTTTAGTTGTAAATTCTGTGAAAAGAAGTTTACCTCTTCATCTCAGTTAGTAAGACATCACAGAACTCATACAGGTCTTCTACCATATCAATGTGAATTTTGCAAAAAGAGTTTTAATGATTCGTATTCTTTAGCTAGACACGAAGAAACACACTTGGATGAAAAACCATATCAGTGTGAATTTTGTAGTAATAAATATAAAACGTTGATTTTGTTAGTTTATCATGAAGCAACTCATACAAATGAGAAGCCATTTCAGTGTGTATTTTGTGGAGAAAGGTTTAAATCTGGGAGTGGTTTAGCTTGTCACGAAAATACTCATGTTCCCTTTAAAACATATGAATGTCCAATTTGTTCAAGAACATTTAAATTATGTTTTTCTTTAATGAGGCATGTGATGCATCATGCAGACGACTACTTAAGCCAGATGGATAATCAAGAGCTATACAATTGTAAGGAGGATTTTAAATGTGAGGTTTGTAAAGAAGTATTTCAAGGTCCACTGACTTTTTCTCAACATGTAGGCATACATTTTGAAGGAACCCAAAATGTTCCAGAAATTTCGTTTCATTCATTGCCTTCTCATGATGATCTTTCAAATACTGGTGAGACAGAAAGAGCAGAGTGTGATTTATCACCACCTTACATTCAACAATCAAATAATCAAAATGGTAATGGCAAAATCTCTAAAGAAGTGTCTGGGAATGTATTTCCTTCAAACCAAAATACCAACCTATCTTCAAATTGGAGGGGGTATCGGTGTTTCGCTTGTGAAAAAGAGTTTGGGAAGCTTTCACGTCTACTCAAACATGTCAAGGTGAAACATTTAGATAGAAAAATGTACGCCTGTTTATTTTGCAGAAAAGAGTGTAAGAGAACGTCTCAGTTGGTCAAACACGTCAAATTGAAACATCCAACTAAAACACTGCATCTATGCATATTTTGTAAGAAACAATATAAAAAGTCATCTCATCTAGATAAACATGTCAAACTGAGACATCCTGGTAAGAAATTTCATCTGTGTTTGTTTTGTAATAAGCGATTTAGAAAATCAGATTATTTTGTCAGACATGTTGAGCTGAAACATTTTAATAAAAAAGTGCAGTAATGGTTGCATTGTAATAAGTGTTTAGAAAGTCATCGCATTGGACAGGCATGTCAAGCTGACACATCCAGATAATAAAGTGATTTATTTTTGTTATTTTGTAACACAGTTAATCTTGTCAAACTGTAAAAGATAAAAAACAAATACTAAATTTATTGAGTTAGTTTGGGTTGTGATGTTTAATAAGCATATCAAACTGAAAGAAACAGATAAAAAAGTGTATTTTTGTTTATTTCGTAATAAGTGATATAGAAAATTGTCTTGTTTTGTTGAGCATGTCAAGATGGACAACTCAGATCAAAAAAGTTCATTAAGATTGCATCCTTGTAACTAATTTAGTGATACATTCAAATAGAAATATCTTGATAAAAAAGTGCATTTCATCAAAGATATCAAATGGAAACATCTACACAGTGCAATTATTTTTCTAACAATCATTTATGTAATCTTGTTAAGTCAAGTATATCTAAAGGAAAAAACAAATTTTTAAAATTTTAAGTAATCATACTGCCTTGCATGTATTTACAGATGATCTAAACGTATTAGAGAAGCAAATTCTACTCATTTTTATTTTTTTTAGTCTAATCATAATCTTACTGTAACCTTAGATTGAAAATTAAAAAGATACCTACTGTTTCTTGAATGTTCCTTTTTCTTAAGATGTAATGAATTTATAAAATTTTTCATTGCAAAACATGAACATAATGGGAATGAAAAGATTTGTGTACATTATATTTTCACATTTCTGTTAGTGAAACTGACAAGAGTAACGGCCACTACATACACCAGCCTATTTCAAGGATTCAACAAATGTTAGTGTCTCGTAGTTGTTAGAATTAGTTAAGACTCGAGTTTAGCCCAGTTGTTACATAACCTCTCCACTCCCTAATTGTGTAAGAATTGGAAAGCTTTTTAAAAGCACCTTATTTTAATTTCATCACTAATTTAAAGCTTCCCAACCTTGACAAAAATATCCATTTGAAGTTATACTTTATCACTTTTTCATTATATCCTCTCAATGTAATCACTTTCAAAATTTAGCATATTTCATGAGTAATTCATTACAGATGTATTTTCATGAGTAGACAACTGAAAAGAAAAATCCCTAAACCTTTTAATACATTCCATTCATTAGTCAAAAACAATTCGATGATATTTTCTCAAAGTTAATGCCAGAAAGGTGCTTTTATAACTGCTCCAATTTTGTTGGCAACTTATTCTGTTTGTGCATATTGAAAATTTTCTTCTCATCCAGACTTGTCTGAAAATTCACTCAGTCC
Organism: Thereuonema tuberculata; assembly: GCA_023159025.1. NCBI lineage: Eukaryota > Metazoa > Arthropoda > Chilopoda > Scutigeromorpha > Scutigeridae > Thereuonema > Thereuonema tuberculata. The sequence continues at coordinate 65,245,267 of JAFIDM010010028.1, read as the reverse complement.
TGTATAAAATGTGGACAGGCTTTATGTTCTGAAGTTAGACATTGGACTATTAATCCGATCTCCTCTTAATTCCAATTGAATCAATGGATCCAAAAGCTCTCTTTTATGAGGCAAATGTAGTCTATCCAGTATGAGATCCTTTCTCAAAGAAAAAAAGTCCTGGCTCTGAAAATTCTATTTCAAAAACATTTAAATGGATGTATTGTATTTTGTGTGGAGATTAAATTTGAAAAGAAGTTATGTTTACATTTAATATTTGTAAAAGAAGTATTTAAAGAGAAAATAAGGAAATTTCTTGCCTATAATAAAAAAAAAAAAAAAAAAAAAAACCTTGTTCTTTTATCCTTGTATTTATTAGGGCAGTGTTTCTCATCCTTTTAGTACTTGCGACCTAATTTTCAATCACAATTCTCATTGCCCCCCCCCCCCCCCACCCAAAAAAAAAAACCTATCTAGTCAACCAAAAAAAAAAGCCTCCAAACCTATCTGTTCAACCAAAAAAAAAACCAAACCTAGTTTTTTAATAAGATTTTTTTCTCAATATACTCATGCCCCCCCCCTAGGGGAGCACATCCCACAGGTTGAGAAACGCTGTATTAGGGTAATTTTAGGTCTGTTAAGTTTAGTCTTGGCCTAAAATTACAGTTTTAAAGTGAGATTAAAAAATCATATCTTTGTATCAGGTTGTTGAGAAAATTCACAAAGAAGATTGAAACTTGCAATTAACAGTTGAATGAGACGAAGTATAGATTCCAAAGCTTGTTTAGTTAGCTTTGAAGTCTTTATGGTCTTTTTTTGCAAAAATGCAAACTTTTTTATTAAAAATTTCTAATTTTAGGGATAAATCATTTAAGTTTGAAAAATTAGGACAATTCAAATAACTTCTCTTGATTCCCTCAAACCTTTGCTACCCCAAGTTATAATGAAGAAACCAAAAGCTACCATTGCAGTTATTTTCTTGTTAACCAAGAAGAAAGTGATTAAGAATGGACAAGTTTAGTTTCTCGAGGAATAACATTCATTGATGTTCCTAATTAGAGTATATTTATATCTTTAATTTATTGTAATCATCTTTAATAACTCGAATGTTGTAACTTGAAAATATCAAATTTCTTTGTTTACAAGTTTTGAGTTCTTTATCAATGGGTTTCTGACATTTTTAAAGAAAGCAAAACTGTGTAATGTGAGCAGTGCAACCATTGCAAGACTGAAATCAAGTAATTTTTAAACAGTTTCAGAACACAGGGTTTTATAGTTATTCTACCAGAAAGTTTTGTCTCTCTAGATTACTGTACAGAACCACATTACATTCTAGTCACGTTCTCACAGTTTAAATTGTAATCTTAACAAGGTAGGGAAAGTGATTAGTAAACCAATCACAGTGCTTCGCAACGGCTTCTGAGTCACCTTTACTTTAGACTGCGCCGGGGTGGTCCAGAAAATACTCGCGCCAGTCTGTTTGTGACCCCATGCTATCTTACCCACCCCTATTTATATGGAATAATTGTCATTCTTAACTCAAACCTTGTTAATACACTGAATTCCTAATAATGATTTAAAAAAAAAAAATTGCCCATTAGGGGACTGAACCCACGACCTTTGCGCTATTAGCACGATGCTCTAACCAACTGAGCTAACAGGCCACCTACAACATTCAACATTCAGGTTATCTACAACTGAGCTAACAGAAGCCGTTGCGAAGCAATGTGGGATATGTGTCCACAGACAGACAAACCGGGGATATAAGGCATCTTTCAGAAGCCAAAAATTAAGAAATTTCATGTGTAAGTTGATAATCTGTTATTCATAATTCTGAAGTTTTTTCCTAGAAACATAGAGCACAATCATCAGCACTTACAAAGCTCCTTTGCACCTCACCCGCCTCAAATGTGACGCACAGCATATAGTTGTGAAATGTTAAAATGACTTTTAGCATTTGTAGCAGCCATAAATGTGTGTGTGCTACAAATGAACTCTTTAATATTATTTATAGTCTTTGTTTATCCCACTCAGAAATATTAATTTAAAAGCTTACAGGTTGCGGCTCTGAATCTAGCAGAGACATCAGGCTGCAAAATTGTGTTGCATGCTGCGTACCTTCACAAACATCAACATCAAAATATTAATAAGGAAAGCAGATTTAGTGACTTATTAATTAGTCTCCATATTTACTTAGTAGGTATAAAGTAGTAACCATCAATTTTCTAATAATATATTTAGAATTATAATATAGAAATGACAAAGTGTGACTACTATGTCATGTCACATTACATTTCACTTAACAGCATTTTTTGAAATCATAAATACCTACTAAGAAATTCATTAAAACAGCCTCATTTATCCAAACTTTAAAAGTTCAAACGAAAGTATGCTTGAATATGAGGAATATTAATTTCGACCATAATGCTAAATTTCTAATACAAGAAAAGGTACTTTTATTTTCAGATTTTGATTTCTCTTAAGATCTAACTTTTATTATTTGTACCTACCTATAATATCAAAAAGAGATCTTTTAATTTTAGATTTCATTTTAATATTGTATTTAGATTACTTGATTTTTTTTTAATACTTACCCAAAGATATAAAAAAAGATTTAAAGTTGACTTTTTATGATTAAGTTCACAAGAATGTGACAAAATGTGACCATGGGGTAGAGGGGTCGAAAATAACAAAAATTAGTATGACGTAGTTTATGGACTGCGCCTATCTAATGACATAAATAATTTATTCAAATCATTTTATCTGTTAGCTTCCTAATATAAACCAGCAATATCATGATTGCTAACATGGTCAAGATCTTTACAAAATAATAAATGTTTGTCATTAAGAGCAGCATCACCATTACATAAAAACACTTATTAGTAGGGCAAGGCATTTAATGACCTATAATTTGCTAATAAATAACAAATAAAAAATGCATTTATGACCTAAAAATAGTAAAAAAATGACCAATAAAATATTTGAATTTATTACATTAAACCTTTTTTTTTTTTTACCTTTTTTAATTTCGACAACCAAAAAAAAAAAGGTCTGCTTGTTTTCTGGAAAAATTTGTTGGCTTGAATGAGGACAAGCAAAAAAAAGTATATAATCAGCCAGGCAATCCTGATCTGTAGTTGTACAGAAATGCACCACTACAGATTTTCACAGGAGATTAAACAGATTGTTTCTATGCAATGTTTTCATATTTTTTACCTTTTCACTTGTCTTCTGCTTTTTAATGGCATAATTATGTCCTGTGATTTTAATATACCGTATATGCTCCAATAAACGCCGAGGCTCTTATTGTCGCCGGGCTGCAGAGAGGACATGGCCAAGTAATAGCCGGGTCTTTGATATTTCTCTATTGGTACTAGTGTAAGCATCCGTATCTTTATAGTCATGCGTAATACCTTACGGTACATTGCCTTACAAAATGCTGCCGAAACGGTCATTTGACATTGCCTTTAAGATTCACGCGGTTGAATACGCGAAAGAAACTTCCGGTGAGGCGGCTGCCCGTCATTGCGGATTCGGACGACAAATAGCAGCGAAAGGTACAGAAACAGTGGCGTAGCAACGCCTTTGGGGGCCCGGGGCGGGAGTTCCATTATTCCACAACCAAAAAAAAAAACGGAGTCTTCAATTCAACAACCAAAAAAAAAAGAATGGATGGGGCCCCTAGGATGGCTGGTGGTGCCCCTCTCAGGCGGGAGCCCGGGCCGGGTCCCCCCCCCTGCTACGCCACTGTACAGAAAGACATTGCCACTTATCTTTAACAGTCTTATGTAGCATGTGAAATTCAAATAAAGGGATCATCCATTAATCACGTGAGGCTCAAAAGGGGGGGGGGGTTCGAAAAAAAAATCACGAAGTATCACAAGGGGGGAGGGGGGTGTAGCGAGATATCACGTGTATTTATTTTTGACACGTTTAGAGGTTGTTTTTTTTTGTTTTTTTTTTGGTTGAATAGATAGGTTGGGAGGTTTTTTTTTTTTGTTTTTTTTTGGTTGAAGAGATAGGTTTAGAGGTTTTTTTTTACCAAAAAAATACACGTGATTTTTGGATAGGGGGGGGGTAGTCTAAAACCTCACCACATATCACCAGGGGGGAGGGGGGGTTAAAAAGTTGCTAAAAAACATCATGTGATTAATGGACGACCCCAAAGTAGCTGTGTAATATTAGCCGGTATTTATGTGTAAAAATATTGCGTTCTTAAAGTTTTTGTTAATAATGGCCGGCCTCTAATAGCAGCCGGTCTCTATTAAGCGCCGGGAGCCGAGGCTAGTTTTGCAAATAAATGCCGGGGGCCTCTATTGCAGCATATACGGTACTTATTATAAGAAGTAACTCCTAGTAGATGCCATTACTCCTTAGCTCCCTTGGCTTTCATTTCCTATCAATCCAATTTGGGCACGAATCCATTGCAAAATAATATGTTTAATATACAAAAGTTTGGATAGAGTTCTTATTTCAAGTACTCTAGTTTTTATATTATTACAATTCTTAATAATGGAACGTGTAGCAGATTTTGAATTAGTAAGTATGGCAACCTGTTTAGTTATGAAAGGTCGAGTTAAAATATTTTTAAGACCTTTTCAACAGCTCTCAGTTCAGCATTGAAATTATTACAGAAGGGACCTAACAGACAATAGTGTGAAAAAGAATTACAGAAAACTCCTGCTCCTGCATATATGAACCAACTGTATAAATTATTACCCATAGTTCTTAAGGATATTTATTATTTAATTTCTCAAGTGTTCAAGTTTTAAGAACTTGGGTGGATCAACATATTTTGAAAAGGGTCTACCAATATTCAAGTTATTCTATCTCTACAAAATACATAGGATTGATCATAGCTAGAGGTAGAGTAATTTTTGAATATTATTGTAAATATGTGTCAACATTTTTTAATATCTATTTATGCTTTTAATGTATTAGCTGCTCTTTTGTACCAAAAATATTTATTTTGTTGTTTCTTTTTTTTCAGTAAAAATGCTTGCTTTTATATCATAATCTTTAGCAAGAGATATATTATTTGTGATTGCGTGCAGTGCGATTCTAGCAGTTGATTTCACCATTAGTTTGATTCTACATATTCAATTTTTGGTTTTAAATTATCACTTATGTAGCAAGACGTTCTCCCCCGTAAATTAATTTGGCTTAATGTAAAGATGGATGTATTTTATTTAATACATCCAAAGGTCCTCCCTATTTTTGTCAGCTAATCTCTTTAATTCTTTTAATTTATTTTTTTGGGGTAATGTTATTAGTATAATGCTGCGTTTGTAATTTTTTATCCAATGTTATTTCTAAATGTCATATTTTCATGTTTCTTAATTTGATTTTTATCTATAGTAAGTTTTAATTCAAGAATCTTATGTTTAGTGTAAATGTTTGATAAACAGTTTTAGATGATTTATTTCCATATTATTCTATGATTTCAGTTTTATCGAAGACCAGGGGCATCAGTAAACGTCCCCTACATATCCTTATAATGTTAATTACCTTGTCTATTTTTAGCTGAAGTCCATAAAGTAACATCATCAGCAAATAATCCAATTTTTATATTAGTGATTTCTTTTATTTTGGGCACTAAATTATTTATATAAATATTAAGAGGAGTTGGACTTGACACTGAACATTGGGACAATTCAGTCCTAGTTTGATACAACTTTTATATTAGTGATATAAAGAGCTTATTCCCAGTGAACTGAGATTTATCTTTGTGAAAAAACAAAAACCGATATAACAAGACACCTCATTACACGAGATTTCTTAGATTATGAATTTAGTTAATGATAACTTGCTCCATACTTTATCAAAACCCAGTTTAAAATCAATAAACAAGACAATATTACTTTTAGTTCTATTAAAGGAATCTTTAATGTCTTATACAAGTCTTGCAACTTGATGAATAATAGATAATCCTTGATGGAAACCAAATTGTTCATGTTTTATTAAGTTGTTTGTTTCTAGATAAAAGATTAGCCTTGCCAGAACAGTACAGATAGTTTGTGAGATTCGAGTATAGCATCGTTCTTTCCTTTGTTTTTTATTGGAATAATGAAGGCTTTTTTTCTATATAGAAGAGATATTTTCAGTTGAGTTCCATATTTTATTAAAATATTTGAAATACAATGGTGCAAACACCAAAATCTAATGACATGAATACAGTTATATAAAGCATTCAACGAGGCATTTGATAAAAATTAGTGATTATTTTTTAAATTACTTAAGGCCCATAAAAAAAAAATAAAAAAAAAAGCCAACAATCAACAACCTCGAATCAAGGTAGGAAAGTGATTTAAAAGCTTAATTTTACTTAGATCATTATTCTGTTTCTTCATTTTCAGTGCTCTAGTCCTTGAGCAAAATAACCCATAAAATCAGTCTACAGATACCAAAACTTAATCAGACTTATACAGTAAGACTACTTAACTCAGAAATAT
>JAFIDM010010028.1:65209179-65233836 GCA_023159025.1 Thereuonema tuberculata | reverse complement strand
CGTAGTGAAACCGGAGATTACGGTACCAGGCTTTCGACAAGATAGCTGCCTTGGCACTACTTTAAAAGAAATGATAAAAGATATGAATTTTAGTTTTTTAATTAACTAGTGAAAAGTAGAATGAGATTTGCAGGTAAGCATATTTAAAAATGGTTTTGCACGATCTTTTACTAGAAAAACTAACCCTCATCTGGCTAACTGCGATTTGAGATAACAGTATGCACCATCGTGTACCCCTGCGCAGATGTATCCTTACGAAGACTGTGATCGGTGTATACGAAGATACCATATTCTCCGGTTTAGCCCTTTCCGTAAATGTGAACATAAATGCTTAAAGATATTGCATTTACTGAAAGACATTGTCTAATTACACAGATAATACCATTCAGTTAATTTTATTTCATAGATTCTGTGATAAACATACAGTATCATTATTGCTAGGCTTATATAATCATATTTGTAAATCTTTCCAAACTGCTTGGATAAATTTGTTTTTATGAAGTAAAATATATATATATATATAAGTAATTTTTGGGAAATGCAATTTTTCATTTCAGCATTTTTATTGTTTCTAATTCTTTTCTCTCTTTTTTTCAACAGGCAAAAAGGAAAGATGTCTCGTTAAAGAAGACCTATCCTAAATAAGTTCCATTTTGGATCCTATGATAATTATAAATTTAAGTTAACCAAATCCAGTGATTATATGGATTCCGGAAAGAAGTCCTATGTTTGCTTGTTTTGCGGGAAAACAATATTGGGCAAAACAAATTACTATCGTCACAGGAAAACTCACACAGTGGAAAAAACTTACAAATGCAGAATTTGTGATGAAAGTTTTGCAACAGCATCACAACTAGAGAAGCACGGTGATCGTCATAGAACTGACAGAAAGTATAAATGTACCATTTGCGAAAAGACATTTGTTCGACAATATGTCTTGAATCGACATATGCGGACACACACAGGAGAAAGACCTTACTATTGTACAATCTGTGGAGATACATTTGTCTATTCGTCAGACCTAACAACACATCAGCGACTTCATACAGGACAGAGACCTTTTAGTTGCAATTTCTGTGAAAAGAAGTTTACCTCTTCATCTCAGTTAGTAAGACATCACAGAACTCATACAGGTTTTCTACCATATCAATGTGAATTTTGCAAAAAGAGTTTTAATGATTCGTGTTCTTTAGCTAGTCATGAAGAAACACACTTGGATGAAAAACCATATCAATGTGAATTTTGTAGTAATAAATATAAAACGTTGAATTTGTTAGTTTATCACAAAGCAACTCATACAAATGAGAAGCCATTTCAGTGTGTATTTTGTGGAGAAAGGTTTAAATCTGGGAGTAGTTTAGCTTGTCATGAAAATACTCATGTTCCCTTTAAAACATATGAATGTCCAATTTGTCCAAGAACATTTAAATTATGTTTTTCTTTAATGAGGCATGTGATGCATCATGCAGACGACTACCTAAGTCAGAAGGACAATCATAAGTTATATAGAAGTGATGAGTTCTTTGAATGTCCTGTTTGTCGAAAAGTATTTCAAGGTCCACTGTCTTTTTCCCAGCATGCAAGTGTACATTTTGAAGAAACCTGGAACATTCCGACAATTACTTCTAAAGACAGTGCTCTCAGTAAAGCCAAAATGAAAGTTCAGGTAGAAAGTGATTCATGTACAGACACTCGGCAAACGAGTGAGCCAAACAGCGAGTACAAAACTATTCAAAAGGTGCTTGGGAATTCATTTACCTCAATTCAAAGCGAGGAAGAAAAACCTCCTAACACACAGTTCCTTCAATCTTTACCATGTAAAAGACAGCTGAAAACGTCATTTCAGTTTCCTAAAAACACTAAAAGGATTCACAAATGTTTGTTTTGTGAAAAGCACTTTGAAAAATCGTCTCTATTATCTGACCATATTCAAAAAGAACATCTGGGTAATGATGTGGAACATGCAAATGAAATCACTCATCAGTGCATATTTTGTGAAAAACAGTTTGAAAAATTGTATCGATTAACAAAACATATACAAAAGAAACATCCAAATGAAAATGTGCATCGATGCTTGTTCTGTGAAAAGATGTTTGTGAAATCTTCACACTTAACGAAGCATATACAAAAAAAGCATCCAATTAAAAATGTGCAAATCGATATGAAACATACAGATGAAAATGTTTATCAATGTATCGTTTGCGAAAAGCAGTTTGAAAAATCATCTCGGTTAACAAAGCATATTCAAAAGGAACATCCAGATGAAAATGAGCAAAATGAAATGGAAAATGCAGATGAAAAAGTGCATAAATGTGTATATTGTGAAAAGCGATTTAAAAAGTCAACTCGGTTAACAAAGCATATCCAAAAGGTACATTCAAAAGAAAATGTGCATCAATGTTTATTTTGCGAAAAGACTTTTGAAAATTCTTCCCGTTTAGCAAAACACACGCAAAAAAGACATTTGGATCAAAATGTGCCAGTCGATATGGAATACGCAGATGAAAAAGTGCATCAATGCCTCTTTTGTAAGAAGCAGTTTCAAAAACCATCTCGTTTAACGAAACATGTTAAACAAAAGCATCCAGATGAAAAAGTGCATGAATTAATTGGGAATGAAATTCATAGTTGACTCAAGTTAATGAAGCCAGATTAAAAGGAGAAATTGCAAAATGATGAATTTGAAGAAAACTCCAATTTGGGAAAATCACTAATGTTTTTATCAAGATGAAATAGTTTTCAAATAATCTAAGCTTGCTAAAGTGATATTTATTTATTTATTTTTGTAAATAAAAATGTTACAAAAGATACCAAAAAAAAAAGGTATTTTTGTAATTGTATATATAATTTCCGTTGTTTATAGTTAGATTTTTTATCATGAGCAGACACTGAATGTTAGAAGTTTATGAATTAGGGTATTATAAAGAATGAATTTATATTTAAAAAAGTAAAGGATTTATTAATAAGCACAACCATCAACTTTTTTATACTTGTTTTCCCATAAAGTATTATATAGCAACAATATGACTTCAGTGTTGCAGTAAATGAAACAGTGTTTTAACCACAATACTTATTCAACAAATTTAATTACTCAAAACTGAATTTTTGTAACTATTTTCTGACTGCATTACCTAAGCTTTACAGAAATTTGGGATTACAGATTACATTTGAGTGACTTGGCAATTGCTGTACTGCTCTACTATTCATGATTCAGAAGCAACTAGATTGCAGCAGCTTTCCAGTTTTCACAAAGAGCCACCAAACAACAGGATGGAGATTTCCTGAAAAGGTCGGAGAAGACTTCTCCATGTGATTCCTTTTTGAATGGAAGAGAGAGACTATATGCAGGGTAGCCCAAAGGTACACATCCAAAATGAAAAACTGAAGAGAGAAATAAATTATTAATTACACAAAAAAAAAAAATGTACAAATTGCATATGTACAATGTTTTGGAAATTAAGGTCAAAGTATGAAGTTGTGATTTGTCGTGAAGTTTTGAAATTCTTTGATGGCAATTCCAAAAAAAAAATGTGTAAAATGTTTTGTAGTTTTGACAGTATTAAATGGAAAAGTTTTTGAAATACCTACCAGTCTCGATGATTTGTTGGGGTTTTTATGGAATCACCATAAAAGATTTTTGAAACTTTGACCTTGGTTTTTACAGCGTATGGGGGCATGTCTTCCAAGATCAGGAAAAAGCTTTTTAATGTAATAATTAAACCCAAGATTCTCTACGCTGCTGAAGTATGGGGAAATACTGCTAGCCTTATTAAGAATACAAATATTATTGACTCTTTAGCCAAGCCTTTCCTTTTAGCTATAGCACGCACCTACAGGACAGTCTTGTGTGGTGTGGTTCCCATGTGGATCCAGGCAATAAACATCTACGAACACTACAATAGAATTAAGAGTTTTTGCATATAAAAATTTATAAGGATGGTTCCAAGGATGAGGCCATGTTGGGTTCTCTATCGTTTTTAAGAATGCCTTCAATTACACTATTGATATCTGCAGGGAGTGTCTACCTGATGATTATTCTGTTTTTCAGGCGGAACTTGGGGCGATCCTCTATGCCCTTTCCACGTGCCTTGATCTTTCGAGTAATACTTTTTTTAATATTGTCATTATTTCTGATTCTCAAGCCGTTTTGATGGCAGTGGGAAAATACTCCTACCTTAAGAGTATGGCAAGTGACCCATTTAATGTTAACAATAAGTTAACAAATAACAATGTTAAGATACATCTTTTTTGGGTCAAGGCACATGTGGGAATTCAGGGCAATGAAGGCGCCGACAGAGAGGCCAAGTGGGCCGCTTCCTTGGAGAATGTTACGTATACTTGTCCTCTGCCTTTAAATTTTTCTCGATTTATTAAAATTAAACAGCAGATGGCTATGTGGCAAAATCATTGGGAAAACACAGAAAAAGGACGGCCACTCTTTAGATTCGTTAACAAGGTTAGCGAATGTTCTCTGTTTGCTAAATTTGTTCTTAATTAATTTCTCACCAGTGATTTTAAAAGTTATCTTTTTAGATTTCGATTGAGGGATGAAGCCAAGTGCGATTCGTGTGATTTAAATGAAGATGAGGATCCCAACTAAGTCATATAGCGTTGCCGAGATCCTCAGCGTATTATAATTAGAAATAGGTTTAAATCATTTTTATTCCAAAGAAATATTCCTTATCCATGTCCTGACGCATGTATCACGGGTATTTTGAATTTTTATTCTACGTTTGTTCAAAATATGCGTCTTTAATAATCATACTTGATCTCTTCCTTTCTCTCTTTTTTAATGTAAATATCTTTATTTTTATCTTTCTTTGGTATTTTTACATGTTTTTTATTAATTATTGGCTTATTATTATATGATAAGTATTTATTAATTTTAAATGTGCAATTTCTTTTTATTGTTAAAAGGGATTTTTGATTTATTTCAGGCTGCCATCTTTGGTGGGTCAATGGGGAGGGTGGGGTCTGAACTGCACCGGGCCTCTTGGATAGGGCCTTTGGCGGTCCATGGGGCTGTTCGGAGTGTGTCCCTGCCGACTCTTTCATACTCCTCCTAGGGGGTAGCCCAGTAATTTTTCTTCAGCATTTTATGTGTGTGTTTATTAAGGAACTTGAATTTTTTTTTTTCCTTTCTCTTTTGGATTTTATTTATTTATTTTTTATGTTGGAGACCAAAAATCTGTCATGTAGATACTGGTCTTCATGTTTGCTCGTCATTCTAAAGCATATGAAACAAATAAAAATATTATACATTTAAAAAATAACAAAAAACAATATTACCATAAACCAAGACGTTTCAATCTGTGGAAAACCGCAGGATCATCTTCAGCTGGAAAAAACAAGCAAAAAGATTTGAGAATCTCAATTATTGCACAGCAGAATGAGACAGATGAAGGACAATTAGGAAAGGTATGTGACATAACTCACAAACTCTATGGTAAGTTATAAGCAGGGCTTTTTTTCTGCTAGAACTCGCCAGAACACCGTTCTGTAAAATAATAAGATACGATTTTAAAAAAAGGTTAATCTACAAAAAACTATTTTAGTATTTCTAAAGCAATTGTTTATGTAATGTAAGTGCTTTGTTCGCTTAGTTCTCTCTTAAAAAGTGACGCTGAGTATTCTAAAATAATTTTTTTTCTAGCAAAAAAAAAAAAAACCCTGGTTATTAGAATATTGAAAGTGCTAAAAACGATAAAAAATGGCAAATTACTGACAGGCAAAATAAGATACAGTAGAAAGATGGAACAAATACTTTGAAGAAACATGAAATGTGAAAAACCACTCTTTGCTTTCATTAAAGATACTGAAAATGAAGAAAAGTTATCTCTCAAAATATCCAATGAGGAGATTAATACCTCCAAAATAAAAACTGCTATCAAAAGAATGGAAAAGCCATCAGCACTTACGCCATTACCATTGAAGCCATATTAACAATCGAAGAATTAAAGCCCATCTTTAATAAAATCTTACAGAAAACTGAGTTGGTACCTGCCAATGGAAAAAAGCCCTTTTTGTTAAATTACCAAAAAAAAGGAAAAGGCTCTAACTGAAAACTGATGTGGGATAAGCCTACTTTCTGAAACTGCAATAATATTCTGAAGAAATTATTTACAACAAAATAAGAAATGAGATAAAAGAATAAGAAAGAACAAATTAAAGTCCTCCCAGTGAAAGGTCGACCGTGGGCACCAGATGGCGCAATAGTAGAATTTGAATCGATTGTATATGTCAGTGTTTATGGCGGGAAAGTTTATGGCTTCTGATTGGCGACTCTCAAGCGAGGCAAACCTTTGTCAATAGTTTCTCTATTGTCCTGGAATGATTAATAGATCATCGCTCTCGTCCAAGGTCAAAGTCAATGTCTGGTTAGGTTGCCTATAGGTTCGGAACAGTCTGGTAGCATGGGTCACGTTTTACGTTTAAAAATAATATTGAACATCAAGCCACTCTATATCTTAATTTCATTGATTTCAAAAAGGCCTTTGCCATATCAACAGAGAGATGAAAGATATTAGAAATATGTGTCGTACTCATTAAATTTATCAATATTATAAATGATATGTATACAAAGAAACTAAACGGAATCGGACTGGTTCAATAGAACTACTGGTGTCTGACAAGGATATGTGGTTTCAGGTCTCCTACTAAATATTATTATAAACTGGATTATGAAGAGAACTACAAAATCAAAGATGGATTGAGGCGAGATCTGGACTATGCTGACAACATAGCTTCTAAGCAAATACAAATGCAAAACAAAATTGATCAGCTTAAACCTTAACATAAGTAAAACCAAGTTATGAAATTGAACAATAAGTCAATTGAAAAAAAATAATAATGACGTTGAAGAAATAGATTTCATTTATAGTCCAACAGACGGTTCTTGACGATCTCGTTTGCTTGAGAATTACGGAAAACACGAGATCTGGCCACTAGCCTCTTCAGGAGGTGTCAAGATATTTAGTATCTCCTGGTGATGGAGGTTTTGGATATACCGGTTGCTTCAGCTAATCTGTCTTGAACTCTTTCTGAAGGAATGAGAGGTCCCCCATTCATTAATTCCCTCCGAAAATATTCTTCAACTTGCAATATTATTTTCCGTGCGTTGCTTCGTGTAATACTGTTTCTCGACATTTTGTGAGAAGACTTGGATAGAGGCTAATCTCGCGTAAATTACGTGAAAGCGCGAAAAGACGAGATCGTCAAGATCCGCCCAGCTGTTGACTTATATCTTGAAATTAATGTTAGTGTTAACGGTGGTACAGATAAGATATTTTACAAAAAATTGTTAAAGCACAAAATGCTTTAAAGACTAAATAAAGTTTGGAACAGCAATAAATATTATAATAAAGCCAAATTAACAATCTTGACTAGCAATGCCAATGCTATGTTACTATACGAGAGCACTGGAAATTAGCGAAGTCGCATATTAATATTTTAGACACTTTACAAACTAAGTCACAACATTTTAAAGACCTCGCACCATTTCAAATGAAGAACTGTATGCTAGAACATCAACACAAAGCAGAGCTAGCAAACGAGGGAAAAAAAATGATTCATTATGGCTTCGTTCAGGCTAAAAAGTGATTTTTTTTTTTTTACTGTTTTTCATTATACTAAATTCTAAATTTAGTTTTTGATTAAGTTAAACATTACAATGAAATAATACCATTTCATTTCATGCCTAATTATTTAGTTATTTATTATAAAAAAAACATACACTAGATATATTTGTTACAAATATATATTTATGATGATCTATTTATAAATTAAAAATATTTTTGTATTTATATTTTTTTTTAACAAACAAAAACAGCTCAGTCATTAGAGAAATATCACTATATTTCAACTGTAAATTAAATTTGTAATACTTTTAACTAAATGAAATAATGCACATTTATTTAATAATAATGCACGTTCTCAATAAGCACTCGGATTTTTGCGCAAGTCGCGTTTCACCAATGAGAAGCTAGCATTAAGGTCAGCTGACAACAGGACCAATATGACGACAGAAGTTAGCAGACGACGTAGATGTTTCGAAAGCAAGAGAGAAATTGTAATGAAATTTCTACCCGAATATATTTTTGATTCAATCTACTTCTTTTTGGTATGTTAAGAAAATCATTTAAGCAGCAAAATTATCGATACAACTCTTCCCAACTAAGGTAATGTAGCCTATATTCTATTCTACTTCCGAATGTTGAATATTTAACATTTTTTTTCTTCATAATTTTGTTGCAGTTCTAAAATAATGATATGTCTGTTTTAAAATATCTGTAAGTTTTGAAAATATATTTTTTGCGTAGAATAAGTGGAGTTAAATAAAAGAAACGGCAATAAAATAAGAGATTAAAGTCTTTTATAATAACAATGTTAGAAGCAGCAACAATGGCCAATAAAAATAGAAAGAAATTAAAGTGACTTTCCGTAATAAGTTATTTATTAAAATTTCTTTATCTTTTTATGCTTTTTTTTTTCTAGTCTTAATAAAGATAAAAATGAAAAACTTATATTTATATTCCAATTATAATATCTACTGAAATCAAACGTTTTTGAATTTTCTAAATTTAATATTCATTGTTTAGATTTCACTGCTTTTCTATAAAAATTTTTGTCGTCTCTCGCTAATTTCTGGACAAAGATCTACTTTTATCCAGTTTAAAACGTAAAAGATGGATAAGGGCGTCATTTAGGGAGGGCAATTCCCCCCCCCCCCGAGTTTAAGATTAAAATAATAATAATAATAATTATTTGAGAAGTACTAAAGAAAAAATGTGAGTAAATTTAAGTACAGTAGAGTCCCGAAGACTCTGCCTAATGTGGACCGAAGGGTGGTCGAGTTTGTGAAACTATCGGATAATCGGGAAAGATGTTAAAAAAAGAATAAGTACGATTTTTTCGTCGTATAAAAATGTAACTTACGAATACTGTATTTAAATTTACCCTTAAATCGAAGGAAAATTACTTTATGAAGGCATAGAGCTTTTTCTAACGACGATTAACTAGTCTACTTTTAAAGGGCGCGGGGTTTTTCCGTCCTGCCAGAGAGTGGCCGAGTTATTCGGACTACCGGGTTGTCGAGTGCCAAGTTTTCGGGACTCTACTATATATGTTATAAATTATGTAGGATAAGAATGTATGGAAAATAGTTCATTCTCAGAGGAACGTGGAGGGGGTGCGCTATCCTGTAAAAGATATATCCTGAAAGGTCTTCTCTAAAAAAATCTTGCCATTGACTTCGAATATACTTTACCAAGTTTTAAGAAGATCCATCTAAAACTTATTGATAGTTAGGAGGGGACACAGACACACACTGATTTGATGAGCCTCACTTGCATATTGGAAGGTACGCTAAAATGTTCTGATTGCATCAATAACGTCCGGGTTTTTATTATTCTGAACTTTTTATGCTTTTTAGTACAAGAAATCGCAGACCTATTTATTGCTTCGTCATTGCATCAATTCCTCAAATTTCGGTAGCATCTGAAATATTTTACAAATATCAACTATTGATTTATTTTTTATTTTTGTTTACTTATTTTCTTTATTATTTTTTTTTTTTTTTTTTTTTTTCTGTACTCAGAATTTATTTATAAAGAACAAATAAAGCGATTTTTAGTTATATTAAAGTTTTCTGGGTATTCATCCTGTTTATGATAACGATAAATCAAAAACAAGATAATTGAAACTTTTAGTGGCAGGTTTGTTAGTTAAGAGAAGATCCCTGTCGATTTTGATGCATACCTGTCCTTAAATAAGAAGTTAAGGGCTAAATCCGCAAAAATATCTGTAGTCAAGATAATTTAAAAATACTTACATTTTATAAGACTGATCTGGATGACCTGCTGAGGTGTCAAATCGTCGATTTAATTCGTTGTGGCGGCAGTCGATTGTAGTTGGGCAGAGATTTCCCTCATTTCATTGTCGTTCCTTTAAAATTTACTTTTGTGATATTATTGATAATTCAAATACTTTATTATTAGAAACTATTACTTACTTCATTATTCCCCGCACCAAAAAATAATTGTAAATTTACAATATACTGATTTTCCATTAAATCAGTATTTAATGAATGAATATTGTTATTAAGTCTAGGAACTTAACGTATTTTACGAAATCTATATTTATTTTATTTTCTTTGTTGAATTTTTTGTTTGTGTATCAATGAATAAGTATTATTTTTTTCAGATGGCTCAATCATTTTTTTTTTAAATCTGAATTTAAGCATTATAAAGGTGGTTTTGAAGTTTACAGCGGAAGAGTAATCTAATTCTGATTGAAAAAAATATATATATCTAGTTTATTTCATTTAAATTAGAATACGGAAAGATACATAACGTAAGTTTATATTTTCAAATAAGTGAAGTTGTGATTTGAAGTTTTGGAGTTTTCTATCAAATTAAATTGGATTGTTTTCATTTTGAAATTAACACATTTTTAACAGTAATTATATGATTTTTAGTAAATGATCGTAAACCACAAATAAATAGGTTAATTTATAAATGCATGGTGTCTTCTGAAAAGTTATACAATACATCTTTAAACGATAGCATTAACAAGAATATCTACCTATATAAAAAGAAAAGTCCTGGCTAACTCACCAACGCCCAGCCCAAACCCTTGGACCTAGAAAGCTGAAATGTTGCACAGAGGTTTCCTTTATGATGTAGACAAGGAATAAGGCCGGATTTTTCGAAATTCCCACGGGATAGGGAATAAAGAGGATTTATATTTTCGCTTTAAAGTTGCCTTATCGATATATAGGTGTGTGGCGCCAACCCGCAATACATCTTGAGTTATCCGGAGAAGGCCACAACGGGCTGGGAACTCGTATATTTTCCGATCTCGATATTAATTAGCTAAATAAATAAAGTTGTTTGTTTTATGCTATGTAAGCAAGGGTTCCGGAGCGAAGCGACGGTACTTTCGGCTAGTATTAAATAAATTAAACTTAGTATTAAAAACTAAGTATTAAAACTAAGTATTAAATAAATTAAACTTAAAATGTTTCGTTTTGTACTTGGTCCCGTAGCTAGGCAGCTATTCCACAATAAAAAAAAAATATGTGGTTAGGACAATTAAAAAGAAATATATTTAATACAACAATTTGTAACATTATTTTTTTTTTTTTTTGCATAGTAAGTACTTTTTTTTCCGCTTTTTATTTTTGTTCAATGTCAATGCAGAGATGGAGAAAATTCAGCCCGCGCCAAAAATGATTTTTCTGTGGCCCTTCGACAAGTAAATATTTTTATCCTTGGAAATGTGTATCTCATTACTCTGATTTAATTGTTCTTTAAAGACAATTTTTCTTATTATTGTTGAATTAATGTTTATATTTATGTCTGACCTCTCCCAATTAACTTCTCCGAATTGGGATTCTCTACCAGTAAGTTTTTACTAAGGTCGCCTTATCTCACAGGTTCATTACAGTTTAGTTCATGAAAGAAGAGCTTTTGATGACGTAATTTCCCTATGGAATGATGTTTCCAGGACGTAACAGCGCCATCTATTGCTAAGATGCTTAACTGAAATCTTATAAACATTACGAAAACTTTCTTGTTTTTGTAGTTTCTACAATTACAAATACATTTCTATATTATTTTTATTATTATTTTAATAATTAAAAACGTTCCACACTATTCCCGTTACTTGGCTATGCAAAGTTTGTCCTTTCTTGATCACGCTTATGCGATCACAAAACGACGCCATCTTGGACTGACTGCTCGGAGTTCAAGTTGATGACGCCATGACTGGTGACGTTTGTTCCAGACAAAACCGATTCTTACATAATGACCACATATGGCAAACCCTTCTTTTTTGAAAACTACTATAGGGCGCTAAGTTATCTCACCACGTCAAGGTAGAAACACATCCGAAGGTTTTTTTTTATTTATTTTGATTTTTTTTTTCGTCACGTAAAAAAAAGAGTGGAGTACAAATATGACTGATAGAAAAGGATATTAATAGTAGATAGATTGTTGAAGAGTATTACATGGATGATAGGAGCAGGTAACCATTACCATAGATTGAGAGAAAGATGGGGAAGCACTGGCCTAGAGATGAAGGACTGATGAAGATTGAAAACTTAAACCATAACTGAGACACAACTCTTCCCTCTCATTTCCTTATTGAATAGTGGAATTATCATTTACAAGGAATAGTGCCAGGCCTTCACCGAAATTCGAAGACTTATAGAATACTGTGTCTATTTTAGTCTGGCTCTTTTCCACTGATCTTTCCAAATTGGCAGATACTACCAAAACTGCAAACATGGCATGATGGATCTTTCCTCGGCAAAAGATTCCGGACGTAAACTATCCCCCCATTCGGATGTCCGGGAGGGGGATACTGAGGAAGGTCACATTATGAAGCAACTCAACCGACAGAAGAAAAGAAGATTGAGGATTGGATCATGGAATGTGAGAACTCTTCTTCAAGCGGGGAAGTTGGAAAACTTGAAGGAAGAAATGAGAAGAAACAGAGTGGATGTGATGGGAATATCAGAAGTGAGGTGGAGAAATAGTGGTGAGTGATGAATTTAGAATGTTTTATTCAAATGGTGAATGTAAAGGAAGTCATGGTGTTGGTGTACTACTGGGACCATGTGTGAAAGATAAAGTGATATCAGTGCGTTATATAGATGACCGGATGATAATGGTGAGACTACAAGGGAAAAAATTGGACTTAGTGCTAATGCAAATTTACATACCACATAGTGGATTAGAAGACGAGAAAGTGGAAGAAAACTACGGGAAGATAGAAGAAATAGTTGAGAAAGAGAAGAAGGGTGCATGTGTAATCCTAATGGGCGACTGGAATGCAGTAGTAGGAGAAGGACAAGATGGAAAAACGGTTGGAAAATTTGGACTGGGAAAAAGAAATGACAGAGGAGAATCTTTGCTAAATTTCTGTAAATGGAATGAAATGATTGTTGGAAATACGTTATTCCAACAGTATAAAAGAAGACGATACACGTGGACATGCCCAAGGGATGACAGTAGATATCAGATAGACTATATACTCGTACAGGAAAGATACCGAAATTGCTTAAAAAATGCAAACACTCTACCAGGAGCGGATATTAATTCAGATCATGTCCTACTGATAGGCGAAGTAGATATTCGTCTGAAAAAGATAAGAGGAAGGCAAGTGACGAAGAAATTTGATATAGAAAAACTTAAGAACGAAGAGGAAAAAAGAAAATTTGAAGAACATTTTCAAAAGAAAGTCTCTAATTTAGAATCTGCACCTGAAAATAGTAATGAATACTGGACTCATCTAAAAAGCTGTATACAGGAAACAGCAGAAGAAACAATAGGATACAGAGAAGGTAAGAGTAATAAGAAACCTTGGGTCACAGGGAAAATGTTGGAGAAGATGGAGGAAAGGAGAAAATGGAAAAACATCAACACAGAAGAAGGTAAAAGAAATTACAAGAAACTAAACAACGAACTAAGAAGAGTAACTAATAAGGCGAAGGAAGACTGGATGAAACAGAAATGTGAAGAAGTAGAGGATCTAGAGAGAAAAGGAAGATATGATTTAATGTACTATGAAATGAAATGTTTGGATTTCACAAATAAGAATAAGAAGTCCATGTGGTTGATAGAAGACGAAATCGGCAATGAAATAATCGACAAACAAGGAATTTTGAACAGATGGAAGAAGTATGTAGAAGAATTATATGAGACAGGGAATCGTCCAGATTACTTAGCTATAGAAGATGAAACAGCTGTATCAGAAGACGAAAAAGGATGTTGTATTCTAAGGGAAGAAGTTGAGCTAGCGATTAGGGAAATGAAGAATGGGAAAGCAACAGGAGTTGATGGAATACACATTGAGTTAATAAAATGCTTGGGTGAAGACAAGAAGCAAATACTATCATTATGCAATGAAATATATGAAAAAGGTGAATGGCCTGATGATTTCATGGAAACAGTATTGCTGCCAATACCGAAGAAAAATAATGCCAAGAAGTGCAATGAGTTCAGGACTATCTGCCTTATATCGCACTCAGCGAAGATTCTTCTGCGAATACTGAACAGACGTTTATATTCTAAGGTGGAAGGAGAGTTGGAAGAAGAGCAATTTGGTTTTAGGAAAGGAAAAGGTACGAGAGATGCAATTGGACTGCTGCGAACAATCGGCGAAAGATATCTAGAAAAAAATAAACACGTATATGCAGTATTTGGGGACCTGGAAAAGGCTTTTGACAGAGTGGATTAGAATAAACTTATGGAAATCTTGAAGAAAATTGGTGTGGATTGGAAAGAGAGAAGGCTAATAACTAATCTTTATATGAAACAACGAGTCAAAGTCAGGATAGGAGAAAAATTGTCTGAGGGAAGTGGAATAGGGAGAAGGGTGCGACAAGGATGCCCTCTATCACCTACGCTGTTCAACATCTACTTGGAGGAGTTAGTGAAGAATTGTTTTCAGAACATGGGAGGGGTGATAGTAGGAGGAAGAAGAATAAAGTGCATAAGATTTGCTGATGATATGGCATTGTTAGCAGAAGAGGAGATGATACTAAGAGATATGCTACTGCAGCTGAATGACAGTTGTGAACAATATGGAATGAAGATAAATGTAAACAAGACAAAGACTATGGTTATTGGAAGAAAGGCAAAGAAGATAAACATAAGTATTCGGAATGAGACATTGGAACAAGTGAACAACTTTAAATACTTAGGGTGTACTATAAGTGGTGATATGAGCTGATGTCAAGAGGAGGATAGCAATAGCAAAGAAGGCTTTTAATAGGAAAAGGAGCATCTTCTGTGGACCTCTGGAAAAAGAACTAAGGAAGAGACTAGTGAAGTGCTTTGTGTGGAGTGTGGCATTGTATGGGGCAGAAACATGGACATTACGACGCAGTGACGAGAAACGACTAGAAGCATTTGAAATGTGGATATGGAGAAGAATGGAGCATGTGAAATGGACAGACAAAATAAGAAATGAAGCTGTGCTAGAAAGAGTGGGTGAAGAAAGAATAATGCTGAAACTGATCAGGAAGAGAAAAAGAAACTGATTGGGTCACTGGCTGAGAAGAAACTCCCTAATGAAGGATGCACTGGAAGGAATGGTGAACGGTAAAAAACGTTCGAGGCAGAAGAAGATTTTAGATGATCGATAACATTATGGTAAATGGATCTTATGTGAAGACGAAGAGGAAGGCAGAAAATAGGAAAGATTGGAGAATGCTGGGTTTGCAGTGAAGGACCTGCCCTTGGCAGAGAACTATGAATGATGATGACTACCAATAGCTTTTGCTACCGTCGCACAGGTCAGAGGCTATCAGGTCATAAGCTACCTATCACGTCAAGATAGACACATCGAGGTAATTTTTCATTTCTTCTTTTGTTTTTTTTCCTTCACATAAAAAAAAAGAATAAACTAAAATAAGAAAGAAAAGTTTCAAAAAGACATAAAAAAAACCCGAATTTTTCGTTTCGTATTTTGCTTTTATTTTTTCGTTGGTGGAGAAAGAGCTCGACGAAACTAAGAAAGAAAAAATGTAACAAAGAAAAATCTAAAAAATACGTACTAAAATGCTGAAACACAGAATCGTATATTTATAGCCACATTGAACAGACAGTGGACCATGCTTATAGTATTTTTCAAAAAAGAAGGGTTTGCCATATAGGGTCATTACGTAGTGACCGATTTTGTCTGGAACAAACGTCACCAGTCATGACGTCATCAACTTGACCTCCGAGCAATCAGTCCAAGATGGCGTCGTTTTGTGATCGCATAAGTGTGACCAAGAAAGGACAAACTTTGCATATCCAAGCAAGGGGAATAGTGTGGAACGTTTGTAATTATTTCAATGTTAATTATTATGTATTCGTAACTGTAGAAAATACAAAAACCAGAATGTATTCGTAATGTTTAAAAGATTCAGTTATGGATTTTAGCAATAGATGGCGCTGTTACGTCCTGGAAACATCAATCTATAAGGAAATTACGTCATCAAAAGCTCTTCTTTCATCACCTGAACTATAGTAGTACAATGCAAGGAATTAAATTTCTTTTAATCTAAAATTTTCATTGTTTTATTAATAATGATGCGATGTCGACGAGCCATGACGCAATATAGGCGGACCGCAAAGAGATCTCCAAAAAAGAGAATCCCAGACGCCAGGTCGAAGGCCGTCCCGGATTGGCCAATTATGCCGCGTGTGATTGGCCAGGCTGGGGACTCTCAGAATCCGAGATCGCCTCCCCTCTCCTCGATGGCGGACCACAAAGGAAGCTCTCAGAGCGACCTGGATCTGAGAATCCCATATTGTATAATATTAACCTGGATTTGAGAATCCGATGACCTATTTAATCCTGTATATAAAATGTAATTAATTGTAAATAAATGTAGATACCTTAGACCGAACCCTTGACTCTGTCTGACTCATTCTGAACAACACATCACTGCCGCCGAACAACACATCAATAATGTTAAATAGTTGACTTAACAACCAAAATGTTTATCATCTACATTTATTGAATGGTTTTCAATCTTAAATTGTAGGTGAAGGTCTTGGAATTGAGATGTTCTTGTATGTGTTTTAATATGTGGTTCTTTGGTGACGATGATTATGTCTTTGGCATATCTGCCTTATAAATGTAATAGGGACAGTGAACAGAAAACATTTGCTTTTCAATATGGGGGAGAGGTCTGCAAAGGGTCTTGAGATGGAATGGACAAATTGTGTGTTTGGAGATATGTTGTGTTATTGCGGGAGAAGTATTATCTCTCATATATCGTGTAAATGAGAACCAATTTGCTTGTGATGATGTCAGATTGGCAGAATAGTGCCTCATCGTGAAGGAATTTGGATAAAGCTTGTTGTATGGTATTGCAAGTGAGGACTGTAAGTAATGATGTGGATCTCTTCACTTTCAGTTTGGTGAATTTAATATAGTGGAGGAATTGTACTTTATTTTTGTAAATATAATCGATTTTGTTTGTGTAGATATGTAGGATGATGAAAAGAGTATTAGAAATTCGGAGTTTCAGTTTTGGTTTAGGCCTAACTTTTAATTTATGGGTTTTGGACAGGAAGGTGATGGTTGAGAAGAAAGGGTTTTTGGGGTTGAGTTTATTTCAAATTTATGAGTTCAGTATTGATATATTTTTCTATGGTGATGTTTTTAGATGAGCTTGGGTTCTTGGTTCGTGGTTGTGCTTACGCAATAGTTCCCTTAATGTCAGAATGGACTATGTGGAGGTTTTTGTCTTGTTTGTAGTTTTTAAAATGAAGAGAAATTTAATATGCCTGATTAGATCAAGAAATAGATAAAAAACGACGGCACAACGCTAAAGGAAGGAATTCGTACCCGGAGCTGTCACCGGGAAGGCGCGGATGAGTCCTAAAAAGGACGAAACGGTCCGTCCCAGTCTCTTCCCGGTGGCAACCCAGGGTGTGAATTCCTTCCTTTAGCATTGTGCAGTCGTTTTTTGATCTAATTTATATCTAATATTAATTAATTAATATCTAATTTTAATTTTGATCTATTTCTTGATCTAATCAGGAACGTTAAATTTCTCTTCATTTTAAATACATGACTTTAAGTCTTTTTAAATGCCTTTATTAAATTCATTTTGTGCCTAGCAGATTGCAGGACAAGAAATATTTGTATTTTGTATTTTTGTTTATTTTTGGTTAGGATTTGGAGATATCCTCCCAAAACCAATTAAAAATATCCTACGTACTATTTCTCTAAATAACTTTTTGTAAATAAACTAATTTCTGTATACAACTTTGTATTTTTCAGTTTAGTCATAGCAGAATTTTATTATTATTATTATTCCACGTCTTTTAGAGTCAAGCCCATTCTTCCAATTCAATTTTACATTATTTCACTTTATGACGAACAGATGGCGCCACTGTCTTAGACTGAAGTCGTTGAGATTTTATTCGTATACAGTACAATAATTATTACTGTTAATCATATTTATAAAGGGTCGTTCTTTAATGGTAAATTCGATTCTTTTCCACCTCCCCCTCTTTTTTTATAATCAAAATGTACCATTATTAATGATAAGAAATTATTGTGTATAAATTGAAGAAATGTATTGTTAAAAACTATTGTGAAGCTATTTTTATTGCTGTCATATTCCGAATGTTATTATATTTCTTTTGAGAAACTTTTATCACGAATAGTTTTTCATTATCAATGAAAAGTTTTAATTATTGAAACCTTCAATGATGCTACATTTTTTTTAGCATAACTAGGGTCTGATAATATTTCTCTTAAAAGATGGGACATCCTGCGTAAAATTTAACTTGGATCTGAAGGAAGAGTAGGCTATGATAATTGATTGGAAACTTTGATAAGGGATTCTCTGTCGGTGGAGATGAATTTTTACTTTGGACTTAAATGCCATTAGCATATGAACCAATCAGATTGCAGCTTTCATCTTGCGATTGCTTCTACTTCCGGTTGCGCAAATTCGATTTTGCTTTAATGGCGGCTCCATCCATTACTCTATCCCTGTATTTTCATTGATAATTATTACAATTACTGCGCCTCAAATAAGACAACGAAATTGTCGGCAACATAATTTCGTATGGTTTTAATACGCTGTCAGAAATGATAAGGAAACTTTGTACCGTAACATAAACCTTTTTATTTTTTTTTTCGATATAGTAAGCCTTGTGAATATTGCTCATTGAGAATAAGTCTCGTATAAAATTTTGTTTACTTTTTTTTTTTTTTTCTTTTTAAAGATTATCCATGGCGTATAATGTATTCACTGATTTTTATCTTTAGATTTAGAGATTCACAACAACTTAAATGTATTTTTTTAAACAAAAAATTTTCGAGATATTTATAAATAAGCAGTTTTTTTTATTTTAAATTTGTGAAAAAAAAATAACTAAGTTAATTACGTTATTTGAAAAGTAAGCGCAACGTCTCTTCCTCGATATAAAAATTGGTTTTACGATGTTTCCCTGTGAATTTTGTGGCAAAGACTTCTTGCAAAGGAATCATTTAAGAAGTCACGCAAAAATTCACACTGGTGAAAACTCCGTTCAGTGTACTGTGTGCGATAAGATTCTATCAGGCTCTGCGTCGTTAATAAGGCATAGGAGACTTCACTCTGGTGAGAAGCCATACCAATGTGAGATTTGCAAGAGAAGCTTTTCACAGCTGGCATCTTTCAACGTGCATAAGAGAGTCCACTCTGGCGACCGTCCATTTCCCTGCCAGTTTTGTGAAAAAAGCTTTTTAGACAAAAGTGGCCTAAACAGGCACGTGAGAACCCATACTGGTGAAAAGCTTTATCAGTGCAAGGAATGCGACAAAATATTCTCAAATTCGTCTTCTTTAGTGATACACACCAGGATTCATTCAGGAGAAAAACCTTTTGAGTGTAAATTCTGTGAAAAAGGCTTTTCAAAAATGTATGACCTTAATCGGCATATGAGAACTCATACGGGAGAAAAACCATTCCATTGCGAACATTGCGAAAAAAAATTCTCAGATGTGAGTGGATTTACTAAACACCTAAGAACTCATTCAAAAGATGCTTCACTTGATTGTAGCTGATTCAACAAGACGTTTATAAATAAAGATCACTGAAACGTTTATCTACAAATTCATTCATGCTGGAGAAAAGTTTTTTCAGTATGAATTCTATAATAAGAAGTTTGTTACACGAAAGACTAAACCAACCACAAATTAACTCATACCAAAGAAAAAACATATCAGTATTATAAATGCAAGAGAAGTTTTGAATGAAAAAGATCATTGATCTACCATTTGAAGACTTGATTTATGTCAGAAGTTTCTCTCATAACACACTTACTGTCTTTGAAATGTTAAAATTATATATTAAAAACATAAAGATGATTTAAAAAAAAAAATGAGAACTAGATTTCTGTGAATTGTGACAGATAGGATTAATCCAATTAAAACAAATAAAATCGAATGAATTTATTTTTATTAGATTTTACATAAATAATGAATTGTAAAAAATTCTGTATAATATTTTTTAGAACATTATTTTAGTCTGCTTCTTTGTAAAAAAAATTGAAATGTCAACAGTACAGAATGGAATTTGAACAATTATTTGAAAAAATTGATATCTTTAAACTTTAAATTTTTACAGTAAAATAAAACAAAGAACGCACATAACTAAACAAAACACAAATTCACTGAGCTATTTTTTGTTTAGTTATGTGCTTTCTTTGTTTTATTTTACTGTAAAAATGTACTAATGCACATTAAATCTCTTGTCTAATTAAACTTTAATTGTTTCAAATATCTAGGTTTTGTCAAGAATAGTAATTCTATAACAGTGAGAAGTTTTCATCATATTGTTTTGTTTCTAGTTTAAACAAATGTTCAGAACCTTATCAGAAACTTATCATTGGTGACTCTAATGAAATGAGGGTTTGATGAAACATCATCTTCATGGTTCTGTTTTAGATTCAGTATCCCAAAAGGTTGTACAGTGCTGGTATGCAGCCAAATCTAACTTCAGATGTAGCTTACATTTTCATATAAATAGAAAGTGTAATAGTGTGCTTTCATTTTATAATTTTTTTATAAAAACAAGAATGTCATTCAACTGTTTGCCACTTTTTACTTTTACATTAGATAATTTTTTTTTTTGGCAAAGGAGCTTCAAAAATACAGTAAGAATTTGTTTTGATTTCTTGTTTCCATAGTTTGAATGTCTTGATAATTTCCTTAGGCAATTTAGAAGAAAATTAGTTGCACAATAAGGAAATCACACACACACACACACAGAAAATTAAAGAAGTTGTCATCACATTATTATTTATTTTTTATGAAATTAAAATGTCAGTTATTTGATAAAGGTTGATAATTTGGATCCCAGTTGTGAAACACTCAAGTCTGCTTGGCTTCTTTTTTTCTTTTTTTTCAATTTCACTTTAAAAAAAAAAAAATAATCTATAAATGCCTTTTGAGTAGTTTTAAATTTCATCTATTTGTAAAGATGTAGAATTTTTGATGAAATTCATTTTTTTTATTGATTTTCTTGTTTTGTAATATTTTACATTCTGAAAAGTTACATTCTTTAAAAAGTGCCAAACATTTTACCATATTTTTATCAGGTTTCACCTGTTTAACAATTTCTTTACCTATGTTGCTTTTAAATGCTAGTTCAGTTTATTAGTCTGTCTTTTTTGACTCACTCACAATGAAATATCTTTGCTTTGATGCGAGACCTTCTGTCAAAATGACTAAGAATTCATAATAAAAGATTTGACTACAGTTGAATAACAGGAAGATTATAGATATTGACTATAACTCCTACAGCCTCTTAAAGTTTGGGTTTTCAGATTATAATTAAACTTTCTTGATCGGTAAAAACTGATTTTCAAATGAAATAATAGCTACAAAAGAGTCCAGTTAATCCGGACCCTGACCGGATCATTGAAAGTCCGGATTAAACGGAATTTGCCTTGAAATGCACATAACACAACTTTTAGATGGGTAAAACTAAAAAAATCGGAGTTTTTTTTCTTTCCCTACAGCTTACTTTTAGTTTTAATACTACATACTGTATATATAGACCTAAGTTTTTAGCCTATGTAGGATTATCAAATGTAGGTTCTTTGGTTAAATCAAAGCAGTGACGTTTGGGGGCAGAAATTTCACAAAAATATCCCCCTTTCACAATTCTTCTTCAGGAGGGTGGCACGGTGCATTGTCTATGAACAACACAGCTTTTTCTGGGAGTTTTTTTTCTCTCTCAAAAAATTCTCTTTTTTTTTTTTTTAACCCTGTCAGGATTAATTCTCTCTGCAAATTGTCATTTACTCTGTTGTAATAAATTACGACTTATAAATTTCTTTTTTTTTCGGGATCAATAGGAAAAAGATCATCTGGCAAAATATGATAAAATGTTTTGCACTTTTAAAGAATGTAACTTTGAAAAAGATCTGATAGTTTAAATGGTATTCAGACATTATACTCCAATTATTCATTCTCCATATGGGCACTATGGTTCGTCCAGTCAAATATAGCTGGGTATAGGACCACATAGGTCTGTTGTGGGACCTTTAAAAATGAGTTCTTGGATGCAATTTCAAGGAAACTGTTCTTGTAAATATTCTAGGATATTAAATGAAATATTTTTTTTATCTGAATTTGTAAATTGCATTCAGCATATTTCGTATATAAGTAGTTTTGTATCCATTATATTTAGAATAATAAAAATAAAATTATATAACTTGTAATTTTTTTTAATAAATCTTCAATGTTGCTTAAATATTTCTGTTCAGATGACAGACTTTCCCTGTCAGAATTTAAAAAAAAATTCTTTTTCTCTCCATGCTGCTTTGAAATCTAACTCTCCTTCTTATTCCATATAGTTCTTTTATAGTTCCGTATAGGGCAGTGAGAAAAAAACAATTCCCTGTCTCTTTGTCATTGAAAACAGTGAAGCAGTGTTGAGTTCCAGCCCACGTCTAATGTACATTAAGTTATGGGAATTTTTGACTGTAACATTCTTATTAGTAATACTGACTTTTTAATTAATTTTATATTAAACCACTTAAGATTCTAAACTGTTTGACGCTAACATAATAAATAAACTTTTCCCTCAATGTGAATATGTATAAAAGGCTTGTTCAAAGAATTCCATTGTACTTTTTCAAGATGAGTACAGCATCCTTTTAAAAGTCACTCTGAGCAGTAAGATATTTGTCCATTTCAGTCCTAGGTGACAGAGGATGTTACTAAAAAAATCTTTCATAGCTAATGGACTTCAGCATTCAAAAATTAATCAGTTTAATTTGTATAATATGTCTGAATACGAATCAAATCTTTCCAAGAACGACTGCTCTAATCTTACATTGAGTTGATGATTGTTTCTCACTTTCTGCTATTTTTGTTGTTTTTTGCAGTAAAATGAAGTTTGAAAAGTACTTTATCATAAATTTAAAAAAGAACTTTCTAAGTATTAGTAATGCATGATGGAGACTTGTCAAAAGATGCACTAAAAGGATATTGAAACACTGTTTATATATACCGTATTTACTCGCATAATTTCCCCACCCCGGTTTTTGTGGATTATAAAATTCAATTTTTATTTTTATCGCATAATTTCCCCCACCTCTACTTCAACGCGTTTCCAACATGACGTCATTCGGTGAGCAGCTATAAAGATGGCGGGCTGCGCTGCGTGAGTTACGAATTACGTCACAGTCGCACACACACTTCCGTGCATGCCTATTGCTTAACTGTACTTTGAAGAAAAAACAAATGTTGAGATGTGATTTCTTATATTTTAAATGTTGCATGTTAATAAAATTGTTGTTAATTACATTTCTTGCTTTAAAAATCAATATTTAACATGGTTTAACTTACACTTTCACCATATTTTTTTTCCTCAAAATTAAAACATCGCGTAATTTCCCCACCCCCCTTTTTTTTGTCAAAATATTGATGAAAAAAAAGGGGAAATTATGCGAGTAAATACGGTATCCTTAACCTTTTAATTATTAGGTTGTTACATTTGCAAATGAAAATTTTGCAATTTGAAAATGAAATCTTGAATTTTGACTTATAAACAGCCGTTTACATCTTCACAATTATAGATCAGGTAGCTTAGGTACCTTTAAAAAAAAAAAAAAAAAAATCAAAGAATGAGGCTTATCAAACTTGTTTTAATCTCGCTGCTTAATGGTATGATTGTGAAAATACTTGCTTGCTAATAATGCACCAGCGAAATATAAAGATGATTGTTTGGAGTTAAATCTAGAGTGCACAGAGACGCTCCTATCAAGCTGCTGCTTCAACACGCATCAGACTCACTATTGCAGAGAAGGGATATTTGATTTATGCAGTAGAGGACAGATGTGATGTTTTTAGCTGTGTTTAAAGCCAGCTATGGTTCACCAAGCTTTCTTCTGGTGCAGCATTAACTTGAGAAAGTGCCGCGGAGGCTTGCAAACTTCAGTCCACATTGTGATCATTTTGTTTCGTCATGCGTAATTTTTTCATCAAACAAATATCCAGTTTGTCCTTTTAAGCACAAGTGTTGAAAGAAGAGAGTGCTCGGATCTTTTTGACAACCTCATTCATAATTCTGCCAATTTCTACTCTTCAAAGACAAATGACAGGGATATCGCAACTCTCCATCTTGATCACATCAGTATCTTTATGAACAACTGAGATATTGGAACATGGTCAACAGCTCATAAAACATGACCAGTAGCATTGTTGAAGCCTGTGGACTACAGGAAAGGCTCTTTGAATCCTTTTGTCGTTACTAATATTACTGAACTTATTAAAAAAAAAATTAAAAACATACCTTGGGAAATTTTTGAACTTAAACTTGGTTTTTGTAAGTAAACGAAGTCAATATCAAATTTTATCAAACTTTCAGAGGAAACAATTACCGGTATTAAAGAAAATAGGCATTTTTTAATTGTCCGAATGTGTTCACTCACTCAAAAAGACATGAAGGATAAACTAGTGTTTATTGTGCAAGAAATAATTTATGTTTAAAAAAAGTTTTTTACGTGTGTTAAAATTTTTTGAAATTTTTAAATATAGCCAACACACAAGTCTAAATAAAATTAGTTAAAAGTTAAAAAACAAATATTTACAATTAAAACAAACTAGTTTCTGCGCCGTTAACGGGCCATCATCAGTGAATTT
>JAFIDM010010028.1:65178524-65208779 GCA_023159025.1 Thereuonema tuberculata | reverse complement strand
AAATTCACTGATGATGGCCCGTTAACGGCGCAGAAACTAGTTTGTTTTAATTGTAAATATTTGTTTTTTAACTTTTAACTAATTTTATTTAGACTTGTGTGTTGGCTATATTTAAGAATTTCAAATAATTTATGTATCTTTTACTTTTTATTTGAATGAATTTCAATTAATTTATATATTGGTTTTCGAGTTGTTTCGTGTGTATGGTCAGATGGCAAACAAAGTGTCGACAACAGACACTTTTTGCACTTAAAAGAAAGTACCTTAAAAGGTTTTATCTTCCTCCAAACTATGTAATAGTGCTGTTGAAGTATGACATCTATAAATAAAGTTGCCACTTTTAATTTCTCCCAATACATTAATTTGGAATTGATTTTTTTAGAAAATCTATGGAGAGCAGCTTCATTAAATTAAAATATAAATAAATATTTTCTTCTATTGGTGGATCATTTCAAGCCAAAAGTATTTTCTTGTCAGAAATAATTTGATGTTTTAGAAACATTTCCAAATTTTAAACATCAAAAGATAGTCACTAAATGAGGAAAAGGACATGGAAGAAAAATGGCCCTAGGCATGAAAAACATTGGAAAATTAAAAGCTACACATTTTATTTTGCTTTTCCTTTAGTGTGTGTGTTAATTGTACATATTTTTAACAGTGAATAGCCATTTCGATTTGTCAACCAATATAGCTTTTTAGCTTCATAAATAATAGTACTATTTGAAAAGGATACTGTTTGAGAATAGTGCCTAGTTCAGTAAAATAGAGGCACGGATGGACAGAGAAAGTATTCAAGTTTTATTTGTTACCTTGCAGATGTTTAATATGTCTGCCTTTGCTCACTCAGCAGACATCCAAACGATAGTTATTATAGACAGCATTGATGCAGACGTGTTGCATCGAGTGTAGTTGGAACTCGACTATCAGTTGGACGTCTGCCAAGTGGCCAAAGGCAGACATATTGAACATTTTTAGGGTATAAAATTTGAATACTTCCTTTGTCCATCCATGCCTCTTTATTTTAGGCACTCTGAACCATTCTCAAACAACATCCTTTTCAAATAGCACTATCATTTCTGAAAGACCCTGTATTTTGTTTTTATCATTACATTTTAATACATAATTTGTAGATTAAAAATAAGGAAACACGAACAACAGATAATGGAAAACATAGTGTTTATTGAAAATATTAAAAGTCAACTGTTATATACTACATATTATCTAGTATATATTAGAATTCACTTATTCAGAAAGTGAAAAGTTTTAATAGTCTTTATCAGTTTCCTGTAACAGCTTTACTTACTATCTGAAGACAAATTAAAATTCTACTCAGTTATTTCAACTAAAGTCAGTTGATTAAATATTTTGGCTGGCACAGTTGTCTGAAGCAGAGGAATTATTTCTCACATGAAATAAATGGTGATGATGTAATACAGATGATGTAATGGTTCTTATATTTCTTCATTTTTCAGTCTATAGCAAATAGTGCATTATAGATCCTGTCGTATTCGCTGCAAAAGAGAACAAAAACATCAAATAAAGTAGGAAAAATGAGAAGTCAGTGATAAAGTTGCTTTTTTTTCTTTTTCTTTCCCGGATTAAAGGGATAGTACTACTTATTAAATAAAGGAAAAGAATAACGGGGAAATGATAACAATTTATAAAAAAGTTGCTTCGCCGGTGAAGTTGAGTGACTGGGCTGAGCAGCTGTATTTAAAGCACAAAGGTATTAAACTTATCATATTATCTAAAGCCATAGAGTCAACTTGAATTATAACCCTAAATTCACATTCTTTGTAGCCTTGGAGAAGGTAACTCATCAACATAACCTCACTAAAACAAATCTTTTAGAAATAAATTACGATAGAAATTATGGCCTGTGAGCATGTAGAGCTCTCAACCATTATTATAGATTAATTTTATTAATGTAGGGTTTCCAAACCTACTTTACAGAAGAATAAGGTAGGTCGAGGGTACAAAAACAACATTTTTCATTAAGTAATGTATATTCGGTCTTGCACTAATGTGGCGCTAGCCATTTTAGTGTTGTGGCTAGTAGACAATCATTCATGGAAAGGCCATTTGCTTATTTGGAGTGTTGTGCATTAGAGATGTTCAAAGTGACCCTCTTTGTTTTACACAATAGTGGCATCTCCGAAGCACTGACTGTTGCACTCATTCAAAAATGTCAGATGTGGGTACAGATGATGTTGCAGACTTCGACAATTCATTGACTGTATTGACAGGTGTGGCATACACGAGGCTCTTTACATGGCCTCAGTAGAAGTCAATTGGATTAGGATCTGACGATGGTGCAGGCCATGGGACGGGACCTTAATTACCGATTCATTTTTCATGAAATGTTTCCATCAGACATTGTCTTGCCATGAGACTGGAGTGTGCAGGTGCTCCGTCATGCTGGAACCACATCCTGGTATGTACAGCGAGCGGTACGTCTTCCAACAGAACTGGAAGGTTATTGTCAGGAAGTCCCAATACAGATTCCCCATTAAATGATTTGGCAAGACATGTCATGAGTATGTCGTTTGTGATGCCACACCACACACACTGACACTAAATCACACATGATGAGAGTGGACTGCAATGGAATGTAGATTTTCCTCTAGCTAAATGTGCTGGTTGTGTATGTAAAAACATCATCCTGTGTGAACATTGCTTCATCAGTGAACAACACACAAGTCACGAACTGGGGGTATCACTGCACATTGTTGTAGAAACCACTCTTCGTGAATAATTCTCTTGATTATTTATAAGATCCTGAACATGTTGCGTTGAACACAGCGTTGAAAGGGATACATTGTTGTTCATGAAGAGTTCGCCACACCCAGCTATGACTTAACGGAACATGACATGCATTTGCACATGTGCTGATGAAAGATTCATCTGCTACTCATGAATGTCTTCCTTTACATCAGATGTCACAGAACGAAATCGGCCTGTTTTGGATATGTGCTTGGGCGCAGTGAATCCGTCTCACGAAGTTGGTGGTTGGGCCGTTGGAACATGGTGTGAGCAGATTGTCTGCGGTTGGAGACTCTGAGTACATCCCTTGCAGTTCTTCACCTATGTTGATTTGCAGCACTGTACATCAAATGCATGTCTGCAAATTCCATTATACTGCTGCATTATCTGTTCAAATGTTTACTCTCAGATGATTATGCTTTGAATGACTGTATGAACAGTAAAAGCTGACGATCACTCCCTCCTGCACATGATCAACAACCACAACACTAAAATGACCGTACAGCTGTATCGGTGCAAGATTTCAGCACACGTTACTTAATGAAAACTGTTTATTTTCGTACCCTCTATCTACCATATTCTTCTGTAACATAAGTTGGGAAACATCCTGCAAAATTTAATAGCATGCAACTGAAGCGTCACCAATCTCATACAAAATACTGCATTTTTTTCCCTCAAATATTTCAAAATAACACATCTCGTTAATTGTAGGAGCTTTGTCCAACATTCCCCCCAAAATCAACAGAAACTAATCCTGAAGACCCCCCCCCATCGTCTTACTAATCGTACATGCTCAATTATTGATCAATTAAAGATGTCTGCTACCGAATTGTAAGATGTTCCAAAATTTATTTTGTATGAAAATGGCAACACTCGTAAATTTTTTTTTTTTTTTTTTAAATGTATATTAGTCCCATTAGGTATGCTTATGTAAACTGCATACCTTCCCTAAAACTAGATCTAATATTTATTAGTAAAGAAATCATTTAGGTCTGAGTGAATAAGATGACAAATCAAACTTTGTTATTGAGCTCTTAGATTTATCAGCTTTATTTCCTATTTCTGAAATTAAAGTTTTGGCAATAGAATACTGTCTCTCACACTTCGCGCTAACATGATCAAAAAGATAAAGGATTAGAAAGAAAGTTTTAGAAATATAATTTCAAACTGAAATAACTGCATTCACCGCCCTGTCAAATAGGTATTTCAAAACTACTTATTCGAGGATGCTGAAAATTTATTGCAAATTTAAGAGTATTGATTTCGTGCTGCCAGTTCCTCCATATTAAAAGTGAACTGAAAGAATAAGGGTCAAGGGGCCATAAAAAGACCTTTTACGTGCAGATCAGCGAAAGTTGCCAAGTCAATCATAATTCTCTTAAAAAAAGTAAATAGATCTATTTAATAGTTTTTCTTGGAATTTATACATGTATTAACAAGTCCCTGCCCCGTCCGGCTACGCCACTGCCAATAATTTAGCCTAATTTATTTTAAAATCTTTAGCATACAAAACCACTTACACAATGTAAGATTGTCATTTGTCCTACGAATGAGACAGAAGTGAAATCATTTTAGGACCTCTGTATCCATTTTAAAAGAAATAAATAAAATACAAAATCATACAGATGAAAAATATGAAGAAGCAAATATTCCAAATAGCGTAGAAATCAAGACGATGTCTCATCTTGGACACTTCGCTCACATGTGTTGTGAACTTCCTGATGAGAGCTCCTATATGCGCATAACCGGGTTGCGTCATACAGAGTCGATATACATAAAAAGACGTTGTCATGGAAGCACTCCATTTTGTTTCGTCTGCTTTATTTACCTACTTCGCCAATAGAGGTGCGTCAATTGAGTTACGCACAATGAGTGCGTCATTGTTTTCAATATGGCAATGATTTGTTTACATAAGGCAGAAGTTTTCATTAATCTTTATTATGAGAAATTAAAGATTTTTAATTTCGAATTCAAAAATTCGACATTTAACATACATTTTTAAAAAAATTAAAATTATTATTTTAATTATTAAAATAAGTTATTTCCCTTCTATTTAATACATTTATCGTTTAAATCCTAAATAGTAATGAATATTTTTTTTTTAATATATATATGAAGGATCGTTTACTTTTAAAAGAATTTTTAGTGAAATTTATTTTCAGCAGTTGCCCGACTAGATAGGCATTGAGGTGGGCTTTGTTGGGGCTTTAGCTTTACCCCATCCCCATACGGGAGTTTGGGTAAGGACAGGTTTCACTGACCTTTCAGACCGGTTTCATTGAATATAAGTATAGGAAAACTAGGTGTATTGTATGAGAGAAAACAGTGAAATCTATTCAATTAAATATTGTAGAAAAAATATTAATAATTATCTATTTTTACCAATTTGTTTATATAATCATTTAAAAGTCCATTTCATTAATTGAAGTGAAATAAATACAATATTTAGAGAATTTATTCTATACATAAAGACATACATATTATCATAATATATAATTCTCTAAATAACCTATAAGTTTCACTGAATTTTAATGATTTTTTTTTTTTACTTGAAGTAATAATAATAAAGCTGTTTTTTGATTTATTTAAAAATAACGTATTTTGGGTTAATAGCCTTAACATATTGTGAATAAATGTATATACTGAAAAAATCTTTAATCGATTTAGTTTTAACTTTCAAAAAAAATAGCATCTTTCTCTTAAATGACGTTTATTATAAAATTTACGGAAAAAAAATTGAAGTTTAAGTCTCTTTTAAAATTAACAAAGAAAAAAAAAAATATCATGTAGTTTTCCAGATTTAAATTAATTTTTCACTAAATTAATAGTTGCTAAATTAGTGAAATATATCCTTATCAATTTTGTATGCAGTATGCGAATTTTTATATGTAAAATTAAGTCTTAATAAAAATAATTATATGAATTTTTTTCAGCTATGGTTTTGAGTCAATTGAAAAGATTCGTTTCTATGTTGGCCGCTAGGTTTTCCATCAACAACTTCCTTCCCAGAGTTCCCCATAAAGTGATGGACGACCGCTTGGAGGACGAAGTTTTCGCCCAGACGCTTCATTCCCATGTCCGTATTTTATCGAAGGTGACGCTCAACATGCCCGTGAATGCGACCACAGTCTCGTACGTGCTCCGTTGTTTCCGCCTGTTCCTGTTTAAGCCCGAGACAATCGTGTTTGTGTTCTGTTTGGTCGTTTTGCTGCTCTATTACCATGCCGTCGAAGTGTGGCTGAAGACGGTGGTGAACCGAGTCCAAGGCGCCATAGGGATCGCTGCCGCCGGTCGGATTCTGCCCGACAGTAAAACAATTGCCAAACTGAAACTGTTTGTGCCTTCAACGGGGATTAACGGGGTATCTTGGGAGTTCTTTTCCGGCAACGCTGGCGTCTACGCGATCCAGGGTCGAAGACCGAAGATGGAAGACCGCTTCGGAGTTGTAACGGATATTGAGAACACCGGCATCTCCCTGTACGGAGTCTTTGACGGACACGGTGGAGAGGTAAGTTGTATCTCAACACGATTTAAATCCTTAATACACACCATCTATCTCCTAATAATATTGACCAGCTTAGAATACTATGGCACTTTCGTTAACGGTTACGATTTCATTCAAATCAATTAAGTTAGATCCGTGGTTCAGCTGCGAGATACTGCAGATTTTTTTAATAAAAAGTCATCATCAAAAAGCCAAATGAATGAGAAAGGGGAAACTATTTGTTTCATCGAATCTATGAATTTATTTTTTTTAACATATTTTTTATTGATTGTTTATTGTATGTACTGTACGTAAGTAAAAAAGACACAGAACAAAATGTCATTTGGTTACATATTCTTAATTTTAAGTGGAAGTATAAAGTTAATATGAAATCCTTCTATAGCCATAGCTTAGACTTCACAGAACCGTGTACTCTTAAGCGATTTTGATAAAGGCGCGAGAATGTATTTGAATCAAGGGAGCGAGCAGGAGTTAAGGTGGATGATCACTCGATTAGATTATATTAACATTTTTCCACGATGTATCCCATGCATTAAAAGAAAAGTATTTCAGATATGTCTAGCTCTTATATCAAATTCTGACCTTACTACAATTTGTCCTCAGTATTAAAACACTATCTTTGGCTATAGAACAGTGCTTCTCAAACTATCTGCAGTGAATGGCTTTTTTTTTCGTTTTTATTTTCAAACTGTTGTCGACCGATACTTTTATAAAATACACTCAGTTTCTAGTACCTACCTATTCGCTGACCAAACTTTTCAATGTAGAATTACATTCTTTAATTGAAAGATATCTTGCATTGCATTATATCCCAGTTATGAGGAATCTCTTCTTGCCATTCAGTGCAAAGCTTTTTTCCATAATCATATTGAAAAAAACATCCCTTGTGGTTTCGGCTCGTCAGCAGCGATCATCTGAAAGATTAAATACGTAGTATTTGTATTTTTAATATTTAATGGAAGAATTACAACGATTTTAACAGTAATAAATATTATTATAATTTTGTCCTTCTTGATAATGAAATAACCATCTTTATTTTTCAACTTAATTATCGATTGCTACAAAATATACTTCTAAAGCGGTAATTCTCAAATCGTGCATCGCAAGTGTGTCCGAACCAAAAATGTTTGAGAGCGAGGCTGATCTAATATATGAAAATCGGTATATATTTATATTTTCTTACTTTTATAACATTCAATCGCATTTATTTTTTATTAATCTTTAAAACCTTGAAATCCACTATTATTCTATATTCAACTTTTAGTCGATATATTTCAGTAATAATTTCATATATTTGTTTCGCCAAATGATTAAATATAGATTTAATTTCCCTTTCCCGCTCCAACCGCATTACGAATAAATACATTAAAAGTTGCTCTATAATTTTCAGTTGATATTCATAATTTTTTAATATATATTCTCAGTAAAATGAATACTTACTAAAGTACCGTAAATAAATTGCTTGGTTAGATTGAGTTTTGTGCAGATTATCTTTGGTTTTTTTTTGGCCGTTCATGACTTGAGTAAAATGCCTTCGGATGTACAGCATCCCATCGGGAGAAATCTGCATCTTTCCACTGATGGATGGTTTCCAGAGATGCGGAGTATGGCGAGCCACAGACGTTGTCTATCAATTTATATTTAAACTTTGCATTCAGTTCTGAGAAATCAGAACTCGACATAATGTCGAATTCGTTGCTTAAATTTCTTTTACCTTATTAAAAGAATATATATTTCCTTTTTATGAAAAATTATTTCGTAATTTTGCTGTTTTTTTTTTTTAGTAATAATATCTACATATTTTCTTAAAAAAATTATTTAACTTTTTAAATGTTTTATTCTGCATTAAAATACTTAAATGCATCAAAAATTTCTGGAAATATGTTTCCTATATAAATTTTTGTTTTCAGGCGAGTTAATATTGACCTGAAAATCGATGTAATTTCTTACAATCAATAAGAATGTAAACTCAGGCTATTATTATTATGAATTTCCTCTTTGAAAGCATAATATTTTGATCTTTCAGTTTTAAACTGCGTTTCCCAACTTTTACGTTAATGGTTACATCACAAATTGAATTACCACATCATATCGAAACATCAGCATTTTTTTTATCTGCGATTTATTTTTATATTTGCGTTGTTGTTAGAAAAAGAAAAAAAAAAGAAAATTTCTCTCTTTTTACTTTATTTATTTATTTATTTATTTTCCTTTTGATCACGTTACAAGGATTAAGTGAACGAAATTTCAAACAAACAAAAAATTATTTGATGTATGCCCCTCCATCAATTCAAACTTTAATTTTTAGAATTGCATTCGTACATTAAAAAAAAAATTAGCATATGAATAAATCAATCTTTAAGTAATAAAACACTCTTTTAATAATAAATGTATTTTGTTTTGAGTCCTTACTAAAATTAGTATGACAAATATTTACATTTTTTTTCTTATTTATAAAAATTTGTAAAAAAGAAATGTACGTACTTTAAAATGTTATGTTTTATCATTGAAGGCACCTTGATCTGTTTAAATATTTCTTTAGCTCAGGTTTATACTTATGCTTACTTTAGCAAGTAACGATAACTGTAAACTAATTATTTAATCTTACCGTTTTAAAATTGATCTTTTCAAATTAATTAGGTGCGGGCAGCAATAAAATTTAATAGTTCATTTTTACGATTTAATTGTAGTGCCACAGTCAACGATTAGTTTCAGATTAGAAAATATCTAATGAATAATTTAAAAGAAAATATTCGTAATTGGATTTCCTTATGAGCCCAAAATTCTAGAAAGAAAGTAGTAGGCTAAGTTTTTAAAGTTTTGCATTAACATATCTTTACCCCAAAAAATAACTTATGTGGGAAGATAGTTGTTAGGACAGACATTGATCCTCTGAATCAGGGGTTCTTAACCTGGGGGTTCCTGTGAATTTTGATGATTTTTACAACTTAGTTTCACTAATCTCCAGGGCCGGCTCAAAGCCGTCGGTCCATATGTTTCGGGTTCGAAAAGCAACCTTCACCAAAGGCGACAATCCTTCAATTCCATAAAAAAAAAAAAAAGCTCGGCTGGTTTATTTTGCCCGGTTCTTTCTTATATGCATTTAAAAAATATTATTCTGTGGAAGGGGTTCACCAGACAGGAATCCACGGCGCAAAAAAAAGGTTAAGATCTCAAATCACCAGCTTTTTTTATGTATTTGGTTTTTACTTATCGTTATAACAATGCTTTAATAAGATTCGTTGTATTGATAGTTCCCCCTCCACGATACTTCCCTATGAACTGTATTTTTTACCTGAGTCAGTAGGAAGATAATGTTGAATAATATTTATCTATCATTAAAATTTCATCTGTCTAAGATAGTTAGTTACCGTGATTATTAGGTTTTCCTGGCAGCGTGTTTATGCTGTTTTTGGTTCCTTTTCCTAATCTCTTATTCCTGTATGTACTAAAAGTCTTTCTTTTAGTAATCTAAATCTAAATCCTTCAAGTTTCAACCTCCTAGGTTATATAATTTTATTAACAAGTTTAACGTTCATTCAGATTAAATTAAATCAAGAAAAATAAGGAAAAAGTAGACAAGTTTGCTTTCGCGTTCCTGAGTCATCACCGAACGAATCTGGAACAGCTGTTTCGTCCTTATTGGACCTCATCAGCCAGATTCACCCTTGATGATAGGCCTAACTTATTTTCCTTGTTATAAAATTTTTTTGAATGTGCGTGTTTCGACTTTACATTGAATCCTAGAACCTTTTTTTTTTTTTTTTTCGCTATTGCGAATTTGTGGTGTATGTAAATGTTAGACGAAACCTACAATACCCTTTGAAAGCAGTCTTACCCCTGCGTGTCTAAAACTAACTGATAAACATTTGATTGACAATGATGAAAAATAGTTTTTAAAAAATAAAAAAAATATTGCAAAAAGTATTAAAAAAAAAGAAAACTGGAGAATATAATTAAAAGTTATTAAAAGCTAATTTATTGAAGAGGTGTTTCAGAATTTACGTAAATCCGAATTCCAACTCTTCT
Source organism: Thereuonema tuberculata (assembly GCA_023159025.1). NCBI lineage: Eukaryota > Metazoa > Arthropoda > Chilopoda > Scutigeromorpha > Scutigeridae > Thereuonema > Thereuonema tuberculata. The sequence goes on along the minus strand of JAFIDM010010028.1, from coordinate 65,198,482 downwards.
TTGCATAACAAGGAATTGGTGAGTGTTAGGAAAGGCGACACGGCCCTTACTATTCCCAATAAACATCCGTAGGCTTGGGCTGGTGATATGCAGTGAAATTACTGTGATGCTTTTCTGTGCTATTTCAATTCCAGTTAGTGTTGTTTGTAATATTTGTTTTTAAATAAATTTAATTTTTTTTGTTCACCATTTGCCGTCACTTAGTTTCTTTTCGAACAAGGAAGGAAAATCTCTCAGCAACAGAGGATCCGCATCATAAAACACAAAGTTACAAAATTTGCAGATTAATGATCTGGAACAAACCGCTGTTTAAAGATGAAGCCGAGTTAGTTACCTGTTTCAATGCATATCCTCCATATATTTGCTGATTGATGAAATTTGAGACAGAAGACTTGAATTCAAGTTAAGTAATATGATTAAGTAGAAAATTCGAAACCTTGCTATTTCTTAATTTTTTTTATTTTTAATTAAATCGTGAAAATGACCGAATATATCTACAGTAAAACCTCTCAAATCCGGCCTAATGAGGCGCCCAGTAGGCCGGATTACAGAAAAGCCGGACTACCGAGAGTGTTCTTAAGATAACGCAATAGCTCAATTTTTGTGAAGACATAATGCCTGGTTTAATTATTTTTCATAATTTTGCACTCAAACAGGGTGTCTACCAACCGGGAAATCCAGGAAAACAGGGAATTGTACGGAAATTTGGTTTGACATGAAATGTACGGGAAAATCGGACTATGTTCTTAAATTTTCAGCATGTTGTCAGGGTTTTTTTTTTTTTTTTTTTTGGTTGAATAGATACGTTTTCAGGGTTTTTTTTTTTTTTTGTTTTTGGTTGTTAAAATAGGATTGGGGTATTTAAAATACTTTACGATACGATACAAGTTTTAATGTCCTTAAATTTTTGTGAAAATGTCCTTAAATGTACGGGAATTGTCCTTAAATTTTTTGTTTGAGATTCAGTAGACACCCTGTCAAATGTTTATTAAAAACAATACTAAAGTGCTTTTTCCGAAAACTCTAGTGATATTTATTTTGCAGATTCCTCTGCATCCAATCTCCTTAACGCAGTTTTTCTCAACCTTTTAGTAATTGCGACCTAATTTTCAATCACAATTCTCATCGCCCCCCCCCCCCAAATAATTTTTTTCTAAACTGAAAAGGAGGACGCAAAAAAATTAAATCTGTTCAACCAAAAAAAAAAAAAAACCTCCAAACCTATCTGTTCAACCAAAAAAAACCTCCAAACCTATCTATTCAACCAAAATAAAACCTCCAAACCTAGTTTTTTAATAAGATTTTTTCTCGATATTACTCGCGCCCCCCCTTTAGTTTTATCACGCCCCCCTAGGGGGGCGCGCCCCACAGGTTGAGAATCGCTGCCTTAACGCATTAAGCTTCTGTTCCATAGTGACAAAGTTTTTGTTTCTTTTTTTACTCGTAATGAATATGCGCGGATAGGGAAACAAAAATACAGAAACAAATTTAGATATTAAAAAAAAAAAAAAATTACTCATGACCAGGCCGGATTACCGAAAGCCGGATTTGAGAGGTTTTACTGTATTTTTATTTTCAAATTCTAATATCTGATGAATGTAAATAGTTGAGATTTCCCATTTTTTTGAAGAGAGAAAAAACAATTGTATTTACTTTCTTAATTTGTCGAAATCGGATTAAGCTGAATATCAAACCGCGCGCTAATTAATAGGTTAGCTAAAAGAGGATTAAAATTCATTCTTTAGGTTGTGATTCTTTTCTAGAGGAATAAATCTCGTCGCCTTCTCGCGTTTATATTCTCGATAAGAACTCACTTGGTGAAGATTTCAAATACGAAACTTACGACGATCATTTCTAATCCTTAAATATGCGTGCCAGGTTATAAGAAGATTGAAGCGGTTCGAAAGTTATTAGGGACACACACACACATACAGACTGAGTGATCCGATAAGCCCCCACTTTCCAAGGAAACTAGGCTTAAAACAAAAATAATAAAAAAAAATAAATAAACCGATGTTAAAAAAAGAAATGTCAGTGAAATTCTTATAATCTTTTTGTTTCCTATGAAGGCGAGGCTTTGCATTCTGTATGTGTGTTTTTTTCCTCCTACTTCTGAAACCGCTGGAAGAATCTTCTGGAACTTGGCATTCACGTTAAGGATAAGGGACGGTCCAACTTTTATATTTATTTATTTTTTCCGTGTCGGTAGCTGTCGAGGAATTAGCTCGAGAAGGAGACATAAATTGCATTCGAAAAAGCATTAAAACCGAAATAATGGATATTTATCAATATCTTAAAGAATATCACTATTTTTTAGTCTTTTTATACAAGTATCAGAAAGACTTATATTCTCGTTTTTGAGGACAAGTATCATTAAAATCTCAATAAATTATCATTAAGCACAACAATCGCAACAATTGCGTCTTTTGCATGCGCAACAATCACATTTATAATGCAGCTCTACAACAATCACAATAATTGCGCCTTTTGCATTCGCAACAAACACATTTATAATAAGGAAATTAAGGCAATATCAATTATATTTTTATAGACGTATCAGAAGACGTTGCGAAGCATTGTGATTGGTTTACTAATCGCTATCCCTACCTTGTTTTAATTCTCTTAATATCTGTGCGAGCTTCACTTCATTTAATTATATTGGACACATTTCTAAATGGAATGTAAAAATGGTATCATAGTATTATAAGAATATATATATTTTCTATAAAAGTTATAAATTGAGGAAAATATATTTTAAAACAGTCTAATAAGTACTTTATTTGTAGTCCTAATGTGACTTTGTTACTATATACGAGACACTGGGGTATTTCCAGACCTGAAGACGATTCCTGAACAATAGGACGCGAATGGCCTATTGTTATTTCAACGATGCGAAGTGGGCAATACCCCAGTGTCTTGTATCTTTATTTGTACGTACTCCGAACGCTGATAACCATCCTTGCTAAATAACGAAGTTTGGATATGCATGTCTGATGTCAAAATGCTGTACTTAAATTATCCTTTTGACACATACATTTTCTTGAATCATAGTAATGATATCATTTTACACATTTCATTATTGAATCCCAGTGTTTCAGGAATTTGGTGTTGGCTTTTCAAAGTAAAAAGCCACAAGAATCGCAGGATATCTGCTGTTTTATGATTATCATCATTCGACAACTGGGATTGACTCGAATATGTGCTGAATGAAAATAAAGCTTTGGTTTAAAATAAAATTCCGTTACTATCATTCTGTAAGTTATGGGATTTACCAGTTTATATAATTAAGAATATTTTAGATGAAGCGTCTTGGATATCGTTTATTTGTTTGTTTGTTTATAAGAATTAAAACGCAAACAAACATGGACAAAATCTTATCAATAGTTTAAAATATATCGGACTCATAAAAGCGTATTTGAGCTCAGAATTTTTACCGTCATGTTCTCTTCATTATGTGACTTTTTCGTTATCTTCTAACCATCGTAAAATTGTCAGTATTCATCAGACAGGAATTAGACCCCGGGTATAAATGTTTCCACGTACTGAAATGTCACAATGCTTACTTTGATTCTGCCTTCGGAGTCACCGTGGCCCACTTGCCAACTATAAATAACGAGATTAGTGGAATTGCTTCTCAAAGTCCTTTCCTCTTGAATCGAGGTGGTTTGTTTTGCCTGTTAACTCTTCCTTGCCTCCGTCACCGACTCAGATCCGCGGATTCTGGAAAGGTATTCGTTGCGTATTGGCAGAGGGTCCGGAACTGTTGACATACCACCACCACCGCCAATTTCCCCGTGCTACGAACTGTTTTGGTATTCGCCCTGTGACACCGATTTCATAAGCACAACATCGGTCACAAACTCAGAATAAATGGAGAAATTCTTGTAAATATAAAGAAAACGCACTTTTCTTAATGGTAATTATTTCATTTTCATAAGCACAGTGATATGGAAGTCAGTAAGACAGCATGTGTATTGGTGTCTTATACTTTATAAATAAATTAAAGGAACGTATTGAATAAACAAGAAGTTCCTGAAAACTTAAAATCTAATTTTCTCAAATATTATTTTCAAGTCACGAAGACTATGGTCTTCTGGTGTTTATGAATTGTAGTACCTGCCGAATAAAACTATTATATTGAATTTTTTTCTTCTGAAACTTAATTAAATCTCCATTATTTAAGTAGCCCAAATACGATTAATATTAATTGGATAAGACTGCGCGCGAGTTAGTGGATTACTAAAAGGATTAGTGCGTTTTAGACCTCGATAGAAATACATTATTTTTCTTATAAAGTTCATCTATGGAATTTTTTGTTCACGAACCGATTTCTGAAACGGGATGATTAAAAAACAAGGTAGGGATAGCGATTAGTAAACCAATCACAATGATTCGCAATGTCTTCTGATAAGAAAATATCATTGATATTGCTTTAATTTCGTTATTAGTCTTCTGATCAAGATCTTTGTCTGTCCTGTGGACAAGTATCATTAAAATCTCTTGAAATTATCATTAAGCACAACAATCGCAACAATTGCGTCTTTTGCATTCACAACAATTACATTTATAATGATTGTTGTAGAGCTGCATTATAAATGTGATTGTCAAAAGGCGCAATTGTTGCGTTTATTGGAAATAAACACAAGGAAATTAAAGCAATATCAATTATCAGAAGATGTTGAAGCATTGTGATTGATTTACTAATCGCTTTCCCTACCTTGTTATTATAAATGTGATAGTTGCGCATCCAAAAGACGAAATTGTTGTGATTGTTATAATGATATTTTAATGATACTTGTCCACAGACAAAACGGGAATATTAAGTCTTCTGATCCTTATCAGAAGACTAAAATAAAAAAATAAAAAAAATCCAAATGTACGTTAGATTGTCTCTTGTCCGTAAATTGGAATGCCAAGTTTGAAGAAGACCCGTTCACTGGTCCAAACGTTATTAGGGAGGTATACGCACTGATTTACTATCAATTTTCGCTTTCCTTGGAAAATAAAAATTAAAACGAGTTTTTTTTAGCTGTAAACTTTATATAAATTTTTATAAAAACGTACAAAAATCTTTTTTTAATGTTGTTATTTTTGTTGAGAGAAAAATTGATAATTTGGTTAAAGTTTACTAGCCTTTTAATTTCTAATACTTCAAGCATCTTTGAAAAGTTGTTTGGTGAATTCTTATACGAAACAGCGCATTCTTGGGATGCTTTAAAAATTTTAAATGCTGGCTTTTTTATTTAAATCTTGTGACAAAAGTTAAAGCTGGAAACATTGACTACAAGCGGAATGTAGGATAATACAATGGGTTGTTTTTAATGACTTTGTAGGTTTGGAATCAACAGAGGCGGTTCCAAAGATAATTAGTCGATTGAAATAAGTTCCTGTTGAAGATGCAGTCTGCCGGAAGAGACAGCTTCCTAACGGATTTTTCATCTTATTTTTCTAACTCAAATCCATACTTGAAAAGTTTGATCTGCTTGGGTGCATTTTTGTTTGTTTGTTTATTTTTGTTTACATAAGTATGACAGCATTGTTGTAAAAAACAAACAAACAAAGAAACAGTTTCTAATAAAAAAAATGGAAGTTCATTCATATTTGTCCACAAATGAACTTATTTTCCTTTATTAAAATGTGCATTTTAAATTACTGATTTTTCAATATATTGTTTATAATCTTTATTTAATGAGTTTCTGAAGAAAAAATAATCACCAGGTTCATTATTTCAAAATTTTCATCTCGAAATTCATGTCCTAGTTTGTTTATTTTGGCCTCAAGTTAATGATGTCGCTTCAAATAGGTAAATGGGCAACTACTTTGGCATTGGTTATCTATTGAGGAGGAATCCGATGAGTTTGTGCCGCTTTATTTCTTCGCCATGAAAGAAGTTATTTTGATAATCGATACTTTTGTAACTTCAATATTTTGTTAAATGGTTAAACAAAAGTTCTAAAAGCACTTAAAGCCTGTTCCTCTAATATATATTTGTTTGCTTCGTTTATTAATTTTGCAGGTTTCTCTCTTAACGGCATTTCTTTAGATCGTAATAGTACATCCATGAGTTTATCGAACAAACTGAGTTTCATTCGATCAAAAGTGATAAAAAAGCCGAGGACACAGTGACTGCCTGCCTGCCATTCCCCAGCAGCATTCTTAATACAACGTGCGCCATAACTGCAGTAGTGTACGTCACCCGCTTTGACAGTTTTTGTTACGTACCTTTAACGTTAAGCCTCTGCTCCGAGGATACGGGTTCCGACGTTTCAACTACAGTAGTTGAGAGTAGGTGATCAGCGCAAAATTCATCCAAGTTTTAACTCCCGATAAAGAACCCCTACGCCATTTTACAGAGGGCTGGGTTAACCTTAGGACCTGTTGTAGGAGAAATAGCCGGGGAAATTGAACCCAACTCCATCAGCTCTCAATCCAGCGTGTAAAACAACTGGGCCCAATATTGACAACCTATTACTAACTTACTTCACTTGTTAGTAAAATTAAATCACTTTTTGATTTTAATAAACTGAGTCTGTACGACGCGGCAAATAATTTTTATTGACGTAAATCAAAAATTCTTCTACATTAAACGTGCTGTAGACTGGTTTAAAATGATGGAGAAATGTAATGGATATTTTGATTTGTATCATTACTAACGTATGCTGGGACTTTCGTATCCTTAATAATAAGAGCGTTGGACTGGGGAATCTCTCTCTTAGCCGCCTGCAGACTGACACAACTTGGCGGGAGATTTGATATATTGCAGCCAAGTGTCCAAAATAGCTCAGAAGTTTACCGCCTTAGTTTCTTAGCAGAAATATAAAAAACGAATTCAGATAAGCACAACTATCACTGTTTCGTGGAAATTGGAAGAGATAATGTTGTTTTTAGAATGTAGAACGATTGTATTATGTTTAGAACAGTCAAAACAAGAGTAAAATTAAAAAAAAAAAAGATATGGTTTCCCCCCCTACAAAGGGAGAATTTGTAACATTTGCGAGTTGATACAAAACTACGTACTTGGCCTGTTCCCTGACACTAAGAATATATTGTAAAAACATAAGTTACGGTATTTTACGTTTTTCATAATGTAAAAATATAACTTTCGCGTGTCCGCCGCGGTAAGTGTATTTCCCAAAGGTGAATAATGTTTAAAACTGCGTTTACAACTCTGAGGCCATGTCCGACTTCTACTGTTCTCCAAATGAGAGATGGCCGCCCTGTTTTTGTGAGATCTGCGCATTATGATCGATTAGTCTGGTCAGGCACTTCCGTCTGATTTTATGACAGGACGCCGCCATTAAGGTAATCGCATGTTACTTTGCAAAAGAGCATTGTATTTATAAATAATATATATTTATTTATTTATATAAATACTTATTGTTAGCAACTGGTATTGAAATAACGCTAAATAGTTGAGAGAAGTTTTAATTTGGCGTTATCAACATGTCCTTCTCAGTGAAAACAGACGCCATCGTCCATTGTGACAGGAAAACATAATTGATCAGCTACCGGAAGGGCTGCGCAGTTCAAACTTCCGCCTGCCAACTTTCATTTGGAGGACAGTAAGCCCTGCTCCCTAAAAATCCGTGAAGAGATATCGACTTTTTTAAATCCGACATTTTTCGGAAATGCTTTTATTTAGAACGGCGGGACTTTGGTCATCCTCTCTCGGCTCCGTCGATCGCGTCTTGACCTCCTCCTGGATCCAACGATGTGGCAGGCAGTATTTCAAAAATCTTAAGAAAATATCTACCTTGGTTGAAAAGTAATGGATCTTTCCTACCCTCTCTTGGCCCCATCCACCTCCATCTCGATCTCCTTCTGAATCTAACGGTGTTCTATACAAATACTGTATTGGCAGGCCCTAGCTTTCAAATATGGACTAAATTTATAATAATAAATATAAAAAAACAAAAACAAATAAGCGTTGTTCTTTACATACTAGGTTTAAACATAGCTTATTAAGTGGATCAAAGATTATACAAAACAAAAATTAGACTTTACGCAATACTTTATTTTATGTTTTTTTACTGAGTAGATATATGTGAATATACACTGTCCTGCCACTTTATTAGGTACACCTGCTGTGCGCACAAATGCTGTGTCTCACAATAACTCTTCAAGCCGGTGGGGGCAGTGTCATGGTATGGGGAATGTTTTCCTAGCACACGTTGGGTCCATTGATACCTCTGGAGGCACATCAGTAAGCTAGAGCGTACTAAAAATCGTAGCTGATCAAGTGCAGCCGTACATGCTAACAGTTTATTCTCATGCAGATGGTTACTTCCAGCAGGATAATGCACCCGTGCACAAAGCCCGCAACACTATGGGATGGTTTGAGGAACATGACGATGACTTTTCCATGCTGCAGTGGCCCGCTCAGTCCCCGGATCTCAGCCTGATTGAAAATTTGTGGGATGAGGTGGAACGGGCTGTTCGCTCCAGACCTACATCGCCATCAAATCTTCAGGAACTGCGTGACACACATGTCTGCTTGGTACACAATACCTCAACAATGTTTTCACCATCTTGTGGAATCCGTGCCCCGGCGAATTCAGGCTGTTTTGAGGGCTAAAGGAGGCCCAACACGCTATTAGATAGGTGTACCTTATAAAGAGGCCGGACAGTGTATATGAATTGCGTTAAATATATATACACATCTTAATTTATCTCTTAACAAATCTACCATATTAAAATAAATGCGTTGATCTTACTATTAAATTACCAAAATAAATAAATGAATATTGAATGCATGAATTAGTTGCTACTACACTAAGCTTTCGATGGTAGATTAATAAAAAATCTGTTATTTTAAATTGTCACTTCAATGTCACATTAATTTAAATCGTGAAGATTTGAGCAACTTTTAACAAAGCTGAAAAACGACAACTTGGTTACCACCGCCTCTGTTTCTCCCATTTCCTGTGTTTTAGTCAAATTATATACCACATGTGTCGCTGAATAATAAATGACAAAAAAAAAAAAACACGCTGTTATCTCTGTGGGGTTGTTTTTCTCTTGATCTCAACACATCTGCTTTTGTCATCAGCTTTTTTTTTTTTTTTGATCTTTCCGTTGATATTCATTTTCGGAGATGACTATCACCTGCTTAGAGAGGTGAAATTGATGGCGAATTGTAAGTCCTTTGGCGGTTTCTGCTGACAGATTTGATAATTAATACACAAGGCAGCGATGTATTGAGGATTTCTATACACGCACGCATAAAAAGCAAGCAAACAAACAAACAAACATAAAAATAGAGCCGTCCCTAGCATTTGCAGGGACCCCCCCATTAGAATATGTTGCGGTTCCTAATTTTCAAAATTCCAATTTTTTTATTATTATTATTTTTTCATTTTAAGTTATTATTACTTCGACAAAAATGCTGCTGTTCATGTATTTTTCTCCGTTTGTTATTTTTTTTTTTTTTTAATTTTTAAATTTGCATTTATGTAGCCGGAGGCTCCAAAAGGTGCGGGACTTGGAGCAAGGGTCATGCTTACCCTACTTTAAGGGCGGCCCTGGTTCAGCGTAACTATAAAAGGCTATTATAGGTATGTTCTAACATTTGTAACCTACGTAATATAAATTGCTGAGGCAAAAACAAAAAAACAAAAAAAATAGGAATAAAACAATAAAATCAAATGCAGTTTTAAAACTATGCATATCCGTCCATCATATTTCATCAAGATTAATGCACAAACTATCTATCTTTGGTAGCTGAAACTTTTGCGATAAATTTAGATTATCCAGTACAAGTTCTTCCATGGGTTTTTCTTACTTATTACATCTATATGTTAGGAGATAAAAAACACCTCAATGCCAGTAATTCGCAAGAACTATTTATCATAGGAAAATGAAACTTTGACGATAGGTTTGGGTTATCAATTGAAACAGACTGGACGTGTAGTAAGGAGCTAACGCTAACAAAAATCACCATTCGAACTCCTAAACTCCCTTTGTGATGATACATCAACAATTTGGAAAAGTCGAAAATGAGCTGTAGTTTTTAGGCTTCTGAAAGACGCATTATATCCCCCGTTTGTCTGTCTGTCTGTGGACACGTAGCCCACCATGCTTCGCAACGGCTTCTGTTAGCTCAGTTGGTCAGAGCGTCGCGTCGTGCTAATAACGCGAAGGTCATGGATTCGATCCCCTTATGGGCAATTCTTATTCTTCATTTTTTTTCTCCCCAATTTAAATCTTTTCACATTTTCTCAACTTAAGTTTTTTTTTAAATCCTTATTAGGAATTCAGTGTATTAACAAGGTTTGAGTTAAGAATGACGATTATTCCATATAAACAGGGGCGGATAAGATAGCATGGGGTCGCAAAGAGACTCGCGCGCGCATTTTCTAGATCACCCCGGCGCAGTCTATTCTACAGTAAAGATGACTCAGAAGCCGTTGCGAAGCACTGTGATTAGTTTACTAATCTCTATCCTACCTTGTTTTTTTGTTTTGTTTTTTTTTGTCTATTTCTATAGGCCTCATCATGTGCGTATTCGAAAGTTGACATGTCAATTATAATTTTGTAAAATATTTTGTTGTTCTTTTCCATTTTATACGATATTAAGTTTTTTTTTTTTTTTTAACAAATATTAAACCGTTTCATTATTAAAAAAAAAATCAGCAAAAATATCATCATTAATATAAATATTGCAGAAATATTTTTTTTAAGCTATTTCTCCCCCATCGTTGCCACTCGAGGTTTGTCGTATTCGTCATCTCTGAAATTTCACGAAAGAAATCAATTTTTATGTGTTTGTCAGCGTGTTTTTTTTTTTTTTTTAGTGCAAATCATTCGACTTCCTGTTGGCAAGACAATTACAGAAATTGCTAAAAACATTCTTTATATGGATGTATTGACTCCTACGAATATTCCCTTGCTATGAAATATCATTAAATTGTCGCTAAGCAAAATTTATGGCCTTGCAAGTAGGTACGCAGTAACACCAAACTATCGGTAGTTTTTTTTTTTTTTAGGTGTGTTTTGGCTTTTAAGGAGATTGAAATTTCTGTGAATGGAATTGCGAACTTGGGGAAAAATGAACAAAATAATATAGGGAGCGGAGGGAAATTATTAAACTTTTTTTTTTTTTTTCATATCTAGCTACTGTTAAGTGTAAAACGCATTGATTATATTTTTTGTTTTTTAATAAATAACCGTCATATATATACATGATATACCAAAGTGATCATATTTTGTATATTATCTTCTGTACCGAGACCTCGCCGTTTATTGGTGACTACTTCTAGCTGATGATCGCCAAAGAACAGGAAGCAGCTGTTCTGGGATGTTGCTTAGTAAGCACTCGGTCTCACCCATTGATGTTTATGAATATTTTTATGCGCTCCGAAAATTCATTTGAGGCTGGAATATGAATTATTTCACCCATATTTTTTTATATTTTTTTTGGCGAATTTCTTGTTGCTTGTTTAGGTTTCGTGGACTCCACGTTAATCCCCGCGATTGTTCCTATTATCCTCTGTACCGAGACATCGATGTTTACTGTTGACTACTTCTAGCTGACGACCGCCAAAGAGCGTGAAACAGCTGTTCAAGGATGCCTTTTAGTAGACACTTGGTCTCACTCAATTGATGTTTATAAATCAAAATTCTCCATACGCTCATTGCAGTGATAGTGTACGAAAGGCTACATTTGTACCGTCCTCTTTATTGTGCGTCGTACAGGAGAATAAATACGTTTAGGCCAGAGGTGAGGAACCTTTTTGCCATTGGAAGGCCGCATGTTACGTAGCGGAGATTTATGAGTCCGCAATCGATAAAGCGTTGTATACTAGTAAAATATTCCCCATATGTCACGAAAGGCAGATATTTAGTTATGAAGTAATAAACATTAAGTTTCTGAGGACGTATCTAGAACTTTAACATAGAGGTTGCAAATGAGTTCTTAGGTCTGTCTGTGAGTCGGAATAGTTGCGCACCGCTCATATCTATGTCAGTTAGACAAATTTTTGTCTTACTATACAGTATATATTTTATCTTTCTATGCATAAAAATCATTAAAGAAACATTTCTTAAACAGATGACATTTACATGACGATGGAAGATAAGAAGATGAAGATATAGCCACTGTCCAACGTTCGTTGTGTTTCACCTTTATCCATTCGCTTTATTATTTCCACTTCATTTTCAATCGTTGTCTTTTTCCTTTTCACTATTGCATCACCATCACTTGCATCGGATTTACGCTTTGGAGGCATGATTAATAGAGTAAAACATAAGAAAAATTTTAGCCGAATAATACACACAACACAATGTAGTCATTTGAATATTATATCCAAATAACTGTGTAAGAAAAAGTTCAAAAAATAAATAAATCACAGAAAAAAGATCAGGGGATTCAAGGGTTTTCAAGAAAAGGCAAAGAAGAAGACGGGAGCAAAATGGACGGAAGAAAGAAGGAAACAACATAGTGAAAGAATGAAAGAATACTGGAAGAGAAGAAAGAAAGTAGAAAAATAATCATGAGTTATTTCACGTGGTCCATAGTCGGCCAAATTCGAAGAAAGAAGAAGAAATCACAGATAATAAAAAAATCATTAAAAAATAGGCTTATACTAAATATTTTTTTAATACGTCAAACATGTACATTGGTAGAATATATTGCAGTCTATTAGCCTTCGTCAGTTCTAGTATATTAGTACATACCGGTAACTACAAAGAACTGGCGAAGGCTAATAGACAGCAACGTATTCTAACAATGTACATGCTTGCCGTATTAAAAAATATTTAGTATATTTTTTAATTATTTTTTTAATTATCTGTGATTTTATTTATTCTGTGAACAACACAGTGTTAACAACAACATGATCCGACACAAAATGGCGACGACTGTGTTTTTCCTCGAGCGTACCGCTGAAGACGCGCAGTGTGTTGATGCTCGCCGCGAAGTAGCGCGCCCGTTCGTTATTACGAACCATTGTAAATAACACGAATTTTGAATATACCGGTAAGTTAATAGGCTTTATGGTGTTCGGTTCGTAACTCGGGGACTTATGTGGAAAATCGCCATTCATTTGGTGAAAAATAAGTTTCAAGACATGTTTTCGAGGAACCTTACCCTGTGGTAAGTGAAGTGTGTGGGCGACTGTATTTCAATCGATTTTGTAATTAGTCTTCTCAAGTTTTCAATTCTGACTGTTACCGCATTGTAAGTTTTCCATTTATTTGTAATACAATCCTCGACTGCTTTTTTTTTTGTAAGTTTCTAGTAAAATCACCCTCGAACTTGAAAATGCATTCGATTCGGCCACACTAAGTATCACAAAAGGCCCTTGATTCACAATCCCTGGATCATGAAAAAGATTTTTATTTATTGTTTTTTAATAATAATAAATCCAGTAAATCAAAAGTCTTTATTATGGTTTGAGCCTGAAAAGAGTTCCATGACGAAAGCACAGAGCGCGCTACGAATTTATGATCACTGAATTAATAAATAACTGGTAAAGCTCGTGCATATGCTTAAATGATATTTAATTCATTAAAACTGAAATTACACAGAAACCGATAGGACTAGTTTCCGTCCCGAGAGAGACCATCTTCAAGCTATTAGCTGTTAACAAGCTATTGAAGATGGTCTCTCTCGGAACGGAAACCAGTCCTATCAGTTTTGCATAATTTCAGTTTTAATGAATTAAATATTGCTTAAGCAGATGCATGAGCTTTACCAGTTATTGATAAAACGAGCAGTGCATATAAAATTCAAGTAATGAATTAATAATTTTGCCGATTCTGTTTTGTTGTTTTAGTTCCTTTTCAAAATCACAGGCTTATCTTATGTTTAGCACTAATAAGATTTTTAATAAGAGATATTTATACTTTTTACATACAGGGTGTTTCCGAACTTAAGTTACAGATGAATATGATAGATAGAAGGTTAAAAAGCAAACAGTTTTCATTAAGTAATGTGTGTTCGGTCTTGCGCCGATACGGCGCTACAGTCGTTTTAGTTTAGATTTTCCTCTGCCCAAATGTGCTGGTTGTGTGTGTTAAAACATCAACCATGTGAACATTGCTTCATCAGTGAATAATACACAACTCGCGAACTGGGGTATCACTGCACGTTATGGTAAAAACCACTCGCAAAACTGGCGTCTTCGTGGATAATCCTCCGGGTATGTCGATTTGCAGCATTGTACATCAAATGCATGTCCGTGAGTTTCTGCTTCACTATCTCTTCAAATGTTCACTCTGTGATGACTGCGCTTTGAATGATTGTACGTACAGTAAATACTATACAATTACGCACTTATACGCATGGCATCAGCCGACAATCACGCCCTCCTGCGCATAAACAACAGCCACAACCCTAAAACGACTGCAGCGCCTTATCGGTGCAAGACCGGACACATTACTTAATGAAAACTATATGTTCTCGTACCCTCTATCTACCTTATTCTTCTGTAACATAAATTCTGAAACACCCTGTACATTTTAATCAACGGTGATACAATCATCGTATCTCGTGTTTGTGCTCCCCTTCCCATACCTTATGAACCAGTGAACGTACGCTGTTGAAATCTGATTGGATCACCCTCTCCCGATAATAACTTGTGAACTCGTGAACGGAACTCGATAATGCGCATATATGGCTTACTTTCTCTCTCTCTCTCTCTTTTCGTATTTCAAAAATGCTTTCAGAGCTGTTAAAAGCAGAACTGCCCTTCCGGGTAACTTGTTGTTGAGGAATAGAACGCTGATTAGAGATCTAAAAAAAAAAAAAAAAATTAATTTTTTTTTTTTTTGTCTGAGACGTTTTCTTTAACAATCAAAACGAAAACAAAATGGCGGCCGCTTGACTGAATTTTACATCGAGTAGACCCTTTCAAGAACATCCGAATATCTCTTTTCCGTCTAAATTAACCTGTAATCGTGCCGTCAGACCGTAAATAAAGGTCGGAACGTAAGCTACAACTGATGTTTGATGTTGCGTATATCTTTTCTTTTGACTCCCAGCCAGGTTCATTTGTTAGTCTTATATTTCTTGACAGTCATTGTGGAGTTTATGCCGATGATTTTTCATTTGCAGCCGTAATTATTTAACCATTCCGCAGCGCGTTTCTGAAAACGTGTGCTTCGTTATTGCAAGGAAAAAAATGGGACATCGACTCTATAGAAATTAATCTAGTATATGAATCACACTCGTTATAAAGCAGTTTTCCTTTTGTGCAGTTGGTTGATACTGAATTACACATCTCGATTTGAATTTTATTAAAGTTTTTTTTTTTTTCTTGCGTCCCAAATTAGGTCATCTTTGAATTCCTTTTATCCTAAATCCAGGGTGGCCTATTTGGAACATTAATTAATTAATAAATTAACATTGCAATCTGATATTTGTAATTGCGCTTAAAAACGAGATATTTAATCTGAATGTTAAATTTTAATCATGGCCGCATTCTACGTGTGTTAGTGAGTATTGCTATGTAAATTAAAAAATGTATATAATTAATATTGAATAGCGTTAGATCTAAGCGCGAAATTTGAGTAATAAAAACCAATAAATTAAAAAAAAAAAAAAAAGCAAACAGAATTGTGCAATTTTAAAACAAAAGCAGGGTGAATGATTTTTAGTGTAGGGATAAAAGTAAATGTGTCAAAACTTTTTTTTGGGCAAAAAATCGTCTGATAGATCAACAAAAGTAATGGGGGAAAAAAATATTAACGACACGACTACACTATCAACTTCGTAATAATTTATTGAAAACGTAGCAAAACGAAATAATAATAGAAAATAATAAATAATAAAAAAGTTTTATTATTTCATATGTCGGAAACATTAAATCAATATATTGTGATAAGTGTTCCTGTATATTATGGTTTTGTTTTGTTTTTTTGCTTTGGTTGGATGGTTTGGCTCGCGATTACAAAATAGAATGCCGGAAGAATTTTTTTTATTTTTTGCTATTTTTTCTTTTTATCTTGGTTTATAATAAAATAATACAATGTGTAATTTTCTAAGTTAAAATTACTACACTTGTGCTAATTATAAAACATATGCAAACATTTATTTTTCCAGCATAAAATACAGTATCGAACGGAAAATGCTTTTTTTTTTTTTTTTCGGAAAAGAATTACTTTTTGGTATTTATGTCATTTATATTTAAACAGTACTTTTTTTTTTTTGACGTAATTTATAATCAGCTTGATTAGCTTTTCCTTATTTGAAAGCCAATTTATTTATTTTATTGAAGCCTCGTGTTTTAATTGAGTTCCTAGTCTCTGCACGGTTTTGCGTTACTCAAACGACGATTTTCGATTTCATATCTATACAATATGATTAACGGGATGACCGCCGTACGTTGAGGACAATCTGTGTTTATTAAGTGCACTTCTTAATAATTTACCACAATACAAACATTCCCTACACTTCCAAGTTTTATTTTCAGTTAAACTATCATTCATGTAATTAAATTGAGTAACCTGGACTTCAAAAATGAAAACAGTTTTGGAATTGTCATAAACATATTTGCCGCGTGTTTACAGGTAACTTTGTGTTGTTGTTTTTTATTTCCTTTTGCTTTCGTGGAATCATTAAAAGGTAGAGAATAAAAAGGCTTGGTTTATGCAGACTTCATTAGCCTAATAAATCGTTCAGTGTATTGAGTTCCACATGCGCTAAGTCACGTATTTACTACACACATTGTTCTTTAGATTTTTGTTTCGTTCCCATACAGCTATTACGTCTTTTTTAAGCCTATTTTCTTCCGCTATTAAGTCTTCTATTCATTATTTCATAATAAATAGTTCTTTAAGTGATCCTGAATTGTTTGAAAAATAGGAATAATGTCACTGACACTTGAAATAGAATAAAATGTTCAGTCTGTAAATAATATCAATAATTCTTTTAGAGGAAAATGTCATGGAGCCAAAGAATTTTCGTTGTATTAAAATTTCGTTCTAAAGAATTTTGACCAAGTTTATTATAATAGGTATACAGTGGACGTAAGTGTACTATGTTCCGCTTATCTGTACATAATTTGCTTTGTTACAAAGAAATTTTAACGCGCCTGTTATAAAATAATCAATAAGCCAAAAAGACACGAACGTAAACAAAAGATTTCGCCTCTGAGTTATCAACAGTGGGAGTGTGGGACGGCCGTTTCGTCCTCTTCATGGACTCATCAGCCAATCAAACCCTCTGTCGAAATTTCCTCATCGCGAAATCAAGTAAGGAAATCCACCGACGCACCCCCTGTGGGTTCAAATAAAACAACAGCAAAATAAAAAATCAAAAAGCTCCAATTCCTGGCCTGCAAATCCGTCAGGCTCAAAGGAAATTGAAGAAAGTAAGGCTACTGGCAAGCCACATAAATTACAAAGAAATTTTAAGGTGGATTTCCTTACTTGATTTCGAGATCCGAGCTTTTGACAGGGGGAGAGGGGTTGTGTGGCTGATGAGTCCATAAAGAGGACGAAACGGCCGTCTCACACTCCCACTGTTGATAGCTCAGAGGCGAAATCTTTTATTTACTTTGGTGCCTTTTTTTGGTTTATTGATTAATTTGCTTTGTTATTGTCATCGCAATTTACGAGGGTGTTTATTTATTTTTGGGTGATTCGTCATCTCGCGCTAATATTCGAAATAGGAAAGAATGAACATGACTGACACCATTTACTACTTCTAGAGAATAAAAAAAGCCGTGAAAAAAAAACAAAAAAAAAACAACAACAATACGTTGGAAACACCGGGAAACCTCCCGCTAGAAAGACTACAGCTTGCACTGTCAGGCCCTAAGCTTTTTAAGTGCAAAACGAATATACGTTTTCTTTACAAATGGATTTCCTTTGTGTAAAAAAAAAAGATATAGTTGGCATAAAAATTTTCGAATTGCACATCAGTGATAATGGCGCTTTAATTAAGGTGCTCCTATATTGGTAGTTTGGGATATCCTAACGGCCCAAATTCTTTCGAATTCAATTGGACCTGACGTTCTTACATTTATCGACCTTGTAAAATGAATTTTAGGCCTGTAAGGGGTAAATTAGACTCGAGATTATTCGATTCAATGGCAACGTGATTTGACAGCATTTTTGTTGTCCCGAGGCGAGGCTCGATTCATACAAAAATCAATCTACACCTATTGCGAATTTTAGCCCACTAGTGTCAATAGGTTTGAGCTACCTCGAGCTCAGGAGAACATATAGGCGTGTACATTGATTATTTTTTTTTAACCCCTCCCTCTTTTTTTGCTTTTCGATTCATTAAGGAAGTAATACTAGACTAACAATATCTACGTGAGCGTGTGTGGGTATCGTGAGTTCTATATCATGAGCAAGAGGAGTTAGGCCTACCTTGAATCGGTCGCTGACAAAAAGTGTATTGAAAGATCAGCACATGTTTAGGATGTGAAGGACCAACTTTTTTGTCGCGATTTAAAGCCTTGAGAAGAGAGAGAGAGACACGGAAGAAGATAAATATAGTTTCTTCCGCACAGTTACAAGTGAAGAGGAAAAATACTTTGTTCGAGTTTCAACCATCTAGAATGCTTGTGTTTTTTAAACTCTTTTAAGTATTTAAAAAAATTAAAGCAAACACCGATAGATACTTAGATGGAAATTTGTGTAATTCGTAACTTGTTATAAATATAGAAAATTTATATTTATAAACAATCATAAATTATATATGCCTATAATAAATAAATACAGTGCAACTTGGATAATTCGAACGTCTTTAATTCGAAATCGTGGTTAATTCGAAGATTTCTCTTAGTCCCTTGAACTTCTTATTAAATCAATGTTAAAATGTTAAAAAATCGTGGTTCAACTTCCTTAATTCGAAGTTTTTTATAAAAAATTTCGAACCATAACGACTTTTCGGCGCTTCATCGTTAAGAAATTCGACACGTGACAACTGAAATCCCCTTCCCGCCACCGTTCGACACATGACGCTATTCGACACGTGATGCCTCAGACGCTATTCGAGCTTCCTGCTGTCAGTGTCACCATGTCTTTCAGTAAACCCCGCGTGTACAAGAATTTACCGTTCGCTGAAAAGGTCGCCGTCATTCGTGAGGTGTGAAGAAGAAATGCCAATCCCTTCATCGTCGGAAGCGCTTTTTCATTTGGGCGAAGTTCGTCGATACATTGAAGGACAAACCAACGTAAGTGAAGCTGTTTTCCGTTCACTAAACATGCTTGATTATTTTGCTAACCTTAAGCGACTGAATTCTACAAAACAATCAGACATTGCACAATTTTTTGAAAAATTATAATTTTCTGTATTGAATGTAATATGTACTGTAGCTTACGTAATATAAATCTTATTTTCTTTACATACATATAGTGTTTAAGTCTTTCATACCATGATCTTTCTCTATAAATATTTACTTATTGACAGAATAATCTTCTCAAGCATTCAGTGGACCTGAAATTAAAGTTAAAAGATGTAACTTCTTTAATTCGAAGTCTTGGATAATTCGAAGTTTTGTAGTGGTCCCTTCAGCTTCGAATTATCCAAGTTGCACTGTATATAGAAATAACGAATAAATTTAATTTTGAAATTAGTCAATAGCTAACCAGAAGCTTTTATTTATTTATTTATTTATTTATTTATTTATATAGAGGTTTTATGGAATTTTTGAGAAATTCTAACTTCAATAAGCTAAAGATCGTGCTGTTATAATTTACACATAGATGTGGTTGTATCTTAAATTAGGATTTTTAAAAAAACCGATAATGGTGATTTGCAATATTAATTTCTAATCTTAAATTAGTTTTGGGTGATAGAGATATCAAGAAGCTGTCGTTAAAATCGATAAGGTCCACACTCCGTCAACGTGCAGTGCCATGTGCCTCTCTGTGCTAATACCGATAAAATGACTGTAAGTATGTCATATAGCAAAGAAAATATTAGCTATAAGAGAAGGAATAAATGGAATGGGGAAATTGATTTTTTAAAAAAATTACTCTTTAATTAAATTATTTTTATTAAA
>JAFIDM010010028.1:65141897-65168131 GCA_023159025.1 Thereuonema tuberculata | reverse complement strand
CCGATAATAAGTTGACGATTTCGCGTAATGTTATACAATAAAGCAGCCACCTTGTTATTTATAGTAGTATTTTGAGAGTTAAGATTACTTATCTTAAGTATTAGAATTTATCTAGGTTTGTCCTTTCGTCACTTTCAGTGAAGCGGAATATTTAGTTTCCACTGTAAAAGCGCTTTAGATTATAGTGTTGAATCTATATTACTAAAATTTTTTATTTCTCTGTCTTTCCGGCGCAATTGTTGTGATTTGTGAAAATGGAAATACTGTAATTTCTACAAGTTCGCTACCGGAATCGAACCTGATCCGAAGTTCATTTATCCATTAGGCCATGGGGACTAATCTCTAAAAAATAAAAATATGTCTTAGACGCACTCGCTGGTTCTAAAAGCAGTCTGGGTTGGGAGAATCCACTTTTCCCGGGTAACTAGTTACATACATAGATACACACATATACACAATTTTATTGAATAAAAATTAAAGAAAGTTTGTAATTCGAGAAAAGGTATATCATCATTCGTTTTACCTTTGCAATGAATAAGTTCAGAAGCTCGAATTTATATTTTACGTTTTTATTATCATTTGGTCACTTTTGATATAATTCACTATTATCAGTACGGCCAAAGATGAACCTCCCTGAATGCAACGCAGATGATAGATTTTCCTTTCCTGGCCTGTCGGTCACATTCAAATGTAAGAGAAAATGGCAGTCGTTGGATTCACATTCAACATTTCGACGAGGAAAAGGTCTCAAAAATCAATTATTCTTAACGTTGCTCGTGGATTTCAAGAAGATGTATGTGAGATTTTTGATATTTCCTATTTTTAATAATTGAGATTGATATTTTCTGCGGAGCTTACGGCATTGATACTGGAGAAATTAGTCAATGATAATGTTTGCGGGTCCAACTTTCGCCGCGACGATAATAGTTTGTTTAAGATCTATGATTAAAAAACAACTTTAAGTAATTTCAAATTTTATATGCCTAATAATTCAGCAAAATGGTATCTATGGAAGGCACAAAAGAACCAAAAAGATTTCGCACCTCGAGCTGTCACCGGGGAGAGTCAGGGTCGGCCGTTTCGTCTTCTTTAGGACACATCAGCCAGACAAACTCAACGGATGTACAGGCTCAGAAGGTGCGAACATATGAGAAACCCATTCACGCTCCCGGAAGTGGGACCCCACAATAAAAAATACACAATGCTAGAAAAAATGTCAAATCCTTCGCCTGCGTTCCGCTAGGCTCGTAAGAAGAAATTTGTGTAAAGCATAAAACAAAGCTCAGTTTTAAATAATAAGCAAGTTTTATGTGCCTAGCAATTCAGCAAAATGATATCTACAGAAGGCACGAAGGAACCAAAAAGATTTCGTTATGTAGTTCTTAATAGAAAGCATCAATTTTTGTAAATTCATTTATTATTATTTTTTTTAATAATACTCCGTTATATAAGCCGTTTTGGTTTTTTTAATAAGAAAAAATAAAGCCTCGTGGTTTATATTATCTCAAGTACATTTCACTCAGACATCGGTTCAGTAATTTCTTCCTGTTCTTTCTAGAAGAAAATGTATTTTTACTCATTTTCCTTTTTGGAAAGTCCGAGGTTTTCCCCCAACACGTTCGGGCTCCCAGCAGAGAGAGAGAGAGAGCGTAAGCGCGCTCTCGAGAACCCGCGGCGTCTACTTTTTCACGAGCGCGACTCGGTCTGCATTCATATGGCAGCTACGTAGGTGTCTAAAAACAGAAATATTCCTTCATTCTAAGATGTCTTTATCAGAACGACAACGAAGACGGTTGGAAAGATTCCCATTTCCCAGTACAGCGAGCAACGCTCAAAAATAAATTCTGCTTATTGTAGAGAAACCTAGCTTATTACTTATCATTTTATTTTTATTTTTTTTCATTCCAGAGTAAGAATTTCCTGAAAGAACTTAAAATTAACTTCCTTAAAATGTATTTTTTATTATTTAAAAATAATTATTATTATCATTAATTATTATTATTATTAGATACGTAGTGAACGTCTCTCTGCTCCGGAAGGCTCGCAATTGGAACGGACCAAAAAACAAAAAACATTTTATTTATTTACAAAAACGAATTACATCAAGAAATTAAAAATAAAGTAAAGTTTAAATTCTAAAAAAAATACGTGCAATAGAATATTGAAATCCTTTTGGAAAAGTCGGAAATTTGTTGGCTGGCAACGCGAATGCGAAATTCCATTGTTGTGGACAGCGTCGATCATGCAACAATACTCCTGTTGCCAGACAACACGCTTGCGAATTGTTGTGAAATTCAAGTGTTGGCGGACGTACGCACTCACAGGCGCACACATTTTTTTTAATAATGCAGATTTAACATTTTTAACTTATAATAACCCCCGAATACAGTGTGCCATTGTGGAAAATTGATTAAATCCCCAGTATTTTAAGATAGGCCGTTTTGGCGTGGTCTCGTCCGCAAGGTGGTGACCTCTCACGAGGCAGCTGCGTCGGAATCTATGTTCGAATCCCGGTCGCGGCTTGGTTGTTTCAGTTTCCTTTCCTGAGTTTGTCAGCCTCTTCTTCACTTTCTCTTCGGTCATTCCATACTGACTTCCCTGAGGAAGGCAACAGGAACGCACCTCAGTATCTTTATCCAGGTAATTATATGAGAATTCTAGCGAATTTCATAGAACGTTAACCAGTCTAACGACTAAATTGCTTAAATAAAAAAAAGTAAAATAAGACAGATCCCAATTGATTTTAAGAAAACAGAAGCAGACGCAAATTTAAAATGTCTTACTATTCATTGTTGGAGGTCAGTATTTTTTTCCCTTTATTGAAGTCGACAAAATAATACAAAACGAAAAAAAAAAAACCAAACACCTTAACTGCAAGATATAACATCAAATATAAACAATCCTCCTTCAATTTTTTTTTATTGTTGAAAATTGATCAAACCAATTTAAGTCACATATCCAGTTAATTTTAATTAAATCCAAGCATGCGCAGATCTAAAATGGCTTACGATGCGTTGCAAGACACAGAAAATAGAAATTTATTGTTTACCATCCTTGAGATATTCGCTTCAGCGGAGCTTTTGGTCACCTTGACGAGCAGTTCCTAGGCAATTTCTGTATCGTAGGCGAAACCACTCCAAATTAATCCTTTCCTAATTACTTCTTTTGCAACTGGTTTTCGTTACCTAACTTCGCCATTAGACGAATGGTTGTAGGCGAAGATTACGTCATCATCAGTTCAGTTGCGGAATCAACATCATTAATTTTTCTTTTTAAAATCTTTATCTTTGGGATCTTTGAAATGGACAACGAAGTTGTCAGTGGCATGAAAAGCTCTGTGATTGACACCATCTTTACCCGTGACCTCAACGACCACCTGTTTTTATTGAACACTCGATTACGAAATGTTGCCTTATCATTGCCTCTGAAATCCCTGATTAGAATCTGAATTTGAAGTAGATAAGCAACTTTAGAGCTGTCAGCTCCTTAATTTTCTTCGTTATTAATATTATTATTACGTAGTTAATCCTTTGGCTCAAAAATGTTTAGTCTAATTTCTGAGGGAAATCACACTCAGCAAATGTGTCAGTCTTTCTATGTCAGTATTCTCTTCTAGCAACTTATGAACCGATAAACGGATCTTTTTCAAATTTGGTATGCATTTTTAAGAATTACAGCAGCGATTCTCAAACGGTGTGCTGCGAGAAAAAAACAAAACAAAAAGTATATATATATTAAAACGGGAATATGTATAGGCTAATTATTAAATACATGGGTAGTTTAACATGCAGTGAGTAAAAATTAGTAAAATGAATGAAAACAAAGAGAATGCACAAGGTGGACAATAATAATAAAGACATATAAAAAAATCAGAGCAAACACAAGAAGACATGTTAGTGTCATTTCTGCTTTGTTGAGTCATATCCTCACCTTGAAGATGATTTTCCGTGGGAGATTGAAATCGTAGGTGGTAAACTAATTAATTTTTTTATTATATACTAGCTGTACCCGGCATTCGTTGCAATGCCACTGAAAGAAAGAAAGTGTTTGTGTTTTAATTCTGTTTATTGAAGTGCTTTTGGATACACAATATTTTTTTGTTTTTCCGTCTGGTGCGTACACGAATAAATCAGAAGGTTTTCCGACGCGTGAGCAGGCCACAAACAGCTGTCCATGTGTGAAGCATGGATTTTCCAAATTTAGTCCACACACACTTGTAGCGATTGTCCCTGTGCTTTATTGATGGTCATTGCAAATGCGAGTCGCACCGGAAACTGCAAACGTTGAAACCGGAAATACACTCATTTGTTGAAACGCCTCGCGCACCAGATATTGTAAAATGGTTCTACTAATTCAGAAACCTTCGCACAACAACTCACCAAAGTTTCATCGCATTCTGATGAATGGTATAGGAACGCATACGGGATAAACAAACAAACATTCATTTTTATATATTAAGATATATTTGTCTACATTATCATTGTGCACCTTGTGCATTCTCATGTTTTCATTCATTTACTAAGGTATTAAATATTTTCAACAATATTATTTATTAATAAAAGTAAATTGCATGTAATACAAACTGAAATGGTTAAAATTAATTGAGAGTCGATGATTACATGATTTTTATAATTCAGTGAGAAATAAGGGCTTGCTTAAATTTGCACAATTGTTTAATACGGGGTTCAATGCGTCGAAAACTAAAGTTTTTAGTTTCGAGTGCCGTGGAATAATAGGAAGAACGTTTAGTGGTGTTCCCGGATTTTTCCAAATACTTATGTGTGCCGTGAAAAGTAAAAACGATTGAGAAACACTGGATAAGAGTGAACTTTGTTCTTGAAATCTTTTTCCAAGGAGGTCCTAGTCGAGAAAGTTAGCGTGAGAAGATGACATACATTTCCCATTGGAAAGCGAAGCTCTGGATTTCTAAACAAATGGATAATTAATCCTTTTGGTTAATCCATTAATTTTGGCATGGTTTGATTTGATTAAAACCAATCAACTTTTAGGTAATTTAAGTAAGCAATATGAATTTAATTTAATTTTTTCTTTCAGATAATGGAAAAGTTGTTCTGTTGGCATTCAATAGATTGTTATAACTTAAAAATAATTGTAACCTTTTCGTTGTTTGTGTCGTTTTCAGAAATGAAAATAAAAAAAAATTGAAGTAAGTTTAATGTTTAAAATACTTTTAACGGAAATAACTTAAATAAAACGTATAATAAGAAACTGCACATATTTTTTTTTTAAAAGAGATTTATCAAAACATTTAAAAAATACGTAGGAGCCTTTCGAGTTACTCTGCGGGACTCCTCTTCAACATTGTTTTTTTATTTGCTGTTTCTTATTATATTTTTTATTTAAGTTGTATGCTGTTTCACGAACTTCTTGGTTTAATACTTTTCGATAAAGAGCTAAATTTTTCATCTTTAAAATTTTTTTTTTTTAAATAATGACTACTAAAAGTAACATGAAATACGATGGAAATTCACATTCGTTTGCTTTCACGCCTTGAGCCAGTATCGATGGGAATCTGGAACAGGTGTTTCGTTCTTATTAGGACTTATCAGCCAGATTTACCCTCGATGATAGAGCTCAGAACGCGTGAAAGCCTGTGGATTCTTCTCCCGCTCTCGGAAGTGAGAGCTTTGATCATCAAGGGTAAATATGGCTGATGAGTCTAAATAAGAACGAAACAGCTGTGCCAGATCCCTGTCGATGTTGGCTCAAGGCGTGAAAGCAAACGAATGTGCACTTCCATCGTTTTCATGTTACATTTAATGCACGTTTTATGAAAGTAAAAAAAAAAATATTAAGTTATTGAAAACAAAAATAGGTTTTCGTAAAGTCTAAGTTTAATTTGTTTGTTCCAATTGTTGTCTGGAAATGGGTGCTGCAATAAAATGAATCAAACGATAATAAAAAAAAAGTACATTAGCATAAAGAATAAATAAATCTTTATCAGCAGAAGAGCATTGAAAAACCTGTTGTACCACTAGAAGAATACTGGATATATAAATGTAGTACAATGGAAACCTACAGGAGGATCTGTGCTTAAAACAAAATCAAATATCCCGACGTCCGGGCTGGGGCTTTAGGGATGATTATTACAATGGTACCTCGGGTTACGAACTTAATTCGTTCCAGAACTCGGTTCGTAACCTGAAACGTTCGTAACCCGAAACACTGAAACAATGAGACGCCTTTGGTGTTATTTGGCTCCGTAACTGTTCCGTATTATCAGGTAAGATTTGCCCGGACTGTAGGCTAGAGCTAAGCGATATCGGTACTGCGTGGCCTTCGTTTGTACTGAACGCGATCGTTTGTCTCCAACGTTAAACCTTGCTCTCTCTCTCTCTCTCTCACCTTCGTTCGTAACCCGAAATGTTCGTGATTTGAGTTGTTCGTAACCCGAGGTTTTACTGTATATATATATAATTTTTTTTTTTGTAAATATTTTTCTTATATTCTTTCGCATCAAAGAGGAGCGATTCAATTAGACGAAGGGGATTTTAAAAATAAGAAAAAGGTTCCTTAATTTTTCACTGATCTCGTTGATACAGTAAAACCTCTTTAAGTCGTCACTCAAGGGACCAAACATTTTTGACGACTTAGGCGGAGTGGGAATTTTTGAAAAAAAAAACAAACTAAAAAAACACTGAAACACAGTATTTTCATGAATTGCTGTAGGATTCGATGAGAAAAACAAGATTTTCAGAAATCAATACATGCAAATGAATGAGTGGAAAATAAAAAAAAAAGCACTTTTTATAGTTACCACATTTTAATCGTTTTAAAAAAGGCAATGTCTGTCTTTGAAACGTTCCAGCCAACCATTGCTGCCCGCCGAAATCTTCAATGTTCAACTCCTTAGCAATTCCCATGGCTTTTTCTTTGAGAATCACGACAGAAATCGGCAAATTTTGCGATCTGGAATGTTTTAACCATCGAAGTAGAACCTCCTCGATCTCGTGAAACTTTGATTTCCTCATTCTCTTTCTTTTGTCTTTGCAGTCAGCTTCTTCAATTACATGTTTCGATGAAAGAATATCGTTTAATGTAGTCCTGGGAATATGGTGTTCTTTAGCAAAAGCTGTTTTCGAAACATTTGATTTTTCAAAAAGTGCAATTAATTTTTTTTTATTTAAAAGATAACGAGGTAAGTTTTCGTTTCCCTGGCATGTTAAAAACGTAATCGAACCATGAAAACGAAATCGAACCACGAGAAAAAATAGCCTTTACAGCGGGGCTTACTCGCTATGAAATGAAGTCACATTCAGCAACGTTCAAGAAAAACGTCTACACTCGACACGTCGCAGCGAGAAGTGTGCTTTGAATGATTAGCAGCGAGATTCCAAGAACCCAAATTCCCCGTAAAGGCTTGACTTTCTTAAAGTGAAGGGGCGAGGCTGAAAAGACAACCTGATGGCATGCAAAATGGAGAAGAAAGATGCTTTTGGCCATTTTTTAGGGTGATGAGTTATCCGGAGTAGAATTAAATTTGGTGACGGGTAAAGGAGGGTTATTATACATTACTGTGTATGAGACTTTGTCAGGACCAAAGGAAAACGACGACTTAAACAGAGTGACGACTTATCCCGGTGACGACTTAACGAGGTTTTTCTGTATTTGAATTTGACCGATTCATTTTAGTGAACTTGCTATCAAGTTTCAAGAAAGCACAGTGGAGTTGATCTGTTTGTTGTACACGAACAAACTGACAGAATGAATTTTATTGGCGTTGATATACAAGGCAAATATTAACCAGTGGACGATTGCGTAGGGAGACAAAGAGTCTTATACGAAATGCGTCCCGAGATGCTTGTACGAAGGTTGGCGATGGAAAGCAGTAACGGATGTTGCCCTCTAGTGTTGGAAAAAGAAAAGCCCCGCACACATGACTGACATTGAGTTTATTGATTGGTGCAATTACGCGGGAGGAGAAAAAATAATAAAAGCTTAAGGAGAATAGGTTGGAACAAATAATGCTGCTGACGTGTTACCAAAATGAAAAGCTTTAATGAGCAGAGGGAAGGAGTCGTACTCTTGACCTCTTTTAACAAGAGTTAGAAATAGAGGATGACATTGTCAATATAGGAAACTGACAAAGGCACAAAAACGAGAGAAATCGATGTGCGAATCCCATTGATCCAATTTTAATTTTCGGTTATTCCGTATTTGCTTATTTTTAGCTCGCATCCTACGAAATGGAATTGTTACGAATGTATTATCTATTTGATCTAAAGAAGAGAGATAATATATGATATTGTAATGGTGTTCGTGGGAGAGATTTTTAGGAGCGAAGAAACAACGAGTCGAGTTTTGGAACTGAACTGAATTAATTTATTAAACAGAAAACATGGGTTTTTATAGATTATACAAAGTTAGATTTCATTGGATAAGTAATTAAAAATATACATAGTGATTGGACAAGAACATAATGAATTTAAATTAATTAACTAATTAAACGGCTGTAACGGAAAAGAATTTAAAAATAAACAGAACATAGGCCTAATTAGGAAACAGAAAACGAATGATTTAAATAAATGACGATAAAGATTAAAATGAATAAAATACAGATAATTTTTTTTTACAAACAATACAAATAAATGATATCTAAAAATATTTACATATAAACTGTTAGAATATTGGTCAAGTTTTATAGTATTATGAGTCTTAATGAGGACGAAACGGTCCGTCCCAGTCTCTTCCCGATGACAACTCAGGGTGCGAATCCTAACTTTAGCTAAGTGCCGTGGTTTGATACCTAACTTATAATTATTCCGGCACGTTAAACTTCTTTTATTTTTTTATTATTATTACTGTTCGTTTTGAAATTCGAGAACTACGACAGCATAGACGATTCTACTCCGCAAAGGGGTGATACGCTGAGATGGGCACTTTTATAAGACCTGTTTTTCTTTTAGTACCTGTTATTTTTGCAATAGTATTTATTCGATGACGATGAGTATTTATTCTTTCCATAATTCTTTCCCGAAAAGCGCAAATAGAACCCACCTACTAGTAAACTAACACTGATAAAAAGTAAATATCCTCTCTTTATTTTTCCTCAACCCTATTTTCATGAAATCCAAGGAGACCTGACGCATGCGCAAAAGCGTTAAAGGCTCTCGTAAATGAAAACGAACAGTACATGAAAAAGTAACGTATAAATGAATGTTGCTTGTTTTTGTTTGAAAAATATAATTTTTTTTCCAGTTTTTATTAAATTATATTATTTTTATTGTTTCAACCTGAGAGCTTGTATCTCCAGCGTCCTGTAGAAGCTGTGGCATCTTAGAGGAGATCTTTAAATGTCTTTTTAATGCTAATACGAAATTTACTGCACACACTTACATACACATTAACCACACTACAATATTCATTGCCGTTGTCCTCAGAGATTTTTTTTTGATGCTTGTCATAGGTTCACCAAAGCGTTATAGATAATTTCCTTTAATTTCTTCGGACGTGTAGGTTCGATATGTCACGAAATACTAGAAAATTCGTGAAACTTCATGATATGCATTGCGATCGCACGAAATGTAGACACGTTAACGTTTAAATAACATCTCTAATTCAGTCATCTTGTTATTTACTACATAGTTATTTTTTGGCAAGTGAGGGAAAATTGCGAAATGTTCAATGTAATGCTATTGTAATAATTAAAAAATAAATTGAAGCAACATTTGCTGCTGCTGTTGTTCTGCAATCACTGTAAAGCTTCTCCGCATAGCAAACAGATCTACCCGAACCCTGTAATCAGAATTGAAAATCAAGGTTAAACAAAGCAGTGTAACAACGCACCTCGACTTACTCCTGTTGTTGTTGTTTTTATTTCTTACGTTCATTACTGTCCTTGAACTTTATCAGTATTAGTGTCTTATTAGTTGAGCTGAAGTCTGCGGACCTTTTTTTCCTCAGAATGTCTAACAAGACGTCTTCAACTCTTTAACATGGCCGAATACTTTTATGAGGTCTACAAAACAAAGATATAGATTTCAGAAGTTTATTGAATATTGTCAATTTTAGTATAAAAAACCAAATATTTATTTATTTATTTTGTCTGTGGTTAATTTAAATAAGGTAGGGATAGCGATAGTAAACCAATCACAATGCTTCGCAACGGCTTCTTATACGTAATTTACGTTGAATTATTGCTTTAATTTCCTTATTATAAATGTGATTGCTGCGAATGCAAAAGGCGCAATTGTTGCTATTATTGTGATTGTTGTGATTGTTGCTGAGCTATATTATTGAGCTATATTATAAATGTGATTGTTGCGAATGCAAAAGGCGCAATTGTTGCGATTGTTGCTAATGATAATTTAATGAGATTTTAATGATACTTGTCCATAGACGGACGGACAAAGCGGGATATTGAAGGCTTCTGATACTTGTATCAGAAGCCTAAAACTGGTTGATAAGTCTACGTTCCAGAATGAAAGCGAGGCTCATCGTGTCAGTCAGTTGGTTTGCATGTTTGTCCACCCAACAACGCTTGAACCCCTGGATGGATCTTCTGCAAACTTGGTGTGCA
The DNA here is from genome assembly GCA_023159025.1 of Thereuonema tuberculata. NCBI lineage: Eukaryota > Metazoa > Arthropoda > Chilopoda > Scutigeromorpha > Scutigeridae > Thereuonema > Thereuonema tuberculata. Next base: position 65,157,591 of record JAFIDM010010028.1, on the reverse strand, counting down.
TATTCAAAGACTATGGACGATCTGTTTTGTTTTTTTAATTCAAGAAATCTTTTGCTAAGGGTTCTTATCAAGAAATAAGCGCGAGAAGGCGATAAAAAATCCCATAGAAAATCATGATAATTTAAACAATGGATTTCTATCGTATTTCTGTCATCTCTTATTGTCTTAAAGAATGAATATTAAACCTTTAATCCACTGCAAGCAATTTGATACGAATAAAATTAATCCTATTTAGACAATTTAGATAAATAATGCGGATTTAATTCATTCTTTTCAAAAAAATGGGAAATTAGTATTATTTAAGTTCAGTAGATATTAGAATTTGCAAACAAATGTGGACTTTTTTTTGTTATTTTCAGACGTGGAAAAAAAAAATTTCAAGAAATTTCAAGAAATAACATTTTAAGGATACTAGATATTCATTTCTTTCCAACCTCTTGTTTTATATCTCAATAGTAATTTGTCAGTCTAAAGCAGGGTGCACACGATCCAACTTTGTGCCGAGTTGTATGTCCAACTAGTTGGTAGAGCTCTTTTTTAGCGCTTTTGAGCACAGTTGTAATCGGAGTCGAACCAACTGAAAGTTGAAACGCGAGGTTTTGGTGTTGGTGCAACTCCGAAAGTTGGATGTAAATTACCCAATCACAGTGTAGCGTTGGGAAAACATGGCGTCTAAACAGATTTCTCCCGCTTCAGATCGGCGGAGAGCATGTACACAATGAATATCAGAGTATTGCGAGTTTCTTTCACGCATAAACAAAGTTTATACGTAAATGCAGTATTTTAATGCGGCAGAATGTATCAGAGCGTTTGTAAAACCTGATTTTTTTCGAATTTTGCACAGTGTCGTATCGTGTGTGCCCGTGACTGACGCATCCAACTTTCATTTGGCCAACTAGTTTGCACTAGTTGTACAACTAAAGTTGTATCGTGTGGGCCTAGCAAAACGTTTGTAACATCCATTTATTCTCTTTGAAAAGAAATAAATAATAATAATAAAAAAAAAATGCTCTAGAATAAAACATTATTCAACTACGATAAGATATAGATATGAAATAGAAAACTGTCCTCCTTTCAAACGTGAGAATTTAGTCAACTTATTAAAACGGAAACCCTATTGATTTTGGTAGAAATTGGACCTCTACAAATAAGGAGCCAGGGTTATTTAAACAACTAAAATCGTTATCATTAATGAGTAATAACTGTAGTATCACAAAACTTCTTATCTTAGAAAGCCGAAATTTTATTGCAGATGTTAATGAATGCGACCCCGCTATTGGTTAAAAAAAAAATGGATTTTTAGCAAAAAATTAATTCTGCAATCACAGAATTTCCAAGTCCGTTAATGTTGTTACACCAAGAAATTTTCCAGTCTCCAATATTATTGTTACGCCAAGAATTCATTATTATAACATTTAACAGTCTAATTTAATTCAACAAGTCTCTGAATTCAAATATCTCGGCTCCATTGTTCAAGAAAAGAAAACAACAGCAACGTCTGAAATTAACAGCAGAATAGGTCAAGCAACAATTGCTTTCGCTTCCCTTAACTGGTGTCTCTGGAAGAAAAACAACATCTCGCTGAAGACGAAAATACGTATTTTCCGAACATCAATAATTCCAATACTTCTCTATGGCGCTGAGACCTGGACACTCCTCAAAGCCGACATCAACAAACTCGAAGTTTTCCAGATGAGGTGCCTGAGACGAATAATGAGAGTGTCAGTAAAAGATCGAATCAGAAACGAATCCATTCGAGACAGTTGTGATCATCAGGCAACCATTCAAGTACAAATCCAGAAGAGAAGGTTACAGTGGTTTGGACACGTTTGTCGCATGAACAATGCTCGACTTCCTAACAAAGCTCTATGGAAAGAACGACCAACCAATTGGAAAACCCAGAGAAGTGCCCAAAAGAAAACTTGGATTGGAATCATCAAGGAAGACTTGAAGAGCCTTCACATAACACTAGACGAAGCCAAAGTCCTGGCCGCAAACCGCCGTGATTGGAGGAAGATCATTCGCAAAGTTCAATGTTCAAAGGCACCCACAGCAGCGTACTGGTTGAGAGGAAAACCCCCACCACCCGCCAGCTAGGGACAATGCTGATGATGATGATTAATTAACATTATTATCATCATTGTATATTGTTGAAATTTTCTAAGCAAAATTAATATTAGTATTGAAATTTATTTATGGTTAAGTAATTACAATTTTAAGTAAATAAATTTAACGTGCAGAAAATATTTATTAAAAAGAAAAAAAAGAAAATATTTATTCATATGCAGACTTGGTTTTCATTTTAATAATTATAGTTGTAAGTTCAGTAAGAATTAAAGAATTTTTTTTATAAAGAAAAAAATGTTCAATGTTGTTTTCTATATAATGATAATAATAATATCAAAAATTACATGTTTAATAAATACATGTAAGATGCTTCAGACTGTTGTAATTTGAGCCGGAATTCTTTCGTTGTTTGAGAAGAGGAGGAATTATTTCAAAACAGTGGGAACAATTACCATGTTGAGCTAAAATTATCTGAGAGAAATTAACACAGTAATAATGTGGTTAAAATTTTATTTTAATATGTCGTTTCTAAATGAGAGAAATCTGCGCTGAAACTTTCCCTTTTAGCCACGCCTCCAAAAAGCATGGTCACGTGGTCGTGACGTAAGATTTCTCTTTCATCGAGTGAGTGAGGCGTTCAACTTGCAAGAGTTCTTACTCACGTTAGCGTTCATTTTCTTATTCTACGGTTGGAAATATAGTTGTCTTAATCATAATTAAGTGACAATTCAGATTAAATAAAATCTTTAATCATATTTAAGTAAAAAAAAAAATACTTCATTACAGCGATTACTTCGATATGAACGATTCCACCACTTTCTAGATGTAGGAGGACGCAGTAACAGGGATCCAGGAGGCGTCAGGTTATGATTTTGTTGTTGTTAAAATTACTTAAAAATCAATATGGCCAGGCACGCCTCCACATCAGGACCTTTAATTTGATGCCACATTTACTCCTGCATCTCATGTGGTGCTCGAGAAAAAGGGACTAACACACACTTCCTTTTATATATACGAGTACGTACAGAATGTTTATATGATTAGTCACATCTTCAAGACTGCTTCTCCAACACACGAAAATTCACATATCAGTATGTCTGTTGATAATGATTTCAGCCCAAATTTCTCGTGTTTCAAAGGCAAGTTTGGGATGCATAGAAAGAAATAAAAAAGAAAGGAGAAAATTTGAAATTTACCTCCCCCCCCCCCCCCCCCCATTTTGAAATATTAGAAGGGTAGGAATCTTCTAATAATAACAATGGGTGAGACCAAATTATTTACAAGTGACATCCTGGAACAGCTGGTTCACGCTCGTTGGCGATCATCAGCCAGGAGAAGTCACCGGTAAATAATAAGGTCTCCGTAAATCCCATGATCGCCAACGAGCGTGAAACAGCTGTTCCAGGATGTCACTTATAAATAATTTGGTCTCACCCATTGTTATTATTAATAATTCAAATGCGCAGTTTGAATTTTTATGCATTAAAAAAATTCATTGAGGCCTGCGCACTGCTGGCACATGAAGTTTCTCACTAATTTTTCATTGTGTATTTTTTCCTTTGAGGCTTCCGATGAATCTTCTAATAGTTCAAAAGTGCTGCTTATCACGGTTGGCGTTTTTGGTACAAATTTTTCGAAAAACAATTTCCAAATGCTTTGGCGTATTTTTATCTTCTGCTACTGTGGTTCATTGTAATGAAAACAAAACCAAAATAGAATTAGTAATGCACTTGGTTGAGTCACGTTTCGCTTTCGATATCAGGCGTGAGTTTAATTATAAACCATCCCAGTCGGGTCTTCATCTGATTGCGAATGGGAAAGGAACGTTGACCACCGATGTCACATTTTCCTTTTTTCTTTCTTTTTTTTCCCTTTCAGTTGCACGTTTCATTTTGTTACGAACGGGAAAAGGAAAATAAAAACAAACAAACAGGAGTCTGTTTCGAAACTGACAATTGGTATTATTAGCCAATCTTCAGGAAACCGAGGCTTATCGAATCAGCCAGTCTGTTTGTGTGTGTGTATTAAATCCTTTTAGCTGATCCATTGCTCGTGGTTCGACACAATTAAAATTAATTCGATTTAGACAGTTAATCCAAGTAAATAAAGCCGATTTAATTTTTTTCTCTCCAAAAAATGGTAAATTTGTACTATTCGTATTCAGGAGCCATCAGAATTTCTTAATAAATAAATAAATTATTGTACTTTGTGGTCAGTACTGACCCGATAGCCGAGTGGGAAAAGGCGTTTGGCTGCGGATTGGAGGTGGCTGGTTCGTTCTCCGGCCTGAGCGGGGGACTTTTCCACGCTCCGTTCTGTCCTCCAAACGGATCCTAGGGTCTACCCAGCCCTCTGTTGAATGGTTTCTTTCCTGGGCTGACTCCCCACTTCTCAACTTTAGTCCCGTTGGTCACGGAACGCCGGGAACCTTACCTCCACCAACGGCCATATCGGACTGTAGTGAGACATTTTAACTTTTTAACTTTCTGGTCAGTCGTGTGTAACGACTTTACAAGTAACGACTTTTTCATGTGTTCATGCGTTTAACAATTGATTTCGTGGCTGCTTATAAAATGGATTTTATTAAAGACCAGTAGAAAAAATGAAACAAAATATAAATAAAAAAAAAAAAAAAATCTTCCATTTAATTTAAGTTTCATTAAATGTAATTTATTTTTGCGATCACTTTTTTTTTAATTAATAGTTGTCGAAGAAAATAAAGGGGAAATTAAAAATTAATTTCTCTGATATTATTATTATTATTATTATTATTATTATTATTACTTTGATTTATAGCATATTAAAACTTATTGCTTTACAACTTAATCTTTCAATTGCATTAGATAAAAACGTTTTTCTCTTGTAATCTTATTGTCTTATATTTTAAAACAAAAAAAAAAAAGAAAGAATCCCAACCTAATCTAATTAGTTTTTTAATCCTAATGCTATTGTTTAGTGTTATTAGTTAAAAAACGGCAGTTTCATTGTAATTGCATTAGTTTAATCTCTTTTTTTTTTTGTATCCGGATTAGCCCATTGTGCTCCGTCTGTTCCAATCTCAAAGTCCTCTTTTTTTTCCAGGCGAACTCTCGTCTTTCTCTTAACGTGATCCCTCCATTTCCTCTGGTATTCTGTGATTCAGATGCTAAGCTTTTTTTTTTATTTCTCCGTTTCTTCTCTTCTAGATTCCGCAATTCGTCTCCGAGTTCTCATCTCAGCGTTTTCTATTTTTTCATTTGTCTCCAGGTCTTCGTTATTCCCTAGTAACCTGGCCAACATTCCTCAAGTAGTATTTCTTCATAACTCTCTCTCAAACGAAATTGCTTCTTAGGTGCAGGTGGATTTTCCTCGCTTATGGAATCATTTCTGAAGGAACGTGGTGCTTACTTTTCTCGCAAGTTTGGGTTCAACTACTGCAGTCATTCAGCTGTTCTCTGAATAAGCCAATCACATTGTTTCTCACCTGAGTGCTATTTCAGTGGCTTCACGATTTCATCTCGCTGCCATGTTACCTTTTTCTTCCATATAAGTTACGAAGGAGAGATAGTCTATTGCTCACGTGAAGTTCAAGAACATCCGACCACAACTTAAAGTTCTTAAAGATGAACGGGCACATAAATACAGACATGGTGATTGTATACGACATCCTTTTCCTCAGAAAATAAGCAAAAAAAAAAACCTGCTTATCCGAAAATCTTTGAGATTCTTAATTTTTTGTTTTTGTTTTATCTATGTTTGTGTTTCGCATCATAGAACCTCCAATTAAAATTAAGGTTATGGTTTTGTTAGGTGGAAAAAAAGTTATAGAGGAATGTCCTGACTTATCTCCGTACGTGAGAGAAAGTAACTCCCACATAACAACGATAATTTTTAGCTTATCACGTTAGCTCCTCATAGACATTCTTATAAACCTGCTTTACATACATATTACTTCTTGCGTTATTAACTCTCCTCTTTTTTCGTTTTTTTTTCTCTCCTACCCTTCGTCCTACTATCCTTTTATTCCAATTTGTCTTGCCTAGCACTAAAAAAAAAAAGGCAAACGAAATTAGTACAGTTTAAAAATAGTAGACGCAATTTTTATTAAAAAAAAAAAAAGTGATAAACTTTATTGAGGGATGAATTTTCCTAAGTGTAACCTCGCTATTAATTTCGGTGCCAAATTGGGCCCATAGTAAGTTGGAAATAAGTACACGGCTCTCCCTAAAGCGTTGCTATTCTATTAATAAACATCTACAAAACAACAATAATAATATATTGTTGTTTATTAATAGTTCAATGCGCAGATTGAATTTTTTATGCATTAAAAAAATTCATTAATGCCGACGGACTGCTTGCACATGAATTTTCTCACAATTATTTCATTAGTGAGTTTTTAATTGTGTATTTTGTATTTTGAGGCACCACTGCGCTTCCGACGATTAAACATCTATAAAAGTTGAGTTTATTGATAGATTTGGATATGATTGAGAGCTTGGCTATCCCTCAATTTTTGCCGCCCATCCTTTATTCTTGTTCCGAAGTTGGTGTATTTCTTTTTTTTTTTTTTTCTTTTACGATGCGTTGTTACGTAACGATACAATTCTTGTGTTACTACATCATTAACACTATGGTTATCACCGAAAAGGATTGCAATTTGGCTACACCATTACTTAGAACAATACAGTAGAAGAGGTTTGGTAAGAAATAAAAACAACTACTGCCTTTTATTCTTGGAGACGTCATCACTTGGCAGGGGTTTTTTGGCGTCTCGTACTCTTCTTTCACAATCAACCATTCACTCGTCCTTCCGCCATATGTCCCATCAGACTTTTCTATTGTCTGACTTTTTTTTTTTTTTTTTTTTTCGAAAACACTTAATTGCTGTTGAAATAACTCTCGACAGAAGCAGGAAATGTTCGATTTTCTACTATTACTGCGCAGTGCTATTTGAAAATCATTTAGCGACAACCACAAAAGACAGACACGCATGGAATCCTTAAACGTATCAGCGTAGTAAATGCTGTATTATTCTGCTGAAATATTTTCAAGATTTCATATGATTGGTTTGCTTAATAATTAGTGATATTCGCAGAGGATTTTATGTAAATATATAAAATATTAGTTTCGAGATTGCGTCACTTGCTAATTTAAATGACAGACTTCATCTTTTTGTCGTTCGAGACCAGCATACTTTATTTTGAAACTGCACCACGACACCATATACAGGCAGATCATTGTCCGGACCTTCAAATCAAAGAATAGATAGGGGTTTGATAGCTTACATCTGTATTTAATGCAAACTGTCTTATAACAATCATATATATTATATAAAATCTTTTATTTCTCTTTCTGTCTGTCCGGCGCAATTGTTGTGATTTGTGAAAATAGAAATAATTTCTACAAGTTCGCTACGGGAATCGAACCTGCTATCTTCTGATCCGAAGTTAGACGTCTTTTCCATTAGGCCACGGAGACTACATTCCCTATAAAAAATACAAATATGTCATAGACGCACTCGCTAGTTCTAAAAGCAGTCGTGGGTTGGGAGAATCAACTTTTGTCGGGTTGCTAGTAAATCTATAAATAGAAAACTAGCGTACAGAACGAAGCCATATTAAGTAAGAACACTTCCCAGAACATGGCTATGAGGAAGAACATTGTCCAAAAACAAAAATCAACAATACGTGCATATAATTTATAAATACGGGAACTTTTCTTTGTACAGGTTTCACGACTTTAAAATAAATAAAGAACATATTTTAAGGAAAGTAGGCTTAAAGTTCTTTCAGGGATTTTATTTTGTCTTGTTTTACGACGTTATTAATGACTTTCGAGTTGTCTGATAAATACCTATACTATAAAAATCGAATACTTAATCTCTGCTGAAATCTCTAATAACTCTGTAATCTCATTACTTAATCTTGATCCGAAGACATGATAAGGGAGGTGAATTTGGAACTGATTTAATAATATTAAAGGGAATTTTTAATTCGAGAGAATAATCTTAAGGTTTTAGTTTAAAATTCTTGAAGAATATTGGTAGCCAAGTAAATATGAAACCTTCAAGACTTTTCGAGGCTTTCTAGAAAGAAGTATTGGTAGATACACAATTTCCAATAGTTTCTTAGATAAATAAAAATAGATCCCCAGTCTTTCAATTCTAATTCGGTGCATCTTCTGAGTCTGTCATCGGTGGAGTTTGTCTGGCTGACGAGTCCTAAAGAAAACGAAACGGCCGTCCTAGACTCTCCCCGGTGACAGCTCGAGGTGCAAAATCTTTTTGGTTGCTTTGTGCCTTCCGTAGTTACAATTTTTGTTCAATTATTGGATTTTTTTTGTTTCATGGTTCGTGACACGACTTTGACTCGCCTACAACCGAACTTTTAATGAAAATATACATATTTTTCCTTTAGTCGGCTTCCTAACTTATTAATTCTACCCCTTCCTCAACCCTTCTCCTTCCATTTATAATCTTATATAACCCTAGGTATTAGAAGACAACAGTTAGATAGATAATACATACTAACATTTGTAGATACCGTGAATATAGGAATAATCTTAAACTTTTAATTCGCAATTTTAATTTGCAAACTGTTACACATATTCATTGAATACTGTACACTTTCAAAAAAAAATATGAAGCATCTATGCATAACAAAACCCCCATCCTGTGTGGGTGTGGGGTTTCCCATGTTTTTGCCCCCCTAGTTTTTGTCTTAAAAATTTAAAAAATTTAAAACAGTTAACAAAGGCCTGTAATTATTTTATAGCAATTGAAAGCCAGTATAATTAACAAGTGCTTTTATGTTAAAACTGATGTTTACGTAACAAATTACGTAATTTTAGCTTCTTTTTTTTTTCTCTAATCAAGGCAGCTACAGCATTCGATGACATTTGTAGTAATTCTTAGGGTTACCATGGGAAATTCCTATAGCAGTTGCTATGGTAACCGTTGTTAGTCAACAGTCTGTATAGAATCAAACAGAATAATGGCGTGTTGTTTTGAATTATAGATGAACTACACCAGGAAACCATTGATTTTTTTTTTTCTAGTTTATTATTTTTTAAAAGGTATTTTGAGCTGTGAAATGGAGTTGTAAAATACATTAAAAATTAATTTTTAAAATCGTGTTTACAATTTTTGTGAGGGAACGTTTCTAGACCTTATTTTCGAAATTATTACTCCCTCCCGCAGAAAACTACAGTATTACTAACCAATAACCCCTCCCTTTACTGAGATATAAACTATATTTTATTGAAGATAGTTCCTCCACATCAAATGTTGTAAAAAAATCCTCTACAATAAAAATTCGATCTTTTCGTTAACGAAATCGGATTGGAATGGGATGAAATTATTTTGGGTGTTAAGTTATTTTCAATTTTTAAATTAGCATTTCATTACAGGAATTTTATTGTTAATAATTAATAACAACTTTTTTTTTTTTTTAAATGACCGTATCAATTTGTATTTCTGGTTTCAATCTCGCCTTTGAGAACATATCAACAATACCACGAAGAATTATTATGACTTCTTGTATTTATTTATTTATTTATTTATTTTTCTTAAAAAGGTAAGTAATTTATATCACTAAAATCTTTTATTTCTCTGTCTGTCCGGCGCAATTGTTAATTTCCTGTGAAAAAATTACTACAATGAAACGTTCGCGATGGGAATCGAACCTGCAACCTTTTGATCCGAAGTTAGACATCTTATCCATTAGCCATGGGGACTACATTCAAATTGTTTCTTATTACTCCCTGTGTGTGTGTGTGCGTGGCGCAATGAGAGAAGAGCCAGAGAAAAAAGAAAATAACTCATTAATTTTAGCCTACTAGATTAAAATTTAAATTTCAATGTTCATTTTTTTAGCTTATCTCAACTTAAAGCCGTCACATTGTTATTCCGTCATTGTTGACGGGGCATATATGTACTAGTTCAAATAAAAAGAAATTTGACTTTAGTGAAATTTATGATTATTTATACAGTTTTATTCGCTAACTATGTAATTTTGCTTCAGCAGTTAAAGCCATTTAATTGGCTGTTTGTTTTCTTTTTCGAATTTTTGATAAAAACTTTGAAATTATTATTTGAACGATAATGGGTAAAATATTCTTTACTTATCCTGCAATGAGGTTTTAGAGGAGATAGAGGATCCTGAGATCACCAGTCTTACGGAACGAAGTTGAGGTTCGACTCAGGCCGTCTTAATCCCTTTGGAAAGAGACCTTATAGAACCTATTTGACAGAGGGATAGGTAAACCCTAGGACTCGTCGTCTTGAGCATTAAAAAAAAAAGTAACCACGTAAGAAAAAAAAAAAAAAAAAAACTCTCGACCTGTTCAAACGTAATTCACGCGGTCCTCCTCCATCCCTGTAGCGGATAAAACAGGTAGATCTTTTAAAAATTCACATTGCAGATACAATATACAGTAGAGCCCCGATTATCCGCGAGTGCCGCAAAAAATTTTTTTAATTACGAACCTCCAAAAAAAAAAAAAACAATTTTAATCCAAACCAACAACAGGGAAAGTACAATAGACCCTACAGTATGAAGGTCGAAAATTACTGACAGATTTATTGTGCATCGTAATCCTATAGGCCTTCTCGGAATTTGTGGATGAGTGGCAGGTTCTTGCTCTGCAGAAAGGTTTCTGCTGTACTGTACTTATTAAAAGTTTTGCAAATATTAAAACTTATTATATCTTGAATACTGATTTATTGAAAAATCTAAAACTTTGCTTTAATTTGTGAATATGCTAATAAATTTGCTAATAAATGTGAAAACGTTGTATTTTCAGTTTTTAAAATGGAATTTTATTTTTACTGATAGTTTAAATAATAATAGTTACAAATTGTAAGATAAGGAAAAAAAAAAAAGATTTTGTAATCAAATTTATAGACAAATATTTACGTTAACTGTTAAATTACAATAATAACAAAAAATAATATTAATTGTCTAAATAAGAAGTTTTATTAATTTTATTAATAGTTATTAAAAAACAAAAGTTATTTTTTTTTTTTTTTATGTTTGAGATTTTTTTTTAGTCTCTGTTCGTAAATTATAATAAGAACTGGAAAACTCAGCATGAAATTCTTGCATAGCCTCATAATTCTTATAATATTCTTTCTTAAATAGCCTCATAATTTTCATTTGCAAAAATTTTGTGAAGATTTTCAAAAATATAAAAGATAAGTAACTAATTGAAAAAAAAAAAGAAAAAGAAAAAAAATTAACGTGCGCACAGTTATTATAAACAAAAAACTCGAATCTAGTACAACATAAGAATGCCTTTCGCACACTGAGCCTTTATCGATTGGAATCCGGGAAAGCTGTTTCGGCTTTATTAGGACTTATTAGCCGAGATTTACCTACGATGATAGACTCAGACTGTGCAAAAGGTTATGGATACGCACTACCGCTCCCGGTAGTGGCATCCAACACAAACGACGACAATAAAAAATAAAGCTGAAATTCACAGCTTACAAGGACGAAACAGCTGTCCCGGATTCCCATCGATGATGGCTCAGTGCGCTAAAAGCATTCTTATATGTACTAGATTGGATTTTTTGTTTATAACAGTAAGTAATATTTTTGTCTAATTTTGGGACTTGTTATTATTATTATTATTACTACAATGATTTAACTTCTGTTTACAAAGACCGTAGTATTAAGTTATGTAAAATGTGACATAACTAAGAGACTATCGGAACATTAAAAACCCAAAAACCAAGCGCAGGGAGATTTAGCTCTAGCTTGAATTGGAGGGAGTGTTCTGTTTTTGTTTTGTTATCGAAACACTTTTTCATTTTCTTCTTCTGCTTTTTTTTTTTATTATGATCAGTGTCTATTATTTCAGGATGTGACACTAAACGTTTCTAAAATTCAATATCAAAATAGGTAATTTATTACATTAAAAAAAAAAATAGGGATTGGGGACAGCTATACTTATATAAGAAGAAAAGCCTTTTAACGTAGCTACTTTTTCTTGACATTTCTACTTTTATTGCTATTGTTAGTTTTCAATTTGACCTTTTGTCTGCATTCTCCTATGATTGTCCTAATCGATTTCGTTTCTTTTTCGATGGTAAAAAAAAACAACCCAGAATAAACGAGGTGGCCTATCATTGATTAACTGTGTAGGTCGCTGCTAAGAGAGGGCGTCTGAATCAATGGCATTGAGTCTGTTCCTTGTTAAGACAACGCAAAATGATGGTTATTTTGTCTTCCGATTATAGGATTGTAATTGCACAACCCGGTTATATTCAGTAATTCGATCACAATTTGTGTTGTGGGTGGGAAGTGGCTTGTGTAACAACTCATTCGTAACTAACAATTTTCATCTGTACTACAAAAGCTAAAAACATTTTTGCAAAACATCCATAGCTGACTCCTACGATACGATTATTACAAAATAACTTTATATCTCACAAGTACCTGCGTAGGAAGGTGCACTTGATAGAAATAATAAAAGCCAATGGTGTAGTTGGCATGCCAGTTTCTCTTAACATCCGTATTTTTAAGATTCAAAAATAGATCAAGCCAAACTTTTCAGCTTTTCTAGCTTTCTAATTAAGTCTCCAGAGCTGATACCACAATAAATTCGGAGATTAGTCTATTAATAGTTTCTGGCCTTAAGTTTCTCGCGTATGTATCTAATTTGTATCAAAATCATTTATTTTCAAGTAGGCTATCTACAACGAAGCTTACGTAGGCCTCTGTCCAAACTATTAAGAGCTAGAGAAACTGCAAGATGGCCTCTTTGCTCTTTTTTTTTTTTAAGCTAGTTTAAGAATTTTTGTTTAATGTGTTGCCATAAGAACTGTATGAGTAATTTATAATAGACCCTCCCTCCCGCTCCACATATTACAGATATGTGACTCTTTCGACCGATTGAATCAATTGGCAACACTTGAACAACGCGTCCTAGGTGACCTACTGCCCTCCCCCACTGATTTCCTCTACCTCCTCAACCTAAAGTGTTGTAGAAATTTTCTACAATTTATTTTATTTTTACGAGTTTGCAATTATTACTAGTATTTTATGTATTTCCTTTATAGGTATTTATTTTTTCCCTAATGTATTTTTAATTTATCTGTCGAACACAAAAATCTACCTTCAGATTTCTCCATTTGCCGAAAATTGATTAAATCAGCGAATACTAATTCAAGTTGTCTACCTCCAATGAAAGGACAGATCGATTTTAGAATGGAATTAGATGCGTTTCTTCGATTGAAATTCGTTGTTTTGCCTCCAGTGAGTGTTAATTGTTTCTCTCTGAGAATTTTTGTCACTTTCACGTACACAATTCTGGACAGGAATCTAAACGAGAAAAAATGTTCAAATATATTAAGGTAGATCGACTCTTGTCCGACATGCCAAGCTTGAGAAAGACCGGTTCACTAATTCAAAAGCGTGTGTGTAAGGGGCGGAGCAGAAACATACTAATTTGAATAAGCCTGACTTTCTCGGTTGGCTAGCGATCAATTCTTTTGACATACGTTGTGGAAAGTGTTTTTAACTTTGTTCCATGGAAAAAGGAGTCCGTCTTTTGATGGCTTCTTTAAGAGAAAGTCATTCAGGATTCATGTAGGTCGAAGAGCTGGTCTGGGTTTAAAATTGAAGAGCGAAAGACTGAGAGAGTTAGTGTCTTCTATCAGGGAATGTCTTAATACACGTCTTTCAAGTTCCGTTTTAGAACATTACAGAAATCCCTCGGCAGAATTCAAGTTAGAGCACGTACTTCTCATTTGATATGCTAAAGGTTGACTGGCAAAGGCGTAAACAACTCTTGTGAAAGCAATAACACGTTGCTTCATCTCATTCATTATAAAAGGAGCAGATCGGTATGTTGGAAATAGCCATTATCCATCACGTTTTATTCTTTACATTATTGAGCTCTCGTTATGAATTGACAAACCAAATAAATTACAAAACAATAAGGGCAAGGAGGTGGCTATTGTCACCAGGTGCGGATTTAAGGGGTCGGCCCTTATACTTGAAAATACAAAACTTCAGATAAATGGATAATTCAACAAAAGACATTGCAGGAATTCAACGTAGAAATTCACGACATTTTTTGGCCTTACTTCCCGAGGTAAGAGAGGCTTACTAAATCAGTCAGTCTGAATGTGTGTGTGTCCCCTAATAATTTCTGAACCGCGGGATCAAGCTTCTTAAGTACGGTATGCGTATTTAAGAACTACAAAAGATCTTCCTTTGGATGTGTCACGAGAAATGAGGCGAGCAGGCGATAAAAAAATTCGCATTGAATTGCATTTCTTATCGGTCTTAAAATAGTGGATATTAATCTTTATAGTTAATTTCCACCTATTGATATCATTAAATTTAACCCAATTTTGACTACTTAATTATAATGCTAATTTTACATTCTTTGACAAAAAAAATCAAAAAAATCGACGCACACAAAAAAAAAATCCGATGTTAAATAAACTTTACATGAAACCTTTCGACCGAATATGCAAATGATCAAAAATTTCGAATTTCGTAAGTACTTGAAAATCAGATTTCTTCGCAATTTAACCTAAATTCTCCTGCAATTACAAACAGAATAATAGAAAAAACGAATCAGGAACTTTTTATTGCAATTATATTACACTACTGTGGATTACACTTTAATAAATCGCTACTATTTGAAGAGAAGAGCCACTGCCATGACCGGGAACGGAAAAGACCAGAACAGCCAGAGCGCTACTAAACGTCGATCCTTCGGTTTCAATTGGGAAGTGATGAGTTGATATCATGCAAATATGCATGACACATGCAACACCTCTTAACTACGTTACGACAAATGCATGCACCGGCCTGATCCCAATCTGAAGGGTCCATCGGACCTCACCCCCCTTTCAAAACCTTAAATCCGCCCCTGATTGTCACTTGTTTTTTTTGTTTGTTTTGTTTTAATTAAAAATTAAAAAAAAAAAATACTGAAACACAAAATATTTATTTGTAATGGCGTCAACAATACATCATTTTAATGAAAAACGCTAAAATTTCTTAAGTAAAATGATTTGTTTGAAACCTTCACCTTTTAAAGAACTCCCCATTTAAAGGTCCCTGAACCAAGTTTTGGGACCGGACCAGTCCGGAAGAGATGCTAAACATCCAGTTAACACTGGTCGTTTGTGTGAAAATTTTTAAACTTAATCCTTTTCTTAAAATTATTGACAAAATTCCTTAGTAACTCATTCGAAGAGGTGGAAAAATACGACGATTTTTTATACCTGAATTATTTTACCTACAGCATAGCAGAACAAACTTGTTATTGATTACATTTTTAAAATTAAAAGATGTTACAGTGTACATTTTTCAATAAATATTGTACAACTTTAGTTATTAAATGCAGTTATAAATGATGGAAATTTTATAAATAAAATAAATACCCGTCTAGAATTTGAAAATTATGATCTAGCTGTAAATAATACTATAAACGTCTTATACATTTTTTTTTTTTTTTTTTGTAATACTCTGAAAATAATTTGATTAGACGTGTGTCTATCCAGTTTTTATTTTTTGATGGACCCTTCAAATTGGGATCAGGCCGGTGCATGCATTTGTCGTAACATTGTTAAGAGGTGTTGCATGTGTCATGCATATTTGCATGATATCAACTCATCATTTCCCAA
>JAFIDM010010028.1:65092913-65136897 GCA_023159025.1 Thereuonema tuberculata | reverse complement strand
ATATAAATAATAAGCCAAATAGAATAGTAAAACGAATATAATAGTGCTGATTTTATGCACTTCGAAATTTTATAGTTGTTGTATTCTGTTATATTTAAAATAAATAAAAAAACAAAATAAAAAATTAAAAAAAAGTACACGATTAAGTGTCAATAACGCAATAATTTATATATATATATATTTACGATGTATTTGGATGGTTTAAATCGGAGGAACCGTTAATTTACATATCCAATTTATAATTTTATTTCTTAATATTGAGCACTTACGATAATAACACTCATTTTAACTTCCGAATTATAACAGATTAATGATAATTTATTAAGACTATTGTAAGTTTTAATTTATGACAGATTCTCAAATCATTAAAATTCTATTTCCTGTTTCACCAGAGGTTTTATGGGTATTAAAACTTCCTCATGCTGACAATTGCAGTGTGATTTATAGAATTCAATATCATTTACATATTAACACAGCAGGGTTATATATTTTAACAAAAGTTCTTATTTAATGCTTTGTTTTGTTTCTTTTAAATAGTCTCAGATTTACAATTGCAGAAGTGACAAATAGAATGAAATTGTAACGGAAAATTTAAGAATATAATTTTCCATCAATTAATAAGTCGATTATTTTTAACCATTTTAGTTGTTAAAAAAAATGTAAAAAAGATAACTCGACCTTTCAATGTTTAGTTTTAATTAGCTTTAATGTTATTCAGTTGAATAATGCATTTTTTTTTCCACATTTGAAAATTTGCTGATTGAATTGAATTTAATTTAACTTTTAAATTATTGCATTATTGATAACTTATCGTGTATCAGGTTTTTTTTATTATTATTGTATTTATTATATTTATTTTAAAATATAATAAAAATACAACAGTTACAAAATTGCAAAGTGCATAAAATCAGCAAAAAAAAAAAAAAAATCCAAAAATACATTAATAGCCGAATATTAAATGTGACCTTTGAATTATATAACGTTCATTTTTTTTAATGAATTCCAGTGAACTTCAGGTATTGCTGATTACCATTATATTTTGATGCTACAAAACACAGCATTGCTTTTAGTGTATTTCAAATAATTGAAATTATTGTTATTATTTTAAATAAAAAAATTCCAAGTTTTATCTTTTATTGCCAAATTCTGATTCGGAGCATCTAGCACCATGTTTCCCAACGTGGGGCGCAATTTGATTGTTCAGGGGGGCAATTGGAAAATGGAAAATTGTTTTTTTTTTGGTTGTAAATGTTAAAAAGTCGTTTTTTTTGTTGTTGTAAAAGTTGAAAAGTCGTTTTTTTTTTTGGTGGGGCGTAGCATACTTTAGATACTTAAGGTGGGGCATAGCACAAAAAAGGTTGGGAAACACTGATCTAGCATCTACCAAGGAATATTTTTTTTTTTTCTGAAAATAATATTACGGGATTTTTATTTATTCATTCATTCTTTTTGTTTTGTAAAATGTGTTTTGACGTCAATTTCAACCCAAAATATAAAGATCAACCTGAATGTACAACTGAAATTTATTGAGATGACCATAAGACTTATAATTAATATTAGTTTGGACTTCTTTATTATTATTATTATTGTTCTGTATGTGTGTCCTCCCTGAATTATCTCTTTCGTTGTGCCGTCATAAGCTTTTTATTAAATCCTATAAATTCTTTATCATAAGAATAACTAAATTAAAGATCACAATTCCCACACCTCAAACACCATGACTAAATTTGTAAGGATTTTTAATCAAAAAAATGATTTGGGGGAGAAGGGGCGAGGGGGAGAACACAAACAAAACAAGACTTGGCACAAACTGACGGTGAGACTTGTGTGTGCAAATGTCAAAATATCAAATTCGGCAAAGTTAAAAAAGGTTTGTTCTGAAGTAATGAAATACTCACGTTGGATCATTACAACAACAATAGTATTTCAGGGCATTGTAATATTGTGTAATGTGATATGTAGACATCTATTAATTGTCTCAAACTGTTTGTTTGAATTATGCAGCTTGATAAAGGAAAGAATGGAAGCTTTCCGAAAATTTGCTATAACATATATTTAATAAATAAATATATTTTTAATGAAGTTGTGATATATTTTAATATTAAAGTTTCAACAAGTTGAACTCTGCAGCATTAAAAATCATAGATTGTGAAGAATGATTTGTTATTTACAGTATCAAGTTTTTTTTTTTTTTTTTGGTTAGCTGGTATGTTCCAGTTGCTTTTGTTTTTGGTTGCCTGGTGGAGCTGTTTGCCTCTTTGGATTTGTTAACAAAATAACTTAGTTCAGGAGTCACTCATATTTCTACTAACAGTCAGAGTGCATTGAAAACAGATTGAAGATTCGTATTCTCCCATTAGCCTACATTTTCTTATTTATTTTTTCTTACGAGGAGACTGAGGGGAGTCAGGGTGTCTTTTTTGCCAGTGTTCTTTTTTTTTTTTTTTTGTACCAATTCAGACTTTCAATTAGCCCACGATGGCGGCTGCTTCGTGATTGACAATAATTTAAGAATGACAGTTGTATAAGGAGTTGCAAATGAGAATTTTTAAGTCCTTCAGCTGGTCACAGGAGGTCAATCAAAAATAATGCATTTCTCTTGAGATGTTGAGATTTAAGGGAAAAAAATTCTAATATACGTCTTAGATCATACATTGTGGAAATTATCAGATATTAACAATATAATAAGTAACACTTTTGAAAATTTTAGGGCAAATGCTTTAATATAAGAAAAATAGATTTTGGGTTTTGTCTGTAGTTAGTGTAGCGGAATTCAGTTGTTGAAATTCTGGTGAAGAGATAGTCTTATTGTATTATCTTATCTGAAAATTCGGATATTCACAATATTTCCTTTTATCCATTGTGAGATAACTTTTAATAGATAATAATTACCATTTTTAGCTGTTTCTTGACAAACATTTAGTGAATTTAGTACGTCTTTTCATTACTGCTTGTCTCCTTTAAACTAATGGAAATAGTAATCTCTTATTTTTTTTCTTTCTTTTTCTTAGTCCGCTGCTGATTTTGTGGAAAAAACTTTATTTAAGAGTCTTAAAGCCAAACTGAAGACAGACATGAAGACAAAGACATTTCCCCAGATTCTTCACGAGGAGATTCTGAGCGTTGATAAAGAACTGATTCTTCTCTCAAAAGCAATGAGAGACATTGCAGGTATTTATCTAATCTAAATATCTAAGCTTATTGTGGATTAGTGCAATAGTTGAGACTGGGTTGCCTATAAAAAAACCTTGGGTTTAAAAAAAAAAAAAAAGAACAAAGAGAATTTTGCTATTAAACTTGTGCAATGTTTGTAATTTTCGTGTGTATGTTTTGAATTGGTTTATAAATAAATGCTTTAGTAAATCAGTATCTGTCTTCACAATAAAAACATACATGCATTTAAATAAGGATTCATTGAGCTGTTAATAGTATTTTTGATACTGGGAATCCAGGACAGCTGTTTTATAACCGTCATGGGCTGGATTCGTCTCGTATCTACAGCTCAGTATCTGTCGCTTCATTGCTGCTGTTTGAATGTGATTAGTGAAAATTTATCATTTAATAAACAGTTGTTAAAATAATTAGAAACAGGCAATTCTGTTTTAATATGTGGGTATGGTCAGCACTGAAAATACTTACTGCATATACATTCTAAATGAATTTTAAGCGAGAATTAACTGGAAACAAAATGATAATGGATAACAAAACTGCTTTAAACACTGTTAAGGATGATTGATCCCTCCCATTCCAACTTGGTGATTTTGTATAAAGGAACAGCTTTTTGAATGACAGATGTTCAGTAATCACAGCCAGGCACTGTCGTATGATATCTCTTTTCAATAGGCTTTACTGTTTTCAGAAGGCTGTTTAATTTCATTGATATTCTGCTTCTTCTTGAACCCTTTTTAAGTAAGATAAAGCAAAATAAACATTACTCATTAATCACATATCTAACTATGAATTGCATTCAAATGCTTTCGTTAATTGTAATAACATTTTTATTAAACAAATTCAACATAACATCATTTTTTTTTATCTTATTTGAAAAAGTAAATATTATTTTGAATATTAAATTGATTTTTTTTGAAGGGTTTTCATACAGGTAGGGGTTATTTTTGCATATGAAAAAAAAACAAAAACAAAACTCCAGCCCACAAAAAAGGGAGGGTATATGAAATTGTCCACGTAACCAGTAGAGTCAGTTTATAGAAGACCAATCGCAACAATTGCCCATAGGCTTAGAAAGATTTTCATTTGTTTCTAAGCTTAGAGCATAAATTTCAGTATGTTTTTTTAAGTCCATTGGCTAAACCATCAAATACTAATTAATTAATAAATGGATTCAGTTTAAATATTTAATGCTCTTATTGTCATGTTTGCCAAGTCTGTAAAGGACATATAATTATTCCTTGTGACCTTATTTTGATTGGATATTTGTTTTTGCTTTTTTATTTAAGAGAGAGATGCCTTAGTTGATCATACCGACTGCTCCCTCTTTTGAGATTTTTTTTTTGTTCACTGATGATTACTCCCAGCTGATGACTGCTAAATAGCATGAAACAGCTGTATTCAGATATCACTTATGAATACAATACCTCCTTTCTTGATATTAATGTCATTGTTTCATTGCTGTCAGGAGATCTTACTAATTGTAAGGTTTTCAGTTTATTATATCTTCGTTAGCAGTGGAATCATTTGAGAAATTGAATACTGGCAATTTGAAAACAAATAAAAGTTTCTGTTTCAGAAGCAATTAAATACGAAAGAATTGTTTACTGCAACTCTGAATGTATAAAGATCTCCTTAAACAATAACAGCTATTTTTAGTTGTGGGTTTGCTTTTAATAATCAGATACATTGAAAGAAATAGAATTGAGGTAACAAGGATTCTGATAATGATAATGGGAAGAAGAAAGTAAGGAAGTGTCTATTTGAAGACAAGACTTGGATTTATTTTAAGTCTTGGATGGCAAACACACTAGTAGTTTTTTTTGCCTGGGAGACTGGAAATGTTCCAGACACGTTTCCCAACGGTTTTTCTCTCCCTTTTTAATTTCGTTTTTTATTTTTATCTTCCACGGATACATCATAGTTTCTTTATGTATTGTAGATAAATAGATACAAAAATTGTAACATAGTTAATATCAAAGTTTTATACTCAAGAGAGAAATATATTTCTATATTAAGATTGTAGTTGATAACCACAGCTAAAATTAACATGAGATTTTTTAGATGATATATTTCTTTTTTTTCTTTTCTTTTTTTTTAAATTTTATATTATATATAATAAAACATTATTGTATATAAATGTTAATAATCTTACATAGTAATTAAGCTTTTTATTTATTATATTGTTTTCTAGTTTATACTTTTGTTTAATTTTTTTTATTTGATTACTTGCTTTTTTTATTATCATTTTTTTTCATCATTTGTAGCTTTGACATTTTATATATAAAATTTGTTTATTTTAATTTTAACATAAGGAAATCTCTTTGGGTCAAGCTGATGCCAGGGGACAGCTGTTGTTGAGCATATTAGGCTCTCTTCAGTCAGGGCTATCCAACAAGCAAAGAACTCAAAATGTGTAAGAGAGAATGTTGTACCAATACCATAGTATATCTTACAGCAATTTTTGAATATCTGGACAGGCTGGTTCCTAGTGATCTCTCTTAGAATTATGTCTTTCTTAGTAACTTACTTGACCACCAGTCTGCATTTGAACGCATTTGTGTAAGAATTACATGTACTGGAGCAAAAAGTTATTTTTACGAGTTAAAAGTAAAATTTTTCGCCCCCGATTCTCCCCTACACCTTTTCAGTTATTTTCAACTCAAACACAAGGATTGTTTACTGTATATTCATTGGAATTGCCATTATTTATAAATGGATAGTGATGAAACTTTGTAATTTGGTTGTATGGTAGCATGCAGGCAGCCATATTTGTTGAAGTATAGACACTTGTGTACCTTGGGTCACAACTGTGTCTTGTACTGTGGACCAGTTGTTCATGATACAAGAGTTCACAAATATGTTTTGTGTTTCAGTGGTTCACTGAAACACAAAACAAGGGCAACGATGCCTAGTAGCAAAACAGAAGAAAAGGGACCCTTTAGACTCAAATGCATTAAGAAATGCCCTTGAGACGATTCATTCTGATAACCCAGACAAAAATATTTCGTACAGAGAAAGATGTCAATCAATAGGTACGAATTGGTAATGTAGGTCTATATTTTGTCTTCTTTCCATTTAATCTTCTTTTTAAACTGTGGTTTAAGGTATTGGATGGTTATCCAGAGGTACACGAGCATGTAACACCGTGGTCCACTATATGCAGCATATTTTTTTTTTATTTATTTAAAAAGTTGTTGAGATGAGTTAATGGGTTATGTAAAAAAAGGTTTCAAGAATTAATTAAGTTTAAAAAAAAAACTGCAAAAGTGCTATTAAGACCAAATTTATTTCGATAACTCAAAAAAGTGACCCAAGGTACAATACTCCCCCCTACATGGGGAAAAGTAATACATTATTAAATGCACAAGTGACCCCTTTAGACTTGTTTATATATTTTTATAGAATTCTAGTGGTTGATGTAAAATTTCTATCTTTCTTACTTTTCTTTCACCATTTACCAATGTTTGTGATGCAAAATAAAAATCTCAAAATAGTTTTTAATTATATAGGCCACTCAAATATAAGTTTCAAAAGACAATAAATATATAATTTCCAATAAAAGAATAATTTCAAATTATTAAGAAAGAATAATTATAATAAATAATTCGCATATCTTGTGTCTAGATCTGAATTTACATAGTGATTTTTATCTAAAAGATACTGTATTTTAAATTTTAATTAATTGTCACAACAATAAACATTTTTACTAATAAAATATAAAAGAAATAAAGGCATAACTGTACAAATAAGCAAATTCTTTTCCTTTTACTCTTTTATATAAAGTAAAAGTTTAATGTGATTGAATTTGAGCAAATGTATGTATGTATTTTTAAGTACTATATAAGGCACAATAACCATGCATAATGATATAGTTTATATTAATATTTTAATAGTTATCTTTGTGGACAACTAATGTTAAAGTAAACTGCACAAAAGATACTATTTGCCATAGAATTTAGAAGTGTATATAACTACTGTTTCTGTAAGATGTATTTTTGAATGATAAGCTGTATGTAACTCTTTTGCTTTGTATTTGTAGGGACCACAGCTCTAGTTGCTCTGCAATTTGAAAATAAGCTTGTGGTTGCAAATGTCGGTGATTCTCGGGGAGTCATCTGCGACAGCAAAGGAGCTGCCATACCACTCTCATTTGACCATAAACCCCAACAGGTGAGCTCATATCATTCTAAGTTATTTCTATTTTAAACATAAATGCTTTTCTATTTAAATGTTGGATGTTTACAGAATCTTCCCTCTTTGTAAACTAAGGTTTGAAGTTTAACACATTTCAATTAAAATTTGAGATTTTTGTTTTTAACTTATTAAAGTTTAAGTTTGGACTAAAATCAAATTAACATTATTAATTAAAAGAAGCATGTATAATAAATAAAAGGAAATATATTACATTTAAATTTTAATTGTGAAATTTATTCTGTTAAATTTGATGTGAAGTTTGCTTTCCTGAAGTTCTTGCTTTATATAATTGTATAGACTAAATTTCCTGTTAAATTTTAATTTTCATTAAATGGGAGCACAATCATTGTGGTTGTTGCATCTTCTGTAGCATTTATTACAGGTAATTTCTTTTCCAAAGTTATGAACTGCTATTGCCATTCATATCTCTCTTTCTGGTCACCATTTTAATTGGGATATTTACATGATCATCACTCAAGCAATCCTCAGTAGGAAAATGAAAGAATAAATCCTCAAAGCTGGACCTCCAACAATCAACCTGAAGGCTTAGGCCCTAGAACATATTTGGAAATAGCTAATCTCCCCTGACCCGTACTTTCTGCAGGCCAGCTATCTCTCTCTTAGGTCTGCCTCAATCTTCTTTCTTTGCTCCTCTTGATCTCAATCTTTAACACTCTCACCTAGTCCGCTTTTTCTTATCTATACATTCTGTTGCTTTTTCTTTCTCTAATTCCGATTATGATTCCCAATGTAGGATACGAAAGACCTTGTCCCTCTCACCACCATCGTAATGGACTAATTTCTAATTAAGAAATTCTTCATTTTTTATTGCTGCTTTTCAGCAAAGCATCACTAGTTAGTGAAATGCTTCGATGACATTGTTAAAGAACTTAAAGAATTATAATAACAATGAACATTACAGTAATAGCACTTTTTAATGTTTCAGTGCCTGTAAGAAAAAAAACATGGTTTACATACAACTGATAAACAGTTTACATAAACTGATCTAGGAAGCTGAATACTATCTCTGTTTCTCTGCTACAGTAACTCAGTCATGAGGAAAGAACATAAATACACATTGCAATTCACTTGACTTTTTGGGTTTTCTAAGTTTCATGTTATTTCAAATTTTGTTTAGTAAGACTTTATTAAGGTTTTTTTTTCACATAGATCTACTATATATCTCCACTATAAAAAAAGTGAGATTATTTAGAAATTCTCAACTTTTAATTAAGATACGCACATATATATATATATATATATATAACAAATTTACTCTTTTAAAAAATAGTTACACAGTGTAAACGTTCACCCAAACAAACACAAAAAATCACGTTTAATCACTGGCATTTTCTTAGGCAAGACGGGCCTCAACCAGGGGCCTAAGTGTTGCTAAGGTATTGACGTAAAATGTTCGCAGTGCCAATGATGGCTGTCTTTTGTAATTCAGCTGTTGTTATTGCTGGTGCTCCAAGTCTGGTGTAATAGTCCATAAATTTAAGTGATAGTGTTCCTAGTGCACCAATGATGATTGGCAACACTGTAGTTGTTTTATTCCATATTCGTGTAATTTCAAGTGCCAGAGCCCTGTATTTGTTGATTTTTTCCAGTTCTTTTTCCTGGACTCTACAGTCCCCAGGGATGGCAATGTCAATTAGGGTCACATTTTGTTGTTCAATTAATGTAATATCAGGCGTATTAGCTGTTACATGCTGGTCTGTTTGAATACGAAAATCCCAGAGGATTTTAACTTGCCCGTTATCCAAGACCTTTTCTATACTGTGATGCCAGGGTTTTTCTGATGTATGGAATCCAAATTTACGACATAGTGCCCAATGTATTTTCTTGGCTACATCGTCATGTCGCTTTTTATATTCTGTGTTAGCAATTGTAGAACACTCACAGATTATATGATTTACAGTTTCTTCTCGGTTGTTACACAGTCTGCAAAGGCTGTTGGTGCTTGTGCCTTGTATTTTGGCCTTCATAACATTGGTCTGAAGGGCCTGTTCCTGTGCAGCAAGGAGCAGACCCTCAGTCTCCTTTCTCAATGTACCATTTTTTAGCCAAGTCCAGATGATATTTTTATATATATATATATATATATTACAGGGTGATTCAAGAAGATATGCAGAAATTTCGAGAGCTCATTCTACATGTAAAAGTAAAGAAAAAAAGTTATATAAACATAGGTCCGGAAATGCTTCGATATCGAGTTACGGCTAACGAAAGATTTCGCCCATAATGTAGTATCCTGGGTGAAATGAAGACTTACTGGAAGTCTGGGAAGGTAAATTAAGGGGCGAAATCAGTGGTTTCTTATGGTTGTTGACCTGAAAAATCGAATGAAACATGTCGCAGAACTTATCTTCCAGTGGTTTGAAGCTTATCCAACGTGGAACCTACAAAAAAGTTGGCAACACAATAACAGCTGTTCAACAATAATGTGAATTGCATTGTTTGATTTATTGTGAGAGCTACCAACTGAGGTGTAGTCCATGTGCGTATTGTTGATACTAAATTATGGGCGAAATCTTTCGCTAGCCATAACTCGATACCGAAACATTTCCGGACCTATAACTTTTTTGCTTTACTTACGCTACTTTTCATCCCAGTCGATCAAGTAGTTCCCATGGGATGAAAGAACAACTTCCCAAAACTGTTCATGAATGGTGTTAGTGCAGTTTTCAGTGAGTGCATTTAAAACATGACCAAAACTGGCGATAGATGGCGCTCGTGCCATTTTAAATCGCGACACAGATCTGAATAAATATACGATACGGTTAATTAATACATTGAATTTCAATATTGTACTGCATGTGTTGTTTCAAATTTTAATTTAGTTACAGTTGTAAGTTTCAGTTTTTATTTTACTTGATGTAATTTGATTTTTTGAATAACTAATGTAAGGCTTCCGGAGTGAAGTGATGGTAACTGGCTAGTATCTAAATGCCGAGCGAATAGATCAAAACGAAATTGAAAAGATAATTTTTTTCAAGTAAATACATAAAATTGAAGCTTTTGGTGGTGGTGGTGGTGGGGGGGTTATGTTGATCTATAATCTGGCTAGCTTTACATAGATATCAAAGTACGATAAGGGCCTAAATTCAGAACTTTACGAAATTTAAACAGTTGCAGCATTTATTATTAAGTTTGGATTTTATTTGTAACTTGTTGCAATCTTTTTTAAATTGTTACACTTTGATATAGTGAAAGATGCAAAATTTGGTTTATATAGGGATATTTTTCAGTTGAAAGACTGTTCCAGAACCTTATGATTGATCTTTTTCTGTCTGAAAAGCACAATTTTGGCCTGTTACTGAATTTCAAAGTTTTTTTCAATGTAGAACTCGAATATTTTTGGGGAAAAAAATAATAATTTGTGATTTTTTCCCCCTTTGTGTGTGAACTTTATGAGGACGGACCATTCCTGCATATTGCAGAATGTGACAGTGGTATTAGAGGACAGGCCCTGATCCGAGCCTAACTTCTGAAGCTGGGCAAGGGTTAAGTCTAAGGATGAGCCTGGCATTTCCACAGCAGATCAAAACAAAAATTTTAGCAATATATTTTTAATCCTTTAAAACCAAATTTACAAATTAAAAATTCTTGGAAACTTTCATCTTGAATGTTTTTAGACAGATTTTTGTTCCTGCTTTATTGTTGATTGACTGATCTGGTGATTGTCAAGTCTTAACTATGCTAAGATGTCGAGTTTCTTCAGGGTGTCTACTGAATCTCAAACAAAAAATTTAAGGACAATTCCCGTACATTTAAGAACATTTCAACAGAAATTCTGTTCAACCAAAAAAAAAAAATGCTGAAAATTTAAGAACATAGTCTGATTTTCCCGTACAAATCCCGGATTTCCCGGTTGGCAGACACCCTGTTCTTGTAAATCAGATAATTTATCTGTTCTAAAAGTTCTTTTTAATGAAGTTGTTTTTTAATGAATTTCCACTTTCTGCAATTTATTATAGATTCTATTTATAAGCCTTCAAATATTGTCCCTAACATTATATTGAACCATACAAAGAAACAGGTTTCAATATAATATTAGCATTACCCTTGTGGGAAGGGGCGTTCTGGAAGTTACTTTGTTTAAAATAAAATAAAAAAACCAAAACAAACAAACCCAACAACATGGATTTATCTAATCAGTTCTTTAGAATTTTGTAATGTTTAGAACACCCTAGAATACTTAGCTTTTACATTTATGTTAGCAAAAATTCTATTTCTAAGATTCTCTTTAAATTTATATATTTAATATGTATATATCTATATATGTAAATATACATACTAAGTAGTTTTAGAATGAGAGGTGTTTTTTTTTCTTTGAATCTTTAAAAATATGCCATAGCTCATAATTTTTTTTTTTTTATATATATATACACTTAACTCCATGCAATAATTTACCTGAGAGTTTGTTTGTTGTTTTTAGTTTGTATGTTTCTCTCTAGTTGTTTAGCACATTAAAAGAGTTTCATTATCAAATTTTAGCAATCAAATTAATATTTTCAACTTTGTTTTCTTTCTCTTTGCAGTTAAAAGAAAGGAAGAGAATAAAGGAAGCAGGAGGTTTTGTGTCTTTCAACGGTGTTTGGCGAGTTGCAGGGATCCTCGCCACTTCACGGGCGTTGGGAGATTATCCCCTGAAAGACCGAAATCTCATCATTGCTGACCCTGACGTTTTGACTTTCGATATGAACGATCTCAAACCACAGTTTATGATTTTAGCATCTGATGGTCTATGGGACACATTTACTAATGAGGAAGCAGTGACATTCATTAAAGAGAGGTTGGATGAATCTTATTTTGGAGCCAAAAGTTTAACTATGCAGGCGTATTCCAGGGGATCGGTGGATAACATTACAGTCATTGTAGTGAATTTCAAGAACAACACTGCAGTAAAAGTTAATGGGATCAGTAAATGAACCCAAAACTGAGACTCGATTTATGTGATAACCATAGACTGAAGTTTAAGAAGGCATCTGTAGCAAATACCTGGCTGTACTGAGCCGTAGTATTGTACAGATATTTTTTTGTACATTGTAGAATACGTTATTCTTCTTTTTTGCATTGAAAATGTTAGAAGGAAAAGTAAGTTCATAAATACAGAAATGCCATTTATTTGTAATATATATATATTTGTATACTTTTTTTAATGTATTATAGTGATTTATCTTCGATTTCAGGGTTCCTTAAGACCTGAAAAAAAAAAAAAATTGGTAATTTTAAGGCATCTACAAATATTCACCTTGTAGATTTTTTTTACTGTTAATTTTGTTTCAAAAAAAAAAAAATCCAAACAATTTACTTCAACCGGGCTCAGCGTAACAGCGATACAAAATAATGTAGCTATGATGATACAGGAAAACCTCTTCACAAAATATTAATAAAAATATCAAGAAAATGAAGGAACATTGTTAGTCACATAATGTTTTGCTGAATTGAAGGCAACTTGGCAGTTTATAAATTACAGCTTCAGCAAACTGACTGCTTAGAAGCGTAAGAAGTTCAAGAAAACAAGTCACTTTATTAAATTCATTTAAATGTTGAGTTTCTTTTGTGTATTGTTCAAAATAACTTAATTGGTAAATATAAATTTAAAACAAAACTTAACACTTTCTTGGAAAGCAATGATCATTTTGCAGAGAGAAAATCAGAGGAAAGTGACAAAACAAACCGTATATATTTTAAAAGGACTTGTTTAGAGACAGACTTTGATACAAGCCATTAGAACCACATAATTTTGCCAAAAACATATCCAAACACAGTTTCATTGCATGTAATTCTGTCTTGAAATTTCATTTAATTCAATATTTTGTTATGTGCATTTATTTAAAAGATTATATTCTATCAGATTACTAAATGCAGTTGCATAATATTGATCCATGTTTCATAGTGGGGAAATATGTGTGATTAATCCTGTGTTAATATTCATGATTTTTATGCATAATCAAGATCTTATGATCTGTAACGGTTATAATAGGATTATTCAAATTTAACATTAAAATATTTATTTTAAATAATTTAGAGAATACGTAGATGAGGTGTAGATACTAATGTAAATATTTTCATGACTCAAAAGTTGGCAAATATACTTCAGTAGATATTAAATAGGAAAGTTTTGAAGATATCGTCTGTTCCTAACTTAATTTTAAGGAATGAGAAAGTCAAAAATTACAATTTCTTTCTTAAGGAAACCTTTTTCTGGAACTTTGTTATTAAAACAGATTACCCATATTAACGAAATCTTAAATATTGTATTTTTCATATTGTTTAATAATTGGGTCATTATTCTAAAGAAATAGAAGCCTGTAATAGTGTTATATTTGCTCAGTGATGAATAAGAGTGAAGATAGGATATACAAGAACATATGACAGAACAGGAAATTTGTTTAAGGAAGGTCTATTAATTGAAATTTTGCTAAGTTAATGAGTATTTTAAATTTATATTTCTGTAGTCGTATTTGCAGGCTTCTATTTTATTTTTAATTTGAGTAACTAACAACAAACAAATAAAAACAAAAGATGTATGTCAGTATTTATTTACTCATATAATCAAAATATGATTGAAAACTTAATTAAAAATCAAAGGAAATTTGTCGGCTTTTTCAAATTGGATGAAAAACTGTCACCTCAACACTGTACATCGTGTTTATGAAACTGCCTTTAAAGCATGCAAAGAAACAGCATCCTGAAGTGTAATTAATGAAGAAGAAAATTTTATAATTAGTTGTTTTTTGTTTTTTCGTCTACTGTTTATGAATATGTTTTTTTTGTAAATTAATTAAATTGGTCAAATACTGAAATAATAATAACACTTCACTATTGTTAGAAACAGTTTGATAAAGTCTCGTTTGTGTTATTTCAGATTGTGAAATCCTTTACATTTTGAGAACGTAAAAATCTAAAAAAAACATGATTTAGTTTTTCCTAGAATGGAAAAAATAAAAAGAATTATCTGTATTAGTCTTCAGTACATTTCAAAACTGCGATCATGGACCTTTTACAAGTGCTATAATGGTCAGAAATTGATTACAGTTTTACGAGACCTGAATTAAGATTGATACTAATTGGAAATAAGGCACTCTTTTTTCTGTAGAGCATGTTGCATACATGTTAATATGGAAAGATGTCAATCTGCCTCAGGTTATACTGATGTCATTTATATCACAAATTTGAATGTACTACAGGTCTGACTGCTTGACACTGCAATTGGAAAAAAAAAATTAAAAAAATAGAGAATTATTAACGTTCTTTTGCAAACCTTGCACTGCAGAAGGCTCCCACTCAAGTTAACTGCAATTTGTGAGAGAGGAAAAAAGCAGAGGCTCTCGGAAATCACAGGGACTTTTATCCTCCTGCCTAGTTATGCAGCAAAAAGGATGTTTATCGAATAAAGAAATTCCTGCAAAAAAATCATTGCATGGAATCATGGAATAGAAAATGGTAATATTGTAAATATGGTCAGATTTCACTTGTATACATATTCGGAGTCTGTTCCAAGGAATAATCAATGAATTGGAGAAAATTTATGCATATAGGTATCAACCCTTGAAAATCCCACTCGCAAACTCGCAATTTGCGAGTAGAAATTAGACGCTTGCGAGTGGAAAAAATCATCTCGCAAATCGTTTTTTTCCTAAATTCAAAACCTTGGCTGCTGTGCCAATTCAAATTTACCGCCTATTCAAATTCACTGGGATGTGAACTCCCGCGAGGGGTATTTCATGATGGAAGTTTCCTCTACCCTTCACCAATCACCATTCGTCAATTTATAGGTAGGTGATGTGTAAGGACGTATATATAATGATAGGTCGCGAAGCCAAATTTTATACACCTACCAATCGGGCGGGTTCCGCTGCTAGTATAGGTATATCGTATATATATGAACCCCCCCCCCCTCCTGTTAATTAGCTAGCGAGTGTAAATTTCCATTTGCGAGTTGGTTTAGGCACGAATTTTCAAGGAGTGATAGGTGTAGGTCAGTTGTACAACAGGTTTCCACCCACCCCTGCAACATAACCAGGAAGCAGTGTATTAAGTGAAATAAATGGGAATAAGCAAAATAAATGTTAAACCTACTGAACGGTGTCTAGGTTGCACTGGGTTACATTTCCGTGTGATGGGTATATAAACTACATGTATTGTACAAATTTTATAGGAGTAATATGTTATGCACTTTGAAAGATTTTGTTGAAATTGTTAAATATTGGTTTAATATTTAGAAGATTAGAAAGCATTTAGTTCACAATGTATTTTAACAGTGGCTGTGGGCGAAATTGGTAAAGGTGCTTGTATGTGGAGATGTGGTAGTTGATCTCCAATGTAGAAGCAAATTTTTTTTTTCTTCTCCCTTCATACCAGCTCAGTCCTCCACAAGCGGCACCAGGATTATTTTTTTTGCTGGGTTGAAGTCTTAAGCACCTTCAATATTAGGCTTTCTTAAGGAGTTAAATCTGTACACTTTTTCTGTAAGCTTTGCTTTTGATTAAAAAATAACCTTTAAGGTATGAGAGTCTAATAACTCTCTTCGTTTTTTTAGTAACTTAATGATTTGTAAACGATTTAAACAACTCCATTCAATGTTTCTTGAAACATGTAAAGAATTGCAATGAAATGGTAATAAGACTTATAAAACTTCTGATAATGACCCATTACGAGTATTTCATTCTTCTACTCTGAAATAAAATAGTTATCAGTATCGAAGGTTTGCCAACTTCTTAAAAAATGTGTATAGATACAGGGTTTGTACCATTTTAAAAAACTTTAATTTGAAAGATGTTTTATTTTATTTTTTTTAAACATTAAGTTTTTAAATATACTGTTAAATATTTTCAGTGTAATCAATTCTACACTGAAATCTGCTTTGCTAAAACATTAGCTTTCTAAATTTTTGTTCTATAATTTCTTTTTTATATGAGATTTTTAATTTGTAGCTCTAAAGTAGATTTTCACTTTAATTGCCAAAATTTTTTTTTCTTTCTAAAATTAAAATACTTTTCAAGTGTTTTTCAAACATCAGTGCAAACCCTAAGGATTTGTTTTACGAGACTATTCAAAGGTTTCGACTTTTTAAGATCTGTTTCCAGATCTGCATCTTACATTACATAATAATATAGTTAGATATTCAGTATCTTAAGTAGATGTGCAAAACCATAATTAGATAGACAAGACAGTGGCTCCCCCTATATTATATTTAAGTAGAATATAGCTAAAAGCAGAATTATGTAAATAAAAGTTAACTGATAAAATATTTTCCCTGAAAACTTTAAACAGTGTTAGTAGATGAATTTACATCGTGTATAGGGAGGAAAAAAAAGAATCTCGAAGATTTGATTTCTTTGAAATATTATTGTCCACTAGTCAGAAAGATTATAAGTGGACTTGGGCCCAAAAGCCGAATCTTTTCTGTAAAAGTTGATTTACAGAATTAAACTGATGTTTTTCTTAAACAGTTAAAATGATTTGTATACATAATAAGGAATGGCATTTTTTATGTATCTATGTTTGTGTGCATGTTTATATTTCTCAGGTTTACAATGTATAATTAAGTCAAGTTGCCTTAAAGCAAATTCACATTTGTATTTTCTGCTACTAAATATACGACTAAATATGCCTTGTCAAAAAAAATATATATATTTTCTTGTAAAAGCATTTCATTATTGCTATTTTTCAAATGACTTTGAGATTTAAACAGTATTCACTTTTTTTGAAACGTATGTTTTCTTGTACGGCAAGGATACCTGAGTTTGCTAACGAGGAACCTTATCACGAAGTCTTCCTATCCTGGTGTATTACAATTTACGTACGGAAATAGGGAGAGACCATTGGGTGTGGATTCGTTTTTGGTTTAAGAATTTTAAGTTGGAACTACAGTATTTATATAGAGAGGTGTCTGGGTGAAAACAGTGGATTTCCATCTCCCTGTTTACCTGTAAAAGCTTCTTTCCACGTTCAGTGATTTCCGCCATACATTACATCCTGTCGAATTCCTCCGTCCGGAACACAAATATTTCTGATTTGTAGAAAGACTGGACAAGAAAAAGCTGCTCAAAAAACGATGCCTCTAAAATCTAACTGTAAATTGCTGTACTCCACTTCAGTTATTTTATGTAGAAACATCCTAAATTTATGCCTGCGAACACTTGTATAGAGGGGAGGAAATGGTCACAAATTTCGTTTGAATTTTTATTGAAAATTACAGGTTTTTCAATTTTCGGTGTGATTAGATATTATTGTATACGAATTTAAAATCGTACAGAATTCACTATAAATACTTTAAAAAAAATATATAATATTCATAGAAATTCTTAGAACGTTGGTACTCCTACCTCCAAAAAAAAAAATGCTCTGTATCTTGGTACAAGTTTTTTTTCTTTATATTTTTAATTAAAATTTTATTTTGCATCAGGATAGGAAAAAGCTCCGAGAATTTCTATTATAAATTTCACTCAATTTTTGAAACAAACATTACACAGGATCATTATATGAAAAGATTCAATTTAAAAAATGCTTCCCTTGCAAACTGCAGGTTAAATTTTCAGTTCTGAACCAAAGCCATCAGGAAGGATATCTGCATAATTTGTAAATTAGGCCAATAACATGAAATGTACTGACATTTAAAATGCATTTTTAGTATTACTGTTATGTTTTCGTAATTTTATTGTTTTTCTTAGTCAGTGATCATTAAATGATTAAGACTGGTTGTATTTATGTTAAATTATTGATGTTTAAATTTTAATAATGTTTTATGTTAAACCATAAAAAGGTATTCAAACAGGATTTATTGATAGATATCATTCGAAATAAATTATTGTAATTTATTTCTGAAGAAAATGAAACCTGCTTTTTATTTTCAGAACCAATAAATGACTGTAAATAATGTCTGTCCATTTATTTTTTGTCTTGTAAGAAAAAAAATCAACACATTATATAAGGAATAACACCAATTAGGGAATGGCAATCCATACTTATGAAAAAAAGCAAGTTTTTTTCTATTTTTAACAGAGCTAATATCCTGATACTTAAAGAGCTGGGTTTGTGGTCATGTCTTTTTTTTTTTATCACCTCGATTTCACCCAACCCTTTGTTTAACATTGTTATCTTCATTTTTCCCTAAGAGTTAAAGGCAGGCAGTCAGGCATTGAGCAGAACGTTGAATTTTGTGGAATTAGATCTGCTTATTGTAACTTTACTTCTTGTGATCTGTTAAGCTATTAATGGGCTCTTTTACCGTTAAGTCTTCCGATCAAGATCAGAAGACTTATATTCCTGTTTTATCTGAGGACAAGTATCATTAAAATATCATTAGCAACAATGATAACAATTGTCTTTTGCAACAAACACATTTATAATAAGGAAATTAAAGCAATATCAATTATATTTCCTTATACTTATCAGAAGATGTTGCGAAGCATGCATTGTGATTGATTTACTAATTGCTATCCCTATCTTGTTATATAGCAATCAGTTTCGACTTAAAACTCACACTATTTAATTATTATAACATGCAATCCCAATTTCCCCTATTATTGTGTCTGTCTAATGCAGTGTTTCCCAACCTTTTTTGTGCTATGCCCCACCTAAAGTATCTAAAGTATGCTATGCCCCACCAAATTAGATATAACTTTCACAACAACAACAAAAAAAACGCCTTTTTTTGAGTTTTACAACCAAAAAAAAAAAAACGACTTTTTAAGTTTTTCAACCAAAAAAAAAAACCAAATTTCAATTTTCCAATTGCCCCCTTTAACAATCAAATTGCCCCACGTTGAGAAACAGGGGTCTAATGACTTACCATATAATTTTGTTATTTCACTTTTTCTGACACCAAGTCTTAACAGGATATTCCTTTTTTGTAAATATTTACATCAGTGGTAAATAAACTACATCTTTTTTAGACTTTTAAATTTTCCTGCAATTGAATGATCTTGTCCAAGGTGAAATATGTGCAGAATAACATCCACCAGTTGTTAAATGTTGTGAATCCTTTATCCAAAATTCCAAAAGCCTCCAAAATCCTAGTTTTTTTAGTGCTGACATGACACACTATTTTGCGCTATTTTGTTGTCAGTAGCCATCATAGCAACACCTTCGTGTGTGTGTGTGTGTATGCGTGCATTACTTGCCAAATATTTTGTGCTCTGTGAAGATATTGTTGAAAATGTCAAAAAATGTATATAAGAAAGCATTTAAGTTTACTAACACAGAACGCCAGTTTTTCGAAAAAACTTAATAGCAGTGTAAGTGTTTTAATTGTCTGACTAAGGAGTTTGGTGTTGGAACAACAAGTATATACGACCTGAAGAAATAGAAGGACTAACTGTTGAAGTTTTCTGCTGAAAGCGATGAACAGAAGTTGATGTAAAATAGAAAAACATACAAACTTATTAAAAATTTATATAAAACCATCTTCAGGATTTTTTGTATAACCTCTATTATGAAATGTAAACAGATATCATGTTTAGGCTTAGGTCCCATCCCAAAGCTGTCCCATTTTGTAGATGTAAATAAATATACAAATATTCCAAAATCTGAAACGTTTCCAGTCCCAAGCATTCTGGATAAAGGATTTTCAACCTGTATTTTAATTAACTATTCTTGTACCACTATCTGATGATAAGTATATATTAGAGCTGTTGGAGATGGCTCAACAGGTTAAAGTAACTCAAGTCGAGGTCCAGTAAAGAGTGAAAAAGATTCTGCTGTTATGCAACATTTTACAGAGAGACTAAGTTTCCACTATGAGTAACATATAGAAGTTTGAAAGCTTAGGAGCTGAAAATTTAAAATAGCTTCTCCATATTTTCACAGCAGTCACTACTGCTCAGTAGAAAGGCATGAACATTCTTGGCAGGACCAAAATTTAAACAACATATTAAAATTTTAAGTAAAGAGAAAGTGAAAATAAATAAAACGCACATACTTGAAAATATTATGAAAAGAGAATAAAAAAGATGGCAATAAACGCTTTCGGAATACTCTGCATATTCCATCATCAGGGACGACACAAACATATAAGACACCACAAAAAAAAACAAAAAAACATTTAAGACGACTCAAGGTGGGAATGCATGGGGAGAGTGAGGGAAGTGAAAGGCTTAGGGAAGTTTAGCAACAGTGATGGGCGTTTTGCACACTGGTGATAGGGTTGTATGTCTTAAGTTGGATTATGTGGAAGGATTCTGCTTGGAGCCGGTGGGATAGGAGTTTGGCAGCAGAGAAGATAGGGGGGGGGGTCCAGTCTCGTTGTAGTGCATAACAGTGTACGAAATGAGTTCTTTAATGCATGTGGATAGGGGCTAGGATTTGTCCCATGTAGCCAGAGGGGCATTGATTTTTTAAAAATTACTCTAATCTTGCTGTGCATGTTAAACTGTCTTAACTAATTCTTATATTAAATTTCTTTAAAAACCCTTGAGGCAGGAATTTAATTTTGTAACATTTATATAAATTTTAATTATGTTTTCTCATATGTTACTTACATCTGATCTAACAGGAGATTTAATACTGTTATGGAGTATCATAAAAAAAGATATAATCAGATTTTACACAAGTGATGCCTTCCTTTTTATATTTTGCCTTAATAACTGTCAGAATAACATTAAATTGTTTTAAACAATAGCATGGATACGAAATTCAGGTGCAAGTTTATCCATTGTCATTAGAGTCCTTTTGGCAGTAGGCTTCATAATCAAAACATTAAAGTTGTTGCATTTATAACACATTTACTTAATTTCGAACACAAAAACTGTTGAAATTTTCTTTGAAGATGGTTGGGCAGTGCCGCTCGCTTATGGATGCTGCTGTGTAGGGACTATTCGCTGTTTGGACAGGAATTCAGAGATAAAAAGACCCCAAAAACCAAAACAAAATCACAATTGCAGTGAATCATCTTTTATTGTTAAATTTACAAATACCTTAAATGTATAATTTTTGTGGTGCCACTTTAGCATGTGCTCTACCGGCTCAGCCCACATAAGCTTCAGATGGTAGAGCACAAACTAAAGCATACCAATTATGTTATATAAGGTACTGCTCAGCTTCTATTTATGCCAATCAAAATGGTGGTTTTATCGTAATTTAAGGTAAGTTAGAATTATAGTTCCTCACTGTCTTCGGCACTTCTTTAATAAGATACAATATTCTTTTTTATCCTTACTTAGAATTTGTCGTACTTATACACTATGCTCAGCTTGATTTAGTAGTAGTGTTCTTATCCACAATAAAATAGATCAGTCTATTGCTAGGTAATGGATGACTTCCAGGCCTTTATTAATCTTGGCTAAATAGCAATCAATCATTATTTTGGGGATGTTTTCCATTATTAGCGAAATAGCTTATTACATTCCACACCACAAGTAAACATCTTCAAAAACCCTCCTATGAATTTTTAAAAATTATTTTCTTTGAAATTAATATAACCCTGCTTTGATTTTTATATTTAAGAAAAAAAAATACATTTTTCAATTTGTTCTAATTTTTCTATTTGCCACATTTAGGAAAATATTTGGAGTCGAATTTTTTTCAATACACTGAAAATACTGAAAAGTTGGGGCGAGAATGAAATGAACAAAGCTCATTGTGAAGTGACAACTAGCAGTAGAGAAGCAATATTATAAGAAATATAGTTATTAGTTTCGTTTTCTGTTAATAAAGTTTTCACACAAATATTTAATAGTTATTTATCAAAAAATACTTAGATTACAGGTAACCCCATTGATTGTGACCCTGGCAAGTGTGAATTCGTTGTAGTGCGATCTTTTTTCTTTAACTGTCAACAATTAATTGTTAAATAAAACATTATTACCATAAATAAATACTTAAATATATATTTGTTATGTACATTAATTAATATAATTTATATATAATTACGATTTTTCATAATATTGACAAATTTTACATAATAAACGTAGACAGGCCCAGCAAGGAACACTAGATTCGTTTTTGCAATGCAGAACAAAGTGATTAATTAATATTTTTTTTCAGTTTCTTTTCAATGTTACAGTACTTTTTATGCTACACAAAACATTTATTTCATAATTATTTTTTTTCATACTCTAAAATGATTTTTTCTTTAAATCCCTTTTGATAGCGAAATTTGGCTCATTGCGACCTTTTCTGGAACGTATCCTTCACAATCAACGGGGGTTACCTGTAATCTATTTTCATCCCTTGTAACTAGGTTTTCCTGTTTTATATTTTATTTTGGCTTTGCTATATATTAAATGCTAAAAATAGATCTATTAAAGAGCAACAATACATAATCCATCATCTGACTAAAGTCTCGCTAATATATTGCTATCAAAATTTCTATGATCATCCATTACTTTTGATAGATCTTCAGGCTTGTTAAACAAATACAACTTTGAAAAAAAAAAAGCTTATTAATATACAATATCAAAAAAAAAAAAAAAAGAAAGTAAAACAACAACAAAAGTTTTACTCTAAATTTTATATAACTATATTTACACTGAATGTCTTATTAACACATTAGAGAGTTATTTTCTACATTTTTCATTTACAACAAAACTCATCCAGGGTCTTTTGTATTTCCTGTTCATCAAATAAAGGTAATTCTTCAGCTTTTTCTTACTCATCAGATAAAGAATTTAAACCCTGAAAAAGTAAAATAAATAAATATTTTTTTAAAAAAAAACTTTGCATGTATTTTCCATTATATTCGTATGGCACTTCAGTAATATTTACAATTGGTACCAAAAAGACTTAAAATGTGTTGCAATCCTCTAAAATAGTAGTGGACTATCCCGATAACATGACAGATTCTTAAGATTTCATTCACTTCCTGTTTCCATTTTGCTCCAAGTGTCACCTGATGAAGGAATCCGGTGCAATTTTTTTTAAAAATGTGTGTACTTTTTAAGTGTGTTTGGTCCCAATTACTTAAACTTTGCATATACAGTAAAACCTCTTAAATCCAGCCCCCATGGTAATCCTGAGTATTTTTTTTTTTTTTAATAACTAAATTCGTTTCCGTATTTTTGTTTCCCTATCCGCGCATATTCATTATGAGTGAAAAACGAAAGAAAAACTTTGTAATTATGGAACAGAAGCTTAATGCATTAAGGAGATTGGATGCAGGGGAATCTGCAAAACAAATATCACTAGAGCTTGGTGTCGGAAAAAGCACATTTCTATTGTTTTTAATAAACATTTGAGTGCAAAATTATGAAAATGGGGTTAAATTAATTAAGCCTGGCATTATGGTTTCACAACAATTGAGCTATTGAGTTGTTTTAAGAACACTCTCGTAGTCCGGCTTTTCTGTAATCCGGCCTACTGGGCTCCACATTAGGCCGGATTTGAGAGGTTTTATTATATATATATATATATATATATATATATATAGTATATATTTTATTATCTTCTTTCTATATTATATTTTTTTTTTCCTCCAAACATTAAAGATATTCCAAACCATGCAGCTGAAGGCAATAAGAACTGTGAATATTTTTTAATTGAATAAGAAATCACCAACATACAAAAGGATATATGTTAAAAATTATAATAAAATTCTAAAAATATATTACGGATAAGGAAAGCCTTAAGACTGAGAAGGAAGCCACATAAGGTCTCTGGAAGCTTTCCTTATCCGTAATGTATTTTTAGAATTTTATTACTATTTTTTAACATACATCCTTTGTGTGTTGGTGATTTCTTATTCAATTAAACATGCATTTTAAACATGTTAAGCATTTATTGAATATTTTTAAGATTGATTTATTCTGAATGGAGAGAGGGTGGAGGATGATCTATGAAGAGGTTAGAGGCATAACCACTCATGCTAACAATATCTTTCCAGCTTCAAGATTTATTTTGAAGATTTCAATATGAATGAAATGTAAAATATACAGATAGTCCTCAACTTACAACTGGATAATATACTGACAACCAAATCCGAAAGTCATATACAGTACATATTAGTCACACACGTTCAAACACTTTTAAATTACAGCTGTAATTCAATACATTATTCACACAAATGACAGTGCAATCGGTCTGTTGTGTTAGTGAGTGAATCTTGTGGCCGTTGCCTGGCTTATATATACACTTACAATAGCTGTCGGATGCAAGTGAAGACTCTACTTGTCGTAAGTACAAACGGTTGTAAGTCAGGACCTAAGTGTATAACTATTTTTTCTTCATAAAATATATCAAATATTGATCTGGATATCAAAACTGAATGCAATGTGTAAATAAAAATAACATATGTAAGAAGAATTTAATAAAACAAATTCATAGTTTATACTGATAATACATTTTGTTTAATGAAGGACTTGTAATGCCTCAAACAAAATAATCTAAATTCCAGTCTATATATAACAATAGTATATATAACAAGAGCTGTTATATATAGATTTATAGTGTCTGGAATGTTTTGTTTGTATTTTATCTGTCACCGATAATCTATTTTACTTTTATTCTTTATTACACAATGGGATTTTGAATCTATTATCTGCCAAATCACAGAACAACAAATTTAAAACAGTTAAAAGTTTGGAGTTGGAAGTTTATGTAATGTCCTTTACATAATTTGCGTGCAGGAGGAAAGTGGGATAACATATAGAATATTCTCTGTTTCATGTGTTTGTATGGTGGGAGGTGGGATTTTTTTTTTCTCTATTTCAATTAACCAAATTAAATAAATTAAGGTAAATGTAAGAAAAATATATCTACTTTACCTGATGCTTATAAGCATGGCCAGTTAGTCGTTCATCACGCAAATACATCATAAGATTAAACTCATCTCCAACTGTTCTTCTATATGGCTATAAAATTGATAATAAAAATATGTTATATTTATTATTAGTAAATCATTATATTAAGAATAAAAAAACTGCAAGAGTTAGATAAATAAATAAAATAAGTGAAATTGGTTAAATAAAACTCTATGATGCAAACAAAAGCAGTTTGAATTATAGCAATTAAAATTATCGAGTTTGTCACATTTTCATTTTTATCTATGTGGGTCAACTGGAAGACACATGGCTTACGATCAAACATCAGGTCTCGAGACGCTCTTGCTGGTTGTGAGAAAGCAGTCGCAGTCACAGGTGGTGAGAAAATTATCTCAGAATCCAAGATCACAGGTTTACGAAGTGTATTTATGACAACAGAAACAGTACTCATATTTTCATTGAACTACCATCTAGTTTTGTAAATAAGCCAAATACGTTTTGCTAAACTATATTCGCTACAATAAACAACTCGCACCTAAAAATCAACTCAACCAATCAAGATAAAATTTTACGAATCAGACGTTACATGTTTTGATTACTATTACAGTAGTCTTCCTTGGAAGAGTATGTCCAAGGATTACCACTGAAATAGTAGTCAAAATATGTAACATCTGTTTTGTGTATGTAAATTTTTATCTTAAATGCTTGAGTGTATTTTTAGATGTTAGTTGTTTATTGATGAAAGTGACATTCCTTAGATTATTTTTATATTCGATACAGTCTGAAAGGTTCTTCCCGTCAGATGCTTGAAATTAATGAAACTGATCCAAAAGCAGGCTTGAAAGTTTGCAGAAACATTAAGGTCAGAATGGATTTGTGAGTGAAAATAACTGGGAAAAGAACATCAAATTCAGTTGTTAATTTTCTTTCAAGCCTGTTTGGCTAAACAAATCGTTATTCTACTTGAACAGAAATGAAAGAACAAATATATATAATCGTCACATGAGGAGGCCCACCGTAGTGCTTCAATCAGTTACATTCTGACATATTAATGCATTCTTACAAATTGTCAATATTGGAAGAATCTTATGATGATATACAGCATATATAAATTAAATGGTTAGAAAGGTAGGAAGTATACCGAACAGCAATTCAACTATTAAAAAGAATTCTGTATTCCAAATAAATTTGGTAAAGAACAATGGGCACAAATGTATGGGAAGTTGCCCCACCCCTGTATAGTGATAAGATATATACCTACAGAAAGATCTTAAATAGAACATATTTTATTATTACGACTCATCT
This sequence comes from Thereuonema tuberculata, assembly GCA_023159025.1. Lineage (NCBI taxonomy): Eukaryota > Metazoa > Arthropoda > Chilopoda > Scutigeromorpha > Scutigeridae > Thereuonema > Thereuonema tuberculata. Next base: position 65,110,519 of record JAFIDM010010028.1, on the reverse strand, counting down.
CAATTATTAGTCCATTCGGAGTTATATAATTCTAGATGTGACTATCTAGTTGACATAGTAATTCTCAAATTTATTTTTTAATTAACTTTTAATAATTATTATACGTAATTAAAAATTAATATTATCATTTATTTCAAGTAAATAATAATTATTTACATGTAATAAATAAAAATAATATTCACTGTTACTGAAAATAATTATTAAATGTTAATTAAATAAATCCTGGAATTATAATGTCAACTAGATAAGTCATATCTAGACATATATAACTCCGAACGGACTAATAATTGAGACAAGTCGTAATAATAAAAAATGTTCTATTTAAGGAGATCTTTTGATAGGTATTTATCTTATCGCTGTACAGTGGTGGGGCAGATCTGCCCATTCTCCTTTCTATCTATGTACATCGGAATTTCATTGACTATTCTTGGATTATTGCCTCCATTTCTTACACGCTATGTAGCTGACACTACAAAGTTATTTTATGATACTATTTTTTATTTTAAGTATTTAAAATTAACATTAACAAATTCTTAATTGTTTTGTTTGCTACACACAAACTAAATTAGGAGAAAAATATGTTAACTTTTAATTGGTTCAGTGTCATTCTCTGTTTAATACATAACTCACTTCTTTACTCTTTAAAACGTTGACCAATGGTGCAATCATTGCCTTGGAACTATGTAACTCAATTATTAGTTTAGTTCAGATTACGGTACCAAGGGATGTTGTCCTATTTTGGTTTAACTGCAGTATGTGGTAATCGGAAGTTAAAAACATACTCAGGACTAATCAATTAACAACCATAACCCTTTTGTAAATATTAAGTATGGCGCATTCTAGCAAGAGATCCTTTTTTTTGTATTCGATTTCGATTTTTCTACTAAATTTCAAACATGTAGTTCCAAAACAGCAATATTTCGCAAACAGGAAAAAAAAAAAAAAAAAGTACTTCCGGTTACCATAAACGACAGTTTTACCCCTATTTTTTCCGAGTTTTGACAAGATTAGTGTCTTTTTAAGATATGAATTTTAAAATTTTTCAATTGACTAATGAAAAGTAGAATGAGGTTTGCAGATAAACTTATTTAAAAATGGTTTTGCACGATCTTTTACCAAGAAAAACAAACCATATTAACGATATTATTCATAAAACAAAAGCATCAATTAACATTTCTGACCGGAACTCCTCCTAAAATTAATCCCAAATGTCGTAAAACCCTTTTAAACAAGATCAATGATTCAATAATTTATGTAGAACTTATATCATTACTTTATGATCATCCTGTATATTCAAAATACAGGCTTTATTTTGAAGAAGAGAGTTTGGAATTGTGATTATCACCATTAATTCAAACGCTTTAGTCTCACCTTCCCTAAAATGATATAATTGAAAGCTACACATCCAAGAGGTGGAAGGGACATTGGAATTAAAACCAACATAAACCGATGAACAGTTTCGAACCACATTTTCTATAACTTCTAGGGTCAATCGAGTACTTCTCTAGTTATGGCAGACGACATTCCCGCACTGAATACCTTAAAAAAAAAAAAAAAGAAGCAAAAGAAAAAATATCTGGGATATTGGGCTTAAATATCTTAATGAAAATTATTATATTTTTTACATAAGATTTAATATATAGATAATTCCATTTTATATCTATCTTAAGTCTAATGCAAATTAAATCCGCAGCAAAAATAATAGAAATTCGATGTGTGTGATCGTTGGAAACTGTATTAAATATATTTATCTTCAAATCTTTATAAAAGTTGCATTAAAACAAATCACAGATGACTCAAGAAAATACCAAAGAAGCTTCTTTATCGACATCGAATAAAGAAAATACCCATGATAACACGAAAAGTAAGGAAAGACGGGATAAAAACACACCTCCTACCAAGGTAAAAAGCAATCAGATTAAGAGATGCTAAGAAATCGTTGTTTTTATTTAAATCTTAAATGTTTTTTGAATAATTAAATAGGTAGTTTTTGAAAATGATAGTTTGTTCTACAAGAATAAACAGTTCATATTTCACCGCTTGTCCGTTGGTTATTGTTTCTATATTAATTTTAATGTATGTCAATATGACATCAAAACAATCATTACAGATCTCGTTTAGACTTGATCTCGTTTCACTTTAGACTGGATCTCTTTTCTTAAATGTTTACATAAGTAAAGAAGAGCAATAAATCAAAGTTTGAGTTGAAGTAGTCTTGCAATAAATCTCTATTAAGAAAAATAATAATAATAAATAAATACAATAAAATTACACACAAAACTATATTCTACTTCCGCCAACATCTCTTCGCAGTTTTAAATTTCATTTCCTTATAATTTTTTTAGCACAGGAACTGTTTGTTTTTTTTAAAAAAGGAGCAAAAAACATACACATACACACGATCTTTTATTGACATTTACTTGTACCTCTTCAACATATCAATTTTAGATAAACTGAAAGTAAACGAAATATCTTGTCACAGAATGAAGATTTGGTTAAAGTTAAAGTTTAGATAACGATACCCCAAATGGCCGCCCGCCGCAATATTTTGAACAGGGCAGATAATGTAAAATGAACATTTAATAGTTAAAAGTAGAATGCTTATTTCAAAGTGGTTTTGCGCGATCTTTTACTAGAAAAATTAACCCTTATCTGGCTAACTACGAACTTGAGAACAGTATACAGCAAGTCACCACGGCGGACCTGCCATTGGGGATACCGCGTTCTTAACTTTAACCGAAGATTTACATAGGAACGAAGTAATATGTCTCAAAGTAGTAACAGAAAAATGGAATTTCAGAGATTTAATTGTGAGTTTTGAATTGCAGGACGTGATCAATGGTACACCTGGGTCCATGGGTGCGTACAGATTTATTTTGAGGGAGAGACTGTGTCACAACGCCTTAACGTGTAACAGAAAAAAACATCAAAATTTCAGAGGAGGGAGAATATATCCCCTCAAACTGAGAATGATTAAACCATTGTCACAGTAAAACATGATCATTTTTCACAAAAGTCTATTTGTCTGAATTTCCTGGTGGCTGCAATCCCAATTAGCCCCAATATCAAGATTCTACTATATTTATTTATTTTTTAATTATATATTTATATTTGTAAAATTTGTTTGTTTTTTTTTATTATGAATGAAAAAGATAAAACACACATTGCAACTAAAATTACTTACAAATAAGCAGTTGCTGACTTAATATCAACTTAAAAAACTAATTAAGTAAAAATAAAAGTTGATGATGCACGTACTCAAGACATCCACTTAAACCTCCTTCCCTGATCTCATGTTTGGACATTCCCTTTTAACCTTTCAACCCCTACAGATTGGATTCTCTTAGCTTTTTAAAACTGTCGGAACTTTTTTGCGATGCTATTTTTGAAAAAATGCATCATCAATTTCTATTTTTTTCCTTTTTATAAATAACAGTAGTGATTTTATGCAATTAAAGTTAAAGCAGTCCCACTATAGGCCAGTGTAGGGCCCTTGGGGTCGTGGAAGGTAAGGGCTCCCAGCACTACTTGATCAATGGGACAAAGTTGAGGTCGGGAGGTCAGCCCGACGCCCGCCCGGCTTTAACTCCTGGGAAAGAAACCCGGTACCCATTCAACAGAGGGCTGGGTAGACCCTAGGACCCGTTTGGAGGAGAAAGGAGCGTGGAAAAATCCCTGCCCTCCGCTGAGGCCGGGAATCGAACCCACCACCTCCAACTCGCAGCCAAGCGACCTAACCACTCGGCTACCGGGCCCACCGTTTTTATGGAATTAACCTTGTTTAATAAGTTTGAGAAACTTTAGAACAACAAAATGATTTTTTTAAATCCCAAAATTTTACTACTTTTTCTCTCCCTTACAGTGTCAGGTTCTCAATTCTCTTTCTCTAACTACTTCAATCTAAAGCCATTTTTCTTACTTCTATGTTTTCTTCTCCTTTCCTTCTCATAATTTGATCAATACATTTTTACCATCCTATTCTTGGTCTTCCATTCTAACTAGACGTCTGTACCATTTTAATTCTTTCCTTTCTATTATTTTAGACATCAATTTTTCCCTGATTGTAACATTTCTAATCCTATCTTCTTATTTTCCTATTATCTTCCTTAAATACTTCATCTTTCACATGTCTATTAGTATATTCCGAGTCTCTGCACCATATAAGAGTATTGGGAGCTAAAACTGCTTTATAATTTGAATTATAGTAGTTTTATTACTTACTTCCTTCTTGCTTATTATCGTACTCAATTGATAGTAAACCTGATTTGCTTTTCTAATATGATTGTTTATTTCCCATTTTCATTATATACTGTGCCTAAGTATTTGAAGCTTTCTATTTGTTCTAATTTATTTTCTTTCCATCTGACATTAATTTCTTCTTTTTCTCCTCCAACTTTCATGATTTTACTTTTCTCAGAATTCATATGCATGCCTCTTTCTTCTAATGCTTTTGCCCATCCATATACTGCATTTTGGAGGTCCGTTATATTACTATTTATTAGTATGATGTCATCAGCAATCACCATTGATTGTACAAAAACTGGCTTAACCCATTAAGGCCGTAAGTTGTACAATATTTATGTTATGTTTTTTGTAAAATGGCCCCTCACAATTCTTTTTAACTTTCTGGTTTCTTGCACCATTTCTTTCTTCTTCTTCTTTGATTTTGGCCAGCGAAGGACCATGTAAAATAGCTAATTATGACTTCTTCTTTGCTTCTCTCCTCTTCCTCTCACTCCAGTATTCCCTGCATTCTTTCTCCCTGTTTTTTTTCTTGTTTCCTCCGTCCACACTCCACCTCTCTTTATCTTCTGTCTTTCTGGGAATCCTTTAAAGTCTTTAATTCTGGATTTAAATTTACCTCTATCTTCCATCATTTCAATGTTCATTTCCTCCATGTCTTTCCAGACCTCTCTAAACCATGTCATATGTGTCCTGGGGTTTTTGTTGAAAAAGTCACACAATCTTTTTGTAGATCTGTCATTCTTCATTCTTTTAATGTGTGCATAGAACATCAATCTTCTCTTTTTCAACACATCCCCCAGCCTCTCAATGTTTCCATAAATTTCTTCATTACTCCTCATTTTTCAAATTCCCCCACTAAATCTGGGGTCCAAGATTTTTTGTATTACCTTTCTTTCTTTCTTTTCCAGTTCATTCATTTCTTTATTAATTTTTCATCATCACAATGCCAGTAATCTTAGAAAGCTTGGAAAAAATATTCTAATCTTAGAACAAGTTTTTCACAGTTCCGTTCAAAATTTTTTCTTAATTTATCTGAACTCTTTATAGCAGCGGTTCCCAACCCATGGGCTGCGGCTCACATGTGGGTCGCGGACAGCATGGTACTGGGCTATGGACGCTGGTCGAGAGCCTAAGCCAAGATAAATATTATCGGAGCTTCAGGGGTTAACATTGGAAACAATCGAGTCATTCAATTGTCAGCAATAATCGAATTATTCGATTGTATTCTTCGATGGTTTAACCTTAACACTTTCGGGTCGTACCCTTTGCTCCCCTGGTTTACCCCACGGGTTTTGCTATTTTCGCACATTTTCAAAGTATACAAGTATACTTGTATAATTACTTTGGATCAGTGTTAAAGAGCTAATGTTTGTCTTCAAAATGATATATTAGATTTAATTGTAAGTAACAAACAACATTACATATATATTATATATATACATATTCGTCATACGTATATAGCTATTTATTTTTGTCTGTTTATATTTTTTACTTGTATATTTAGTTAGTGAGCCTCAAAGTTTTTTTTTTTTTACAAAATTGGTGGTCCGCACAACTAAAAAGGTTGGGAACCGCTGCTTTATAGTAAAATTTAATGCATGATAATCTTTAATAGAATTCTTATAACTTAATATCGTTTCGTTTTGAGAAAAAAATATTTATTAACTTGCCTTTATACAATTTACCAAAATATTGCGTTTACGCAACTTTGGGATTAGTGGCAATATACAGTATTTCAAGCTTTTCAATGTGCCATAAGCCAATTGTGTGTTTCAACATTGCTTTCAGCTTACAACAAGTCCACTGCTTGTTAGAAAATGCATGAGCCAAGTTCACATCAATCAAACAAAATTTGCATTTTTCTGATAATAGTAAACTGGATAAAAATGATAAATTTTCAAAATTGACTCCTATTTTTGATGTCATCAATCAAAAAAAAAAATCGTTAGTTTGGCCTTTTTTTGCACAACCTCTCCATCAATGAGGAAATGGTGCCTTACTTCTGGAGACATTCTTGCAAGATATTCGTCAAAGGGAAACCAATGCAGTTTGGAACTGGTGCTTATGCAGTTCAAATGGCTACTTGTATAGGTTTGCGCCTTGTGATGGCAAAAGGGCAGAAAACGAAAGTTCTGAATTTAGTTTGAGTTTGCAAGTAGCTGCACATCTGCTTTCAGTTGTTCAAAACCCAACATTATATATTTTTTGACAACTTCTTTTCATCATTATTAAGTTTTTCGTACTTTGAAACTCCAAGGATTTTTTTGTGACTGGAACCATTTGTGAAAATTGCACTGCAAAATGCCCTTTGGATCCCATTTCTACTATGAAGAAAAAGAAACGAGCACATTTGATTTTACCTATGAAAATGAAGCAGAAGTCATGATGGTAAAGTGGAATGACAATTCTCTTGTGACAATTAGAAGCAATGGCACTATACAACCATTAGCAACTGCCAAACGATACAACAGAACAGAAAAGAAAATTGTTTCCGTGCCACAGTCCCGAGTTGATTCTGAATATAATCAACTTATGGAAGCATTGATTTACACAACAACTGAATTGTTAATTACAGAATCAGAGTAAGGTGCAAAAAATGATGATGGCCTCTTTTCATCAATTTGACTGACATTGTTATTGTCAATTCATGGAAAGTATACAGAATTGCAAATAATGAAAGGATATCACAACTTGAATTTTGATTTCACTTGGTTACCACCCTGATGAAATCTGAGGGTAATGAAAGTCAAAAGGAAGATGAAAACAAAGACAACGTAATCGATCAAGATAGAGGAACATTGAATTATGATAGAACTTGAGTGCATTCTTTGCCCTTACAAGTATGATATAATCATTTGGGTCAAGTGATAATGAAAAAAAAAAAAATAACAAAGTAAGAAGAAGATGCAGACTTTGTACAACGATTTATAAATGTAAAAAATGCAATTTTCACCTTTACACAACTGTTTGGTTGTATTTCACTCTGACAATAAATAAGATGCATTGTAATCCCAAAGTTGCATAAATGCCACATTTATTGCAGCTCAAGTGATTTCACAACAATAAAAAATTATTATTTTCTGTTCTTTCTGATTTATTAATAGAATTAATAAATGATTTCTGTTCAAAAATTATCATTATTTTAATTCTTGGGTTAAGTTTGCAGTTTCCTACTTTATATTTTCTTGTTCTTCTTTTATGGTATTTGATTATCTGATCCATACAAATAATAATAAATAACAATGGGCTAAGACTATCACCTTGTTTCAAACCTTTTTCCATTCTAAAAACTTCACTTTTTTGCCCATTTAAACTTACAGTCCCATATATGTTCTTGAATGTACTTTTGATTACTTTTATTAATTTCGTTTCCACATCCAGTTTACTTAATGATTTCCATATTTCATTCTTTGGATTCATATCAAATGTGGTTTTGATGTCTAAAAGTGTTAGATAGAGATCTTTTCTTCTGCTATTTGCCTTGTCAATTGCTGTTCTCAGTCTGCATATGTGATCCTGTGTCTGATGAGATGTCTGAAAAGCAGCTTGTTCTTCTAGTTTCAACTTCCTTTCCAATATTCTTGTGCACAATTTGAAAAACTACCGATCATAAGCATATAGTTCTATAATTCTTATTACTTTATGCTACTTCCGTTCTTGTAGATGGGTATTATAACATTTTGTTCCCTTTGGAATCTTCATTGCAAGCTTGCTAGAAGATCTTCCTCTGCATTTCTCCATCTCATTTCCACTACATTTTATCATTTCAGTTAATATATCATCTGGTCTTGCTACTTTCCCTAGTTTCATTTTGATGATGACTTTTTCAATTTCAGTATCAGTTATTTCATTCTTTTTATTTATTTATTTCATGGTATTGCGTCTTTCGTTTAATATTTATTCTGCTTCCTCATCAATTTGTTCTTAAAAAATATTGTAATAATACTCTTTCCAAGTATTTAGTATATTAGTTGGCTCTATGACAATTTTATTTGCCTTATTTTACATATTCCTTATATTCTTTCCTCTTTTTCCGTTAATTATTGTCAAAAACTTTCTTTTATTTGATTTAAATCGATTCTCAATTCAATTTCCAAAATCTCTTTCTGGCTTTATTTCCTGCTTTCACCTAAACCTACCAGTCTTCTCTTTTCTTCATTTGGAAGAATTTCCATGCATTTTTCTTTTGTTTTTATCTTTCTTTTAACATCTTCATTCATCACTTAGCACCCTTAGCTTTCGAAGCAACTGTTTTCTTACCGCAGATTTCTTCTATTGCATTAACTATTATATCTTTGAAAATTTCCCTTTTACCTTCTGGGTATTCATGATGTTGTTCATTTTCTTATGTAAATCTCTCCTCAGTTTTTGTTTCATATTCAACCCTTTTAATCTGAGTTTTTCAGTTTTTCTGCTTTTAACTTCAAATACTTTTTTATTTCAGCTTTTCTTGGTGTTCTAAACCTTATTTTCATAACTAACAATCTTATGTTCTGTACTTAATCTGCACTTTCGAAGGTTCTAACATAAGAATTGCAGAAGTAACTGATTATGTATAAAATAATCCATTAAACTTTTGACCCTTCTTCCTACAGCCTCAAATGTTCTGTGGTGTATGTTTTTATGTGGCAAATGAGTGTTTCCAATTAATATTTCATTGTCGATACAGAATTCCACCATTGTTCTTCCATTATCATTTTGAACATGTTTCTCCATGCGTCCAAATCTTGTAGTCTTTTTGATTCTTGAATTCCAATCCCCATAATTATTACCTTTTCTATCTCATTTATAACCTTATCCAGCGTTTTTGTAGTACATTATAAAAAACAAACTTGAATTTCATTATAAAAAAAAATTCTCAGTGTTATCCATATCTTCTGTAGGTGTATATATTTATATAAAGAATATTTTCTGATCTTTGTTATATCTTATCTTATAATTCTTGCATTCACTGATTTCCAGGATATTACCCTATCATTAAGCTCTCTGTTTAGTATAATACCTACATCTTCATTTGCTGTCATATCTTTACTAACTCCAGAGAATTTCAGCGTGTATCATTTATCAAGCTGGAGGTCTGCATTTCCTTTCCTTTTTGTTTCACTAATTCCTCATATGTTAAAGTTAAGTTAAAGTATCCCGCTTGGGGTAGCGGGAGGTAAGGCTCCTGACTCTTCGTGACCAACGGGACTATGTTGGGGTCAGGTGGTCAACCCGACGCCCGCCCGCCTTTAACTCCCGGGAAAGAAACCCGGTACCCATTCTACAGAGGGCTGGATAGGCCCTAGGACCCATTTGGAGGAGAATGGAGCGTGGAAAAATTCCCGCCCTCCGCCGAGGCTGGGAATGAAACCCGCCAACCTGCAGCAAAGCGCCCTTACCCATTCGGCTACCGGGCCCACAATTCCTCAAATGGGGATTTTTATATTTCTCTTATTTCTTCTACAATCTCCACCTCTTTTCCTGTTAGACAAGTTACATTCCATGTTCCCTTCTTCATATACCTTTTTGTGCCAATCTGTCATCTGTGTAAAATCGCTCTAGTATCAATCTTTAACATACCGTGGATCCTTTTGAAATCCACCCTGCGGATGATCAGCCCTGCGATGGCTTTACCAGAGCTCCTGTTAGCCTTAAAGTTTCATAGTTCTCATCATGCAATTCACAGCTAAAAATTTAGTAAACCAATATGCTTTCTTATTTCAGGTGGTGATACGAAGATTGCCTCCCAGTATGACAATGGAAACATTTTTACAGCAGATTGCACCAGTTCCAGAGCATGATTACATGTATTTTGTCAAAGCTGATATGAGGTAACAATAATTTGTTTGTATCCTGATCTTTCAGTGAATAAATTGGAATGAAAGTTAATAAATAATGTCTTACATCAATTGCAATTCAAGTTGAACTTATAAAGTTAAGTTTACTATAATTTTTTGGAGAAAACTTACTTCAGCTGAGTTAATAATAAAAGCTCATTAATTCTGGATTACTTTTAACCAGTAGGACTTAAAACGAAAAATTTACAAATAAACAAAAGTGCAACTTTCATGCTAATCAAAAATGTTCATTCTCTTATTTGCTGTTTTTATATATTTCTTTTCTCTATTTGCATTTATTGAAATAAAAAAAAAGATAAAAATGTAGAAATTTATAAAGTTAAGTTTACTATAATTTGTACTATATCTCTCACTGATGAATGCTCAGATATTTTTTATTTCTGTGTCTTTTTCCCACACTTTTCTATTAATTTAAGGCACGTCAATTCTTTGTTTAAATAAACCAGGCTGGGTTTAACCTTGGTTGTTTTTATATTCAAATTCCTTTCTGCCTGACGGTTTCGCAGGCCAGGATTGAAATTATACTTGTTTTGTTTCTTTTTTAAATGTGTTTTCTTTTGGAGGGAAGCCACAGTCGGAAGCGGGTGTGGATTCCCTTATTATTTTTGCACTATCTGAGCTTTTCATCTGTTAAGTGGGTTTGGCTGAGCCTTTAAAAAGAAACGGTCTGTCCCAAACTCTCACCGATGAAAGCTCAGATTTTTTTTTTTGTATTTCTTTGTCATTTCCCTACACAAAATAATGAACAATTAGGAAACAGAAACGCACATAAATAAACAATATTCACTGAGCTGTTTTTGATATTCAATACTAGGAGTCCAAGACAGCACTGTTTCGGGTTACTTAACCTTCCTCAGTTGGATTTGCCCAGTACACCAATTTTGTTTATTTATGTAAATTTCTGTTTCCTGATTGATTAAATTGTCATGGCACAGGTTACATTTGAGGGTTAAAGCAAATGAAATGTGAAACATTGTTTTAAATTAAATTTTGTTTTTACTGGAAAGAAAACAAAAAGTTGTTTGATAACATGATAAAATAAAAATATTAGCAAATTTTTCAAGTTTGATTAAGAAAAATAGTGATACTTACTTTAATACACTAATAATTGGATATTAAAAACTTATTTTCAGTAGAATTTTGATTATTTGTCAGAGGCCATGACTGATAATAGAATATGTACATTAGAAACCTTATACATTCTGTGTCATTTAACTTGTTTATGTTAACATATAATAAATAACCTAAGGAAATTTAATTAACTTTAAAATTATTATATATTTTTAACCAAATCATCAAAATACCACAATACAAATATCTACAAATAGTGTAGTGGGGTTAAGTAACGGTTAACAGACACTTATGGATAATCAAAGTTCAACTGAATTTGAAGTTTTTATTAATCAAATTAGACAAATTGGTGTTAAATATTAATAGTATTAATTGTGATGATATATATTGTGACGGGACAAAGGGGTAAAGTGCTTATTTGGGGTTTTCCCACGTACCTGCACCCAAATAGGTGGTGGTACAGAAAGTGTGGGTGGTTTTGGTTTATTTCTGTAGTAACGTTGGGCGCCAACCAAGCACTCGGCTAGGTAAAAAAAAAACTTTCACTTACCCCCTCCACAGTGTCACACCCCAGCAATTAACCCAATCTTCTCGGGGGTAGGGAGCCACACCTTGCGTCCACGGTGTCAAAAGAAAGGCTTAACGCATGTTCAACATGTGAAATTCAACGACGTTTATTCAAATGAGCGAAAATGATAAACTCCGAAATGATGGCGTTCAGCTAAATGCAAAGTTATGGCTTTAACTAACTTAATTGTGCATACCAAGGGAATTCTCGCACGTGGCGCTGAACAGAATCACTTTCCTACGAATTACTAACGTTTCTTGGCGAATTGCGTTTAATAAATTTGAAGTTAACTTTAAGCTCACACGAGAAGTTATAACTGATAAATAGCTCACTTACACATTTGCTTCCATGCGGGTGTACACGCATACCCCGTTTCCTGTGTATTCGATAGAGTTCGCCAATTAGAAATTAGCAGTATTGAACTTTCGAAGTTACGGTCTAAGCTTTCCTAACTAGGACAACTTATTATTAACACTTCCTATTCTAAATGTGCACTGAATCGCTCTCGACTTCAGCCACGTAGTAATAAAAATGCAGCTGCCTAAACTTATGGCGTCCGCGCAGAATTGCGGAAAAGTTAGCCAAGCTAATTGAAAAATAAACGAGAGAGACAGCTCTCGTAAGCAAGCGCAGGAAACGGTGAAGAGAGAACAGAGAGAGTTCCTTCTTTGATGCACGGCCTTAAATCAACTATGATCGTGGCGCCAATACCACGTCATGCCCTGCCGGCTAATCAGATCACAGGAATCGGGATCCGTCCAAGAGCGGTCGATTCCAACACATGGGGTGACGGGGTAAATGTCAAATCTCGCTGTTGCTTCATGACAAATACAAACGCAATTCATTTAAAAGAAAAGTTAAAATTCCTTTTAAACTAAATTATGAATTAAATTTGTTAAATCAACTAGATTCTCTAAGTTCAAGAAAAATCAATTATTTAACCTAAATTAATTAAAGGTTCACTATTCTAATCTCTCCAACTTAAGAACTTTAAATATTAAATTAAATCAAATTCAAGTTAAGTCGAAAGCTAAAATTAAACAAACACATTTTCTTTGCCTTTCGCCTTAAAGTAATCATTTCGGAATATTTCCTTAATTTACATTTTTTTCTTTCGAAGCTCTACAAAAAATAACAATTAAAAATTCGATGTTTCAACAATGGACAGTGCATATACGAGTGTTGTCACAATATATATATATATATATATATTTATATATATATAACTTTTTTACAAATTTGTAATGATTTGTAAAATAATGTTGTTAATTGTTGAAATAATGAAGGATATTATGTTGTTTTCTCTCTCTTTTAATTTTAGCCTTGGCCAGCATGCATTTTCCAGAGCATACATAAATTTTGTAAATCAAGATGATATTTTTATTTTCAAGGAAAAGTTTGACGGATATGTTTTTGTTGATCCAAAAGGTATTTCAAACAACGTTTTTTTTTTTCTTTTGAATATCCTTATAATGTTTAGCAGATATATCCTATCTCTAATAGCAATGGTTAATTGATTAGAAACCAATGTAAGATTGAACTTCTTTGATGTGCTACGCTTGGGGTACAAAGAAAATTCTGAAGACATACTGTTTGCTAACCTGGCCATCTTTTCTAAGTTCAAATATGCTCCAACTGAAGGAAGCAGCTGACCACTGACTTGTTATACTGATAACTGATGTTGATTTTTGATGCCAGGACTGGCTTGCTTTGCAACGGCCTTCTATTTTGAATCTACTGATGCATTCTGTCTAGCTGTAACATAAAATTTCCCTCTTGACTATCTTCACAAACGCTGTAATTCCTTTATTTTTGAACTTGCAGTGATCACAAAGATGAGAATAAGGGACAATATGGGGGACATTTAGGTGCCCCGACCGCAGTAATATGATTCCAGGGACAAATCCTTAAAAGACAGTTGGTCACTTTAAGTTTGCAGTTCTGCAGAGAAAATTGACAGTGGTTTCCACCTCCCCACCTCAGTTAAGCAGTAGGAAATGACAAGTAATTTCGCGTGCTTATTTATTAGTGATAAATATAAATGATGCTGATTGAAGTTAGTTTAAAAAAAAAAAAATTGTTAACCTTTTTTTTTTTTTTGTAGTGTAAATTTCTTTTAACAACTTCAATGGATTTTATTTTGTTTTATAATTTCCTCAAATTTGTGAATTACATGTTATTATAACTATGTTACGGATTCTATGTAAGATTTCTTTTTTAGGGTTTTTGTTTTGTCCCCTAAAAGAAAGTTTTCTAGGTTTTCGTTGTGTTTAATTGCCTCTTTTCTTTTGAAATATTAAATACATTGATTTGTGACAAACACATGAACTTATAAGATACCAATTACATTCGCTTTTATTTTTTCTTTATAAACAAATGACATTGCCTACAAGAAATATATTGATTGTATGCCAATACTATACTATAGTGTACAGTACTGTACTATACTGATACTACACTTTAGTGTACAGTACTATACTATTACTACTATTTAGTGTACAATACTGTACTAACTAATACAATACTAATACTATATTTTACTGTACTATACTAATACTATACTATACTGAATTATATTAATACTATACTACACTAATTACAATACTATACTTCAGTGTACAATACTGTACTAAATTAATACAATACTATTACTATATTAATACTATGCTATACTAAATTATATTACTAATATACTAATATTGTACTATACTGTACTTCTCTTTTACAATTTTTCAGGCAATGAATACCTAGCTGTGGTTGAATTTGCACCATTTCAGAAAATCCCAAAGAAAAAAGTTAAAAAGAAAGATGCCAAATGTGGGACAATTGAGCAAGGTAAGAAATTGAAATGAATTTTCCTCCTTTTTCTTTCTTTCTTTAGTTCCTTGTATTGCCTTACTTAAAGCTGATGTGCCATTGTTAAAAGCAGTTATTTATTTCAAATACAAACCTACACATGACAAGGTGTTACAAAAACTTAGGAAGGTAAAACAAGAATTACCTTCATAAGTTTAATGATTAAAGCAAAGTAGTAAAAGAGGAACAATCTGCTTTCATATATCCAGTTTGTGTTAAAAATAAACTGTTATTAATAAACTCAATGAAGACTATACATCCAACTACAGTTACAGTGTGTGTTTGCAACTGATGTGGGACAGGCAAATATAATCGGTAATCTAGGGTTTTTTATATTAATTTCATCAGTCTTAAAGGGTAGTGAATCTTTTTTTTATTATTATTATCAAATTATTTCACCAAAAGATTTCTTCAAATTATTATTCTGAATAACTTATTTAGTAGTGTTAAAATAGTAATAATGAGAGTAATGCATTTATAAATCCACCAAATTCCTTTTTAGATCCTGACTACTTAAAGTTTTTGGAATCCCTCCAAAATCCTGAAGAAATTAATCCACCTTCAGCCGAAAGTTATTTAGAAGAAATAGAAGCAAGGGAGCGTGATTTAAAGGGTAAGATTAGCACAATCAGAATTAAACAATATCCACTTCCTTATAATGTAACCATTGTTTCAGTTAGCTTAATTGATTGGTATTCTTACTATATTGGACAGTGATTTTAATTTTATTAATATTTGATTGTTTTACTAATTTGTCATTAATTTTGTAATTTTAGCAAATAATGGAATACCCCGAATAACAACCCCTCTCATTGAATTCATCAAACATAAAAAAGCCGAAAGACTGGTTAGTGATATTTAAATATAATTTATAGTTCATCAGCGTATGTAAACAGAAAGGTGGTCTAAGGTTATTTTCTTTTCCACGTGATTGTTGTCAGTGTTTTAGCTCTGTTAATCTTGAGATATTTTGTAAAATCATTTCTAAAATTATGAGGATCTTCTAGTAGGCAGTTCAGTATTCTTTTAAAAGGATGGCTAGTCCTTTCTCTCTCTATGTTTCTGTTTCTATTACATCCCCTTTCAGACCCAATCTACAAATTACAAGAGAATACATGTGGCACTTGACTAATATGATGTCTGATCTGCAAATTTGATTCTTTGTGAAAATTTCATATTTTGAGAAAGTTCTACTATCTCAGATGGTTGTCTCTAAAAACCATTGCAAATTGTTCAACATGACAATTTAAAAAAAATTACATAACTGATTAAAAAAACTACATAACTACTGTCTGCAAGATTTTTGAAGAAGCATTATTGCAGAATTCCTTAGAGTGCAGTTAGGAAAGTTAATAAATTAAATGTTAAATATAAAGTTTTTAAAATAGGAAGGGGAAAGAATGGGAAAAAACAAGAAATACACAATAAAAATAAAAGAAAAGAAATTAATGTGCCAGTCTCCGCTGGCTTCAATGAATTTTTCTGTGTGCTACAAATAAGAACAAAGCGCCTAAAAAAAGTGGTTAAACACATTAAAAGGTGGACCTAGTGTTTATCAGTGCAACGTAACATCTCCAAACATCTGTTTCTCGGTATCTTGCTGTTTATCAGTGGAGAGTAGTCACTATAAAACCCTAGGTCCAATTACAGAGGTTAGTTTTAGAATAGGAAAGGAAAAGAATGGGACCTCCAAGAATAAAATTAAAAAACAAGAAATACACAATAAAAATAAAAGAATATAGTATAAAGTTGTTTTAAGTTTAATAGAGCTGTAAAGTTTAATTAAGCTGTATAAAGTTTTTAACTTATTTAAATTACAAGTTAGTGAGAACAAAGTTGGCACATGAGTTTCTCAGTTATTTTTTTATTTTGTATTTGTTGTTCTTATTTTAATTTTTGGAGGTGCCGCTCTCTTCTTGATGTTTGTCCATATTGTTTTTTAAAGAAATTGTTTTAGTGTCTTTCAGGAATGTTTTCTTTGTAATAATTTTTGTTTTTTTCCCCCAATAGCGAATACGTGAAGAGAAGCGAGAAGAAAGAAAACGCAGGGAATTGGAAAGAAAAAGGCTGCGGGAAGAGGAAAGGAAACGTAGAAAAGCTGAGAAGGAGAAAGAAAAGGAACGTGAAAAAGTAAAGGAAAAAGCAAAAGAGACGTCTTTGAAAGAAAAGGAGAAAGAGAGAGAGGAAAAGAAGCAAGAAGAGAAACTGAAGAGTGAACCCGTTTTAAAGGTGAATAGTTCTTTTAAGTAGAAGCTTTTGTTGTTTATTTAGGAAATTTTGCTCAACTGAAAATTTAGATTCCTATATACGAACCACCCATACTTCTTCCTTAAATCTTCTCTTTTATAATAAATATTATTAAACATCATCCACCAGAAAATAAATGTAGAAAAAAACGAATTTTCAAGGAGATAAATTCACCGTCTCCTCTTTTTCAAGCCTTTTACATTATAATAATAAATAGGCGAGATTCTTTTATGACAATGACCTTAAAATATTGATACTAAACAATTAAAAAACGTTAATACAATAATAATAAGGGATCATAATCTACAATTTAGATTCCTCTTGCTGGTTATATCTGAATTGACGTTGACTGTTCACTTTGGTGAAATTGCTTTATATTAAAAATAACTGCTGTAGATTTAAATTTGTGAATTTTTTTTTAGATTTATGTGATAGGAAAGATTACTATATCTGATCTTGTCATTTTTTTTTCTTTCTCTAAAAGAACTCAGTTGTTGTAGTTTGAAGATATTGAAACATCATTTATTTTCTGTAGGCGAGATCTAATGTGTTTCAGGTTTTAACTATTGAAAACTATAAAAATTGAGTTTAGTTTCAATCTTTACATTTTAGTAGACAGTGTCTCAGAATTGTTTACCTTAAATCCAGAAGATTTTAAGCTTTTCTATAAGAGTTGCATGTGTGAAAGCTGAATTGAGTTTAACTATACAAAATAATTTCATTTGCCAACCATATGGATGTATAATAATGAAACCTGTGTTACGACAAAAAACAAAACA
>JAFIDM010010028.1:65061846-65092513 GCA_023159025.1 Thereuonema tuberculata | reverse complement strand
AAACGGCAGTTCCCGATTCCCTCTGTTAACAAACTCAAAGGCATGTTTTGTTTATTTATATGCAGTCTTTGGTTTTCCTTTTTTTTTTTACAAATGAAACAAAAACCATCCTAAAAATTTATTATAATTTGTTTTAGCTTCTGAAAAATCCTGAAAGAGAGAAGGAGAAAGACCAAGAAAAAGAAAAAGAGAAGGATCCGAAAGACAAAGAAAGTCAAATTAAGGACAAACCTTCTAGTCTCGTAAGTATTAACTTAACATATTGTTTTTTATTATTATTATTATTATTTTTAAAAATAATGGAAATTATTTATCAGTAGTCTGTTCTGTCCAAGATGAGAGAATTTCAGTTTTATGTCTAATATGCATTTTTAATAATGTCTTCATGATTTCTACTTATTGAAATAATACTTTGGTTGCACATAATTTGAAGTTGTTTCATCCTTTGTCTGTTACTCCCACCCATGTATGTTTTTTTGCATCTCTTAGCATCTATCATTCCCTTACGTATGGCTTTTTGCATTTCCCAAACAAGATTTTTGTTGTTCTTTTCTTTTGGGTGGCTGCTGCCATCTGTTGGCAAAAATTAGATTTATTTTTCCTATTTATTACTGATGCTTTAATTTAATGGATTTCGTTTACCAGTGCATTGTAAACAACACTGAAAAAGGACTGAAAAGTTAAATGAAGTGCTTTTAGAAATAAGATTGAATACAATTCAGAAATTTAAACTTTTTGTTAATACACTGGAGAAATGAATCTTAATTTGAAAGTGAAGTAAACGACTAAAGATTTTCAGTAATACATTCCACTGAGAGCAAAACAAACTGAACTCTCTTGGTTAACAAGGTTTTAAATTTTTTTGACTTGCAGGTTAGCTTTTAGTCTCATTGATGCTCAGGATATTAATAAAACTTAAAAAGCAATATTGAAATTAAATGGATTTTTTATAAAAATAAAATTTATTTTCAAAAGGTTATTTTCCTAAAAAAAATGGTGTAGGTAACTGAGAATTCCTAACCTAATACATTGATTTGAAGTTTAATAAAGCTTATGAAATTCCCTTCTCTGTATGAACAACACATTTTTGAGACTTTGTTATTGCAATTCAGATACTTACTATGTTGCCAATTTTATACATTATTGAAATACTGTCGGTGATGCCATATTTTGGTCAAAGAGGTTATCTAATAGTTATCTCGTCAGAATTGAGCTGTAAGTAATACTTTTATCTTACATCCAGAAGTGGATTAGCAGTCAAACATTAAACAAAAAGACTGACACCAGAAAACTGTAAATCTCTGCATTAAGATGAGAAGTTGAATCTTAAATGTAGCTATATTCCTAGGAGTTTGAGCCATGTTTCCTTTTATTATTTAGGATAAAGGAATTAAAGAGAAAGAAAGGCCAACAAGACCTATTAGAGATTGGGAGAAAGAAAGGCGGAGGAGAGAGGAAGAACGACAACGCCAGAGGGAACGCCAGAGAGAGAAAGAGCGAGAGAGGGAAAAAGAAAGGAGGGACAGATTCTGTAATAAAGATAAGGAAGAGAGGAGGTAAGTGTACTGGTCATTTGTCTTTTGGAAAGAGGAATAATTTTGTTTTTCTCTATATTTCATTTGTTTTAAAGAAATCTCTACCGCATGTGCTTAATAATAAGACCCTACAAGTTGATGTTTTCTGTCTCAGAGAATTCTTATTTCTATAAATGAAAAATAGTTAAAAATCTATTTAGACAAACGGCAGAAATGTAGCTGGAAATTGCACATATTATTTCGTCGCTAGTTTATGTGGTTTATTTTAATGCCTTTTATGCCAAATAGATAGATGGTAAATGCTTTGATGTTAAATTGTTTGCTGTGATTTTTTTTTTCTTTTTCTTTTTTGTTGTTTTGTTTTTGGGATATCGATCATATAACTTTGAACTCCATAACCACCATATCACACGGTACAGATCCTTTTTTGAGGGATTTTCTCACTCTGGGGTGGGGTTTGCTCGTTATTTCGGTCCAGTGCCTTGGGCTTTCTTCGGGAGATTTATGTTAATTACATTCAGATAATTATAGAGCGCAAATCTAACAACTTCCATTGTTAGTTTCTTGGATAAGTTTTGTGCTCACCATGGCTCAGAATGAACAACACGAAAACAACTTCTCCGAGAAGCTAACAACGGAAGTTGTTAGATTTGCCCCCATCTTAATGTAATTAACATACATCTTCCGAAGAAGGCCCAAGACACCGGACTGAAATATCGAGCAAACCTCACCCGGAGTGGGAAAATCCCTCAAAAAAGGATCTATACAGTATCATGGCCCCCTCCTCCTTCAGAACCAAACTACACCATATCATTTACACTCTTCGTTAACTAAGTATTAAGCAACTGATGAATGCTAATAAGAGTAGAGTCCCTTTGATAACAGCTATACACTAATATGTACTAAAAAATATTATTCTATTATATAAAAGTGTTATTCTGTCTGTCATTGTCATAAGACTTTACGTTTTTCCAATTTTGTGACCAAACTATAAGAGATAGATTGGTCATGTAAATGGATAAAATGTAGAGCTTTTTAAGACAAACAAAATGCTACAAAAATCTTTCGAAAAAAGTTTTTGGTTTCCAAGATGGCGCCTTGGAAATTAGAAATGAAACAAAATACATCTTTTCTTCTTCATAGCTATATTTCGCAAGTTATTTACTTTACCTGCTTCATCAGGCTTACAAATACATAGAATGTTCTTATAAAACATAACAAAACTTCTACTAACATTGATATCATAACATAGAATCATTCATGGTAAGGATGTATCACATATGTATTGTTCGTTATAACAAAATGAATTAAATTCATGCGTAAAATCAATACCTATGATTTCTTTTCTTTTTTTTTGGGGGGGGCGAAAAATTTTTTTTTTGAGAAATTTTGATTGAGTGGTCAAGATTTGTAATATTAACAGTTAACCCTCAAATTGCAGTTATTTTCAGAAGGGAAAGAATTCAAAATTGATATATAGTTTGACTGACTGGTGAAGATTTTGATTTAATATATTTTAAAGGTGGTCTTTTGAATGTTTTTGGATTATTTATTTATTTATTTATTTATTTATTTATTTATTTATTTATCTTTATAGGAATAGCATAGGCTCAAATTCAGGTAAATATGAAAAGAAGTTTGGTGACAAAGATAAATCAGAAAAAGATGATTCCAAAGAGAAATTTGAAGATAAACACAGGCGAATGGACATGAAACCAAAACATGAGCGGTACAGAGATGATTATCAGAGTCGAAGGGATGACTGGAATCGCAGTGATAAAGGTCGCACTGAGAGGCGGTGGGACGATGACCGGTATAGACAGGAAAACCGAAGGAGCAACAGCAAGCATTATGAGCGAACACGGGACTACAGATCAGGGAAGATGGAAGATCGCCCTAGAGATCACCACAGAGATAACCGAAGTAAACCAGACAAAATGTACTCAGAAGACAAAAGTGAATCCAGAGATAAAAATATCTCGGACAAAGAGGATTCCAAAATGTCTGGGGATCGAAGAAAGGACACTGGGGAGGAAGCAGCTAATGCAAATAGTGACTCTGGGGATCAGACAAAATCGAAGCCAGAGGCCAAAGAAATCAAGGACGATGGTGACTTTGGGGACGACAAATCAGAAGACGGGAAGAAAACAGAATCCGGCGGTGATTCAAAAGATAACCTTCCAAAAGATCCGAGAGCTGAGAGGAGAATCAGAAACAAAGTAAGTAAAAATATTGTGTTTGTCTCAGTTCCTTTGGTTTATTTTGTGAAAAGATTTTGTTTATTTTGTTTTGGTTATACTTTTTTTGTTTGTGTAATCTGGAAAGAAGAAATTGTTAAAAGATGGAGAGTCCATTCAAATATGAGGATGATGATAATAAATAGATTAGGTTTAGCCGTGTAAAATTAAATGGAGTTAGCTTATTGTTTATATTTTCTTAACATTTTTTTGTTTTGAATTTCAAGATTTTCCTTACAGTAACAGAATTGAAATTATAAATGAAATTGTAGAACTTGGCTAGGAAATGCTGAAATTATTGAATTCACTAAAAAAAAATCACTGTATAACTTTTCACAAACAACAGATGCAAAATTTAAAATTTTGGAATCGTGCTTAAGCCAGTAACATTTTGAATTAGGCCTTTCTGGTGTTCTTGTTGTGGATGTGGAATTCCGTTCACCTATCTTTTTTTTCTATATTACTCTCCATTTTCCTGAATTAACATGTTACATCAGTATCGGTATATAGTATTTGTTGTTTTAAAAACTAGAAGGGTCTTTCTGATCTCATTTGACAGTGTATATACAGATGAATGCAGTACAGTACTTTATAAATGGTATTTTCCCTAATGTAGCTTACATTAATTGAATGAAGATTTGTGAGTAAATAAGAAGTAAATTAGATGTAAGCAGTCAGTTTGACCATTCAAGCGAAACTTTTAAAAGCGCAACTGAAAGTGTTTTCCTAGATTCCTAGAGTCGGGATGCTTAAATTTTATCACATATATGAAAACTTAATACAATGTAGATAAAATGAAGCTTTAGAGGTGGTTGTTATAAGTTATTAATGGCATTTGGTATTAAAGATGGCTGTTATTTTTATCATAATCAGCTATCCTTTGTCAAAATGAATCGATTAAATATATTTTTGGTCTTGAAAATGAGGCAGGAAGGATAGCAGATACATAAAAATATGATCAGTCAGTTTATTAGTTTTAATGTACTGTCACTGTACAGGATGTCCAAAGTATGTTTACAATCTTCACCCGACCATCATCTTCCAGCAGGATGGTGCACCTCCTGACTGGAGACTGTGTCTGTTCAAGAGCTTCCAAATGAAAGACTGGTGGATTCGAATAGATGACACCATTCCTTGATCACCTTTTTCACCAGATATCACTCCTACGGATTTTTTCCTATGGGGCTGTGTTTATAACAAACAGAGGTACGGGACATAAACAATCTGAAACAAAGGATCATCTACCAGCATTGATGAAGTGAATATGGCTAGAATTCGCATACCGTCTTGATGTGCAGTGAATGGTGCACATCGTCGTTGCAAATTTAAAATCTCCTATGTGTCATTTTTGTCGTAAATTAATTTTGCAGATATTTGAATAGCGTTTTTGATTAGGTACCGAACAAAAAATCTCTTTTGTGCAGATCTTTGTATTTCACTGTGATATATCCCATTTGTAAAATATCCTAAGTGACCGTCAACATTAAATTGTTCATCAAAATCATCTATGTGCCTGATGAACATATAAGAGTTTTTGATAAGCATTTTGTTTTTCCTAATATGTCTTGCCATAATAAAAAAAAGAAAAAAAAAAACCTCCTATGTGATCACTCAATGCTGTCTTTGGCTAAATCTTAGAGAGTGTAATATCACGTCACGCATGCATGAAATAGCGTTTTTTCTCAGAAAGTTACTTTTTACACATGGGGGATTTTAAATTTGCAACGGCAATATGTAGAACTGCTTTAAATAAGGCAGAAAAAGAAAATTGATATTTATTCTTGATTATGTGAGGAATTTCACATGTTTATCATTTAATTGATATTTTTTAATATTTTTTTTAAAATTGTAAATAGACTTTGTGACATCAAATTCATATATATCAAATTCATATATTTATATTTATCAAATTCATATATTTATATTTATCAAATTCATATATTTATATATATCAAATTCATTTATTTACATAAATAATTTTGTGCTGATACTGTCTTCTGTAATTCTTTACAGAGCTGAAAACTATATATATAAGAAGACAGTAGTAGCACAAAATTATTTTTAAAATTACTTGTAATTACATAAATTAATATTATATCATAATCAACGAAAATTGAATAATAGTTCGCCTTTACCAGATCTTAAAATTAGTTCTTCAGATTTTTTTTTTTTAAATTCAACTTAAATTAAAGTTGAAAAATTTTAGCACTGGTTATATAGATTACATTCACCTATCGTTACATTAAAACAAAAAGGTGAATCTTATGTTAAATTCATAAAATATTAATACACTTACATACATTAAAAGGAACTTAAAATCACAGTGAAGGTAGTGCCTTTAATTCCTTTAAAAGTATATGTAATAGCAGAGATACTCATTAAGAATTGTTGTCATAAAAATTGATTGCACAACAGGACATCTTAAATTAGTTTTTTTTTTTTTTTTTGTTGCTCATTTTCAGCTCGTTCTGTTACATATAGCTAACTGCCGTGAAAGAAAACATATTTTCATAACTATACACACTAAACTGGCTTTTCAATATATTAAATTAAGTCCATAAAGTTCTTAAATTATATTATCTAAATAAATTATGTTAACTATCTGAGAGATGAGATAGTACAGAATTTCGATTGTAGAATGTCTGTTACTACTGGTGGTTTGCTTTCAAAAAGCTCTTGTTTAACTGTTGAACAGTTAGACAAGAATCTCTTCATCCGTGCTTTTGTAAATTTGACCAGTGTTGTGAATCATATTTTATTTATTTTTTATTTTTTTTCACATGTAATCTATTATCCTTTTTTTTTTTAAGTTTTCCTGATAACAGTGTCTGTTTAGTTGGTTCTTCTAAAGATTTACAAAAAGATACAATGCGTCCTTGTATCTTGCACAACACATTCACTCCAAAACCAGATTAAAATAAGCATAAGTTAAGACAAAGCCTAATTTTAATAAGATTAAATTAATATAATAAATTGCACTCTATGAAGTAAAAATTCTAAGTGCTTAATTTCTAAATTTCTAAATGCTTAAGAAAGAATTTTATTTGCTGAATGTACTGCTACATTTACTGTATTTTTCCATTAAAAAAAAAATAATAATTAAGGACTTTTTCGATGGTAAGATGATTCAGATCTACTTGAATTTTACTTTAAATCCCCTCTATTATTTCTTCAAAATATGTGAAACATACATTCTTCTACTAACATCTTTTTATTACCAACAATATTAACTATGAATAATAAAGAACATTTTGTAAGTTGTTAAATTGCTGTGGATATTTTGGATTGTACATTTTTTTTTGTAAAAAAAGACTTGTTTTAAATAGATTCTGTAGTAGAGGAAGAAGGAAAGTTTTTTTCTTGTCTTCAATTTCAACCTCATGAAGTTCTCTATAAAAGGGAGCGAAATATTATTGGTAATAAAAAGAAGTTAGTAGAAGATGTATGTTGTACATATTTTTAATTTTACTTATTTTTACTTTTTTATTTATTTTTCTGAAATTGAGAGAATGAGATAAAAATATTATTAGAAGTACTTTTCCTCAGTGATTGATCTGTGAATCTGAACCAGTAATGTTGTTTCCTTTAAAAACAGCCCAAGTGCCATCTTTGTCAATTTTCAGATTTTGCACTTAGCATTTGGATCGTTATTATGTGTACGTTTTGATAAAGTGAAAGTGACGCTAAGATGATTGGTCTCGAAGATATAGCATTTTTGCCATTGCCGCTATTAGATGGCGCCAACATGCAATTTGAAGCGTGCAAAGAAAAAAAAGGCATAAGTACCAACAATAGCGGTGTCCAATGAAAGCATGAACATTGAGCCAAAAGCACTACATCGAGAAAACATAAGAGAAGATGCAGGCAATGAAAGCAAATTGAAAGCTGTGAAGTTGAAACAAGAAATACATAGAAAGGCACAACAGTCTTATGACCAGCAGAAAGCTGACAGAAATCTCACTAAACAAAGCAGTGGTAAACTTGTAGTTACAGTAGAGTGAGAAAAAGTTATTTCTGAAAAAAAAAAAGTGATTTGTGCCATCGGATGTCAGAGCATGTGTAGAAGAAGCAAGACCAACGCAGCCGTTCATAGGTGTACCTATGGAAAACAGTGACTTTAAAGACATAACTGCTGCAGCTGATACATACATAAATACAAAAGATGTTAAAATCAAGGGTGTATCATGACTGAAAATGGCAACACAGGATCCAACTTGTTTATACATGAAGGGTAACCTGTCTAAAGGAACTGCCTTTAAAACAAGGAGTGAGTGTTGAGAACATCTGAAATGCAACATTGAACACGAAGGTAGGATGTCAAAAAATTCCGGAAAATAAAAGAAGGACAAAAAGAAACTTATCGAGTACTTGGATGAACAACACAAACTTGGATAAACTGTTTTATGCTGATCTCTTACACTGACAGGATATGTTAAACTTATAGATTGACACTGCAGTTATAAATTTTTGTTTTGTAGACAATGGTTATTGTTTTCTTGTTTGCCACAAGGTGCTTTAAAGTTGACTTTCATACTGTTCATGAGATCTCTGGCATGCATTTGTATTCGATTTGGCACCTACTACCTTTTTATGCTAATAAACTGTGGCTCCAGGGCCGGATTTCTGCCTAGGCCTAGAAGGCCCGGGCCTAGGAGCCCCAGCCAGCCGAGGGACCCCGCCGTATTTTTTTTTCCTTTTTTTTTTTTTTTTTGAGTTTTTTCTTGGACTTCTTTTTTTTTTTTTTTTTTTTTTTTGGTTGTAGTTTTTGGGGATGGGGGGGGGGGCTGCAATATCAAGTGCCTAGGGGCCCTGGGTGTTCAAGTCCGGCCCTGTGTGGCGCATAGGCCATTTTTAACCTACATTGTCTTCTTTAGCTGTTATATTTGAGCACTGTAAACTTCGTGGCCAACTTGTGATATCGTAATTCGTATGTTTTAAAAGTAAAAATCTATTTACACTGGTTTTTTTTATTTTATTTTTTTTTTACCAAAAATAGTTTTTTGCTCTCCTGAAAAATTTGATTTTTGGCACTTAGGCCATTTTTTGAAGAAACGACAGAATTCATTAGGCTTTATAAGTAATAGGCCTAAATTTAAGTCAGTCCAAACAATAATCCAATGACCCTCATCTTATTGTGGTAGACAAGAGAAAGTGTTAGAACACGAGCAGCCTGATAAGATTTATCTTTGTAATAAATATACTTTGAAGTTATATTGTGGTGTCCTCCTAAAGTTTCCTGTTTCCCTCCTGGAGTTACAAATGTGCTTGATTAGTGGGGAATAAAGTTAATTGTTTGTTGTTGATATTCTTTACAAAAATACAAAAAATTAGTTTACAGGCTTTTAAATCGTATTTAACAACTCTTTCATAAGCCACAAAATTGGGTCTGTTTTCTTTAGTGGCACAATATGTAGCTCAAATTTCTTGCAGAATCTAAATGAAATGAAGATGAATAACAGTGATTGATGGAAGTTGACCATGATTTTAGGACCTTTTAGTGTTTGATAAGGAGGGAAATGGTTCTCTCTTCCCAGGAGATTATAAAAGGCTTGAAAAAGTAAGACGATTAGTCTTACAAAATATCGCCTATGTGATGTAAGGAGAATTAAAATAGTTATCAAAGAAGTTATCTAATATGGTTTAAAAGATTTGTTTGTTTAATTATTTTAAGTCTTTTAAAATTAATGCTGTAATTCAAAAACTGTGAAACTGTGTTACTAATCTTTTCATAAACGATTTTCTGTGCAATACACAGAAACGTTTATAAACGTTCAATGTTTACGTTGTGTAATTAAAGGATCTAATATAATTTGAATTTGACCTTTGAATTTAGGAAACAGTTTTGAGCTATAAAGATTGACTTTTACACTGACATATTAGCATTTTAAACCAGCATTTTAAAATAAAGGTATTAACGTACAACTGTAATAAATACGAAGCGACCATTTGCACAAAACATTAGAAACAGATTTAAAATAGAAAATAAAAAAATATAAAAGCATTTTAAAAGTTATGAAGGATTGTCGAAATTACAGAATTCATATTATAATTAATAATAATAATTATATTTAATTATTTGCATTTCCATAGCAAAGCAGCTGTCTTTAAAATGAATTCTGTTCAGGAGAAATATTATAAAAGACCTAACCATCGAAATGACTCTATAAATTTTTTTTTTTTTTTCCTGACTTGTAACCCTTTAAAGGTACACATTCAGATTCATCAATATTCATTGCAAATTCCTCATTGGATTCGTTGCTCTGTTTAATAAGAATGTTTTCTTAACTTCACGTCTTAGTTATTGACCAATCAATACGGAAATTGCTAAACAATACAGATTAAATTAATAACATACAGCTTTTAATATGTATGAATTAACTGTAAATATTTATGAATTTCAAACTTCATAAATTCTACAATCATAATAGGTAACTTGCAATTGAACTTCCAGTTTTGTAGGCTTTTGGTCAGCATTCTCTTATGTGCATATACAGTTCAAGTTCACATAACTTGACAGCACAGATATACTAACACCACATTGCCCAGATGAAGAAAGTATTCTTTTGCTATCAACAAACTTATTACCAAAACTTAAGGGGAGCAAATGAATAGAAACCAGTTATTCTACAGAGCAATTTATAAACATTTGGCATATGATAATTTTTAATTTTATTCGATGCTGAAAAGTATTGTACAAAACATTGTAATTACAGAAGATAAACTTTCAAATTCAAATTTATATCTATTGGATGTTTTATCTCCCGATTTAAATGAGTGTAGTTAAATGAGAGCATTAAATATTGACACCTTTTTTTTGATTGCTTAATTGTGGTCATTTTTTTTATTATAAAAATATTAAATAAAAATAATATATAAAAAAATTAAGACCTTCACAAGTAATGTCTTAAGTTTTGGATTTTTTTAGCATTTAATAAGGGGGGGGTCACTTTTCTATATTTGGTTAGGAAAAATAAAAAGTAGCCACAGGGAAATTGTTAATGCAGTTTAGTGTTTTTCTTTTTTTCTGTGCTTCTTTTTTATGAATCTTATTAATGTAAATCAAGTATGAAAAGCGGAAGGCCGATCATATGCGCAGTAGTTTAAGCCTATTGTAAAACCACATGCAGTGTTGTTCTCAAGATTGAAATCGGCAGATCAGAATTGATTATTTCTTACCTGAATGATTTTTCATTTCAACCATTTTAGGGTCGAACATGATCGATTAATTTTGTCACATTTGAAAACCTGCTGCATTCAGAAGTCTTACTGCTTCTGAGAAAGAGAAAGTGCTTGTTTTTGTTTTTTTATTTCAGCTTGAAACACACATTATTCAATGACAGAACCTGTAGTGTGTGAAGGATTACCAGATTGCACTAAACAATCAACCACAGTTTGTTCCAGTTGACTGTCTTTGTTGGGATGGTGAAACAAACTGAAGACATGATTGAATTGCTAAAATGGTCGTGCTCTTTCTCACCATTTGCTAAACCAATAGATTACTATAAATCAAATGGAGGGTGGTGATAGATTTACTTTGAATTCACAATACACAGCTTTAACAAATATGATAATATTTATAAAAAATAACTTTTTAGCAAAGGATTATTTTCTGAAGCTCATTGTAGTACATCCTGCACAAGAAATTATTGCGAACTTTTGGTTCTCTTTTTCTTTCTTGTTGCATTCTTTTTCTTTTTCTTTCTGAATTGTAAGACAAATAATATTTTGTTGACTTTACAAAACCTACCATCAGTGCTTTGTATTTCTTCAGCAGTATTTAGGGTTGCCACCTCAGAACTAAGTCTCGCCCGGAGACGATGACTAACCCCCCCCCCCCCACAAAAAACCACACATGCGTACATATGCAATGTTTGTATTTACATAAATTAAGAAATTCAAAACTCACATTCCTACAAATTAAATTCAATTATAATGATTAAAGAGTAGTTATTTAGTGTTTTTAATAATACAGCTTTCTAGGATTTTCCTTAAAAAATCTTTTTCTTTAAACATAATTTTAACATTTGGATCCATGACGTGCCCTAATTTTAAACAATATTCTGCAACGTCGGAAATATCTGAATTTTTAATTTTCAACGCTGTACCATGTTCTAACTATAATAAATTTGAGTATTGTTTTATAAATTTATTTATATTTTACTATTTATATGTACATATTCAATTTTACTTTCACAACCTGGAGAAATAATAATTAAATCCGGAGCCCGGAGATAACTCACTGAAACCCGGAGTCTCCGGGTCAAACCCGGAGAGGTGGCAATCCTAGCAGTATTTCTAAAGTGTTCCATCAAAATTCTTGCATTAGAGAATCGAGGATGTTAAATCCACAGAAAACCAAAAATCAGTCGTGTGGTTTGTCCATATTCATCTGTTATGGCTAATCTATTTGATCTCATGCTGTTGTCTCTAGATAATATAATTCAAATGTTTTTTTTTGTTTATAATTTGTTAGACATATGCAATTTCTATAATAAGCCTTAGTGCTATTCCAGAGGTTCATAAACTCTCAGATTCCTTCCAATGCCTTCCTTCTAATGTTTTAAAAGTGTCTTCTCTAAATTGCATTATTTAATCAAATAATGGACTTAATCCTTGTGCCTTTCTATTCTAAATTTTCCCCCTATCCAGTCAATACATCTTAATCTGTTCTTTTATTTTTCAAAGTTACTATACATGACTGCTTCTTTGTCGTATGGTTCTTAAGTGTTTAAAGCAGCCATATCGGCTTTGAGTTACAGGAGCGTTATCGGTGCATACTCTATATGTTGCTACCCCACACTATGCGTTTCAGTCCTACATTCAGCAAATTGCTCACATTTACATTTTCAGTTCACAAATTCAGAATTAGAACAAAATAGTTCTAATTAGAATATGGTTTTAAGTCAGTATATGCCTGTGATCAAGAAAAGTAAAAAAAATTTCTTCTTGCAAATGAGACTCTAGGGTATTTTCCACATCATAAAAGAGAGATAGATGAGGCCTTTCATGTCCTATTGTTCAGGAATCGTCTTCAGGTTGTCTACAGACCTGAAGACGATTCCTGAACAATAGGACGCAAAAAGACTCATCTATCTCTCTTTTATGATGTGGGAAATACCCCAGAAGTCTCATTTGCAGTAACTTCGCCCACAGTCACATTAGCACTACATTTATTTTTTCTTGGTAGCTGAAATATAGTAAATTTAGTGACTGAAATGATAACCCTTTTAATTTTAAACATATTGAACCCACAGGAAGGAGCTAGATCTAAACACAATAATCGCAATATTGGAAAGTTGAAACTTTGATAGGAGATGAATCATACTGGATGTGGCATCCCTATTAATTATGATAGAAATTGAACCTAATAGTGAGGATCTTATGGCCAAAATTCACCAATATGAGAATATCTTTAAGCACTGTTATTCTGATAAATAAATTGTATAATTATTATAGAAAAGCTAGAATTCTATGCTATTAACTCTAAATTTGATTTTTAATCCAATGCATGTGTTCAAAAGTTGACATGCCAACTACAATTGTTTTTAAAGATACCAATTGGTGGTTGTGTTCGGATATGCTCAGTTAACAGGTTGATCAACTGAGAGTTAGGAAATTACAGTTGATCAACTGCACTGTCGTTGGCATATATGCTGCTTGGCGTCAACTCGGTTGGGTGCGGGTTGTCAACAACATCAACCATCGATACAGCAGGTTGATCCCATCAACCAAGATGGCGACATACAGACGGCGTGCATCTATATTGTAGTTGTCATGATACTCAAGAGGGGGCACTTTTCTTGAATCACTGTTTGATTATGTTGTGTGGGACTAGATTCTCTGCGTAAATTGCTATTCTTATACACTAAATATTTTTTGCATAGCCTACTGCTTATATCAATCGTTCGTCGTTATCCTCATCTTTCTAAATTTTTATTAAAACTGAAATTAACCAAAATACACAATATAAAGATAGCATCAGCCATTTTGAGCATCAGCTGGTGCATTTGGATACTCTGGTAGCAGTTGGTATCAGCTGTCGCATTCACAGCTCCACCGTCAACCATCAACTTCAGTTGATATATTCGAATACAAACCGTGTTTCTATGTGGATCCCATCTAATGTGATCCTTCCCTCTCGTCTTTCAATTTCTTCTTTACAAAGATTGTAATGAAGTTACAAATATAAATGCAGTTCCAACAAATATATGGAATATGTAGATTCCTTATTAGGGTTCATAGAACAGAAAACAATAATACACATCTCAACCTTTGTAAGAAAATAGATCCTCTGTGCAAATCATAGTGGTAAATGGATGCATCTAAATACAATAATATTACTAACAGGATAACTGTCATTAAGCATTCTGAGTAACACATACTTGAATAGGCTGTAAGTTTGTAATTTAAACAAAATAATTTTATTAATACTTTCATAAAGAGTTAAGGGCGATTCACATGGATCCACGAATCGGACGTATTCTCTTTCACATGGCCACAAAACATCGTCTATACGAACGATTTTAATGTTACATGTCGTATAGATGACGTCAGAGAAAGTTTTGTGGCAATAAGAAACAGAATACGTCCAATTCGTGGATCCAACTGTCCGATTTTCGGATCCATATGAAACGCCCTTTACTTTAACTCTTCAGTTGTAAATGACACAGATGGGCTCTTATATTTTGAAAAGAGCACATGTCTAATGCATGTAAAAGGAAAACTCTTAAATGACTATTGTAATTTTTTTTTTTTATTTGCAGCTATGTTACTTACATTTTTTTTAAATGTGTTTGCAAAGATATTAATAAGAACTAGCAACACACAAATAAAATCTTCTCTAATATATCATTTGGCTTGCTATAATGTACATTGAAAGGCTGTACTTTTTCGTCTAAGCAAAAATAAATTTATTAGCCATTAACATAAATTTTATTCAAGCTGTATTATCTATTAACATTTTAGTAAAGTATGTAATGTGTGACATTTTGCAACACCGTGAAGATGGTATTAGCTTAAAATTTACAGGATATGTACATCTGGTTGGGACATACAAATGACTGTAATGTCAGTGAAAATGCACATGTGGTTTTGGAGCAGAGCCCTCTGAACTTTGCAACCTTGGGTATAAAGGGTAGATCATGAGGTGTTGCAGTCAGTGAAGAGCCACATTGGGTCGAACGGTTTCAGGCAGCCATATCGACTTGGAGTTACATGAACATTATCGGTGCATACTCTCTAATTTTTACAACTGTCCCCACTATATCCCACTTGTGTTTCAGTACAGCCTGTCACTGAAGAAGGTTGCATTATGTGTACCTAACAGACATTGAATGACATTGAGTTAGGATTGTTGGGATTTTCTTACCTCGAAATTGCCACTTGTACTGGACACCAGTGCAGTGATGCAAACAGGACGTCAGTGGACAGATGAAACTCTACTCACAGAAATCCAGAAACTGGACTACAAAATTGCACAACTGCACGGAATAACAGACATCTCTATCACATGGCAGTGACCAATTGCTCAGCGACATCCACTGTGTTAGCACAGCAGTGAAGCACTGTAACGGTTCAGGCATAAAGCATAGTTCAAAATTGTCTGCTTAACAGAGGAGGGGTTGCTCGCCGTCCATTGTTGCAAATTCCTTTGACCCTCAGCCACAGATGCCGCAGGCTGCAAAGGGGTCTTGAACATAGCATCCTAATTGGCAACACATTGTATTTTCTGATGAATCACAATGGTTGCAAATGTAATTGAAGACATCTTGGTGAATGTCAACTTGCAGCGTCATACCAGCCCAATGGTAAATGTCATGGTTTGATTTGAGTTCAATTTCTCGATCTTGACTGATAGGGATTCAGGGAATTCTTAACAGCCAGTGATTCATCAGGGATGTTTTAAAGGCAGAGGTGATACCCTTCCATCAGATTTGTCTCCTGGCACAATATTCCAGCAGGACAATGCTAACCCTCTGTAGCCCAGAATGTCCAAGATCTCTTCCATGCACAGCAGATACTGCTTCTGCCCTGGCCTGTACGTTCACCTAATATGCCACCAATCGATCATGTCTGGGATGGCACAAAAATGTAGAATATCACAAGACAAAAACGTGGTGATGGTATGGGGATGGTTAACAGTAGAGACTGGAGTTTTTAATATATGTTAGAGAGAGAGAGAGATTGTTTTTTTTTTTACTTTCTTTTTCTTTTTTTGAGATACTATAGATAGTTTGTATATAGTGTCATGATTATTCAGAGAATTTTGAGCAAACCATCAGTAATTTGGGAAAATCATTAAACTGGCACACCTTAGTCTGAAGGGTTTAATTATGATGGTCAGCCAGTAGTTACATTGTGGAAAAGTCATTAGATTTTGGTGTAAAGGCCAATTTTAAGGTTTATTTTGCTTAGGATCCAGAACTGAGGATCCAATTTTCAATAATTGAAAGAATTATTGAAAATATGCTCTGCAATTTCTTGAAAGTAACATTTACCATTCATGTCTAAGCAAATTTTATTAACTGTTCCATTTTATTACACAAAAAATTAAGATACAATCAATACCATTACCAAAATAAAGAAAAATGAAATTCTTATCTTTAACTTTTTTTTGTTAGTAATTTATTTTAGTAAGTTTTTTTTTTGTCGCTAAACTAAAAGTGAATTAATATACAATGATTTAGTAGCAAGAATAATTTAAGACAGATAGATCTAATTAAGAGTAAACTTACAGTAAATTTTAGGTCATAGTAAAATATTGGTAATTTTTAAAAAATAAATCATCAGATACAGGGAAATTTGAATAATAGAAATTATTACAAAAATTTCACGAAATGTCTTTATTATCATTTTTCTGTAAATATATTAATAATTAAAGCTAAAGTCTGGGGTATAGTGAACCAAATTTAAAATTTTATTTTATTTTTCAAAGAAGCCATTTTTTTAGAGAAGAATGTAATAGTTTTAATGTTTTTCTTAAGATTCAGTTTCTTGCTTTTCACATAACTTGTTTAAGACAAATGCCAATATTTTTATAAGAAAGTCCCAATTTTTTTTATTAACACTCAGTTCTTCAACTAAACATAAAGGTAAACATCCAAAACACAATAATATCGGAAATGGTGACAGGACCATATTTACAAGGGAAGTACGTGACCTCAAATGCTGACAACTGCGCGAAAATTTTTCTTACTTGTTAGAATATAAATCGCTCATGCCAAAAACAGTGGTATGAGTCATTCTAATACAAAACTGCACGTCTTACCACAAGAGACATTTGAATGATCACCTATTGAAAGTCCAACAGAGAAACTTTGGTAACGTGAAGAAACAAAATATCGATATAATAGGACCAAAAACCCACATATTTCAATGTCATGATTATATTGCTATATTTTCCTCTGCTTAAAATAATTACGCTATCTGAACAACAAACTTTTCCTACTGACCTGATAAGTGTTGCACAGCTATTCAGTCTTCAAAGTGCAGGTCTTCTTAGTGCGATAGCAGATAACAGCTGAGTTTTGCATGGGAATGACTTATACCACTGTTTTTTGGATGAGCGATTTATATTCTAAGCACATTTTCGTGAAGTTCTCAACGTTCGAGGTCACACACACAACTTGTTAGGAAATACTTTATGTTTTTTTTCCATTGGGTCTTTCTTAAAATTCCTAGTAGAAACAGTTTTTTTGGTTGCCAAGCTTACTTTGTATTATTGCCTTGAAGCCAAATGGTTTCTTTTAATATGTTTGTTAGAAAGTACTCGAAAAACTCAGAAAAATTATGGTTTCCTATAAGCCCTTTAAATTTAATTATATATGATTTATATTTATTTATATTGTATATCTCCTTGTTTGTAAGGCGGGGTAGAACTAAACTCTAGAATATTTGTTTTTAAAGCTCTTTATTTGGAAAAAAATTATAATAATAAATAAGGCAGTTGGAAGAAAAAAATAAAGTATACTGAATTCGATAGGGCTTATAATTGGATATTTTCTTATGATGTGTTTTAGGATGATCTAATGTAAAAGAAAAAAAAGAAAAACACGTGAAAAGGAGTGCAAATTAATTCTTAATACCTTGATTGTAGCATAAGTTTATTTTACAAGGTGTCTAAAAAGCAAAAACTGTGTTTTAATTTCCTCTACTATTTGTATTATTTGCAAAATAATAACTTAAGAGTACTTATATTTTACCAGTGAGCGTATTTTCATCATCCATCCCCTTTCTTTCTTTTTTTTTTTTTTTTTTGTCCCTTTCTTTTTACCCTGTTGTGGGTGTTAACAAGAGATTTTGAATTTCTTTTCTTGCAAACAAGGAGAAATGGGTGAGTATAGGGTATCAGTGAGTCAGTGGAAACTTTTGTTTTCTGTCTGTTACCGGTGTTTGATTACAAGGGCAAATATCTGTATTTTCTAAATGACGATGTGTGTGAAATGTGTTCGCTGTGTAACTTGTCTCTTGCTGGGCTGCAGTCGAGGGCTTTCTTCTTATTATTTTATTATTTATTTATTTTGCTAGAGCCAACAATTTTCCATTGAAATACGCAGTTACTTTCCTCTCTCTCAATGTCTTTCTCAATTGTTTATTTAACAATTAATCAAGAAATCCCCCCTCTTTTTTTTTTTTTTTTTTTTTTTTAATTGTAGCATGTTCTACAACTGTCACACATGTGTGGGCTTAAATGTCATTATTAACAAGGAAAAAAAAAAAAAGAAGGGCATATTATTAAATGTTTTGCATGCTGTCTGCCTTGTTTACTTACAAAAAAATAACCAAATCAGCTATGAAGTAAATAAGCATTGATATTTTTGTTGTTTCTTAAACTTTGTCAGTTTTCGGCTTAGTTAGCAAAAACAACCTGTATTTTATTTCATGTTACTGTCAACCTTTTTGAATTAAATACATTTAAATTAGAGATATGTAATGATAGTGTTTTGGGTGTTTTACTATATTTGTCATCACATATTTTTTTTTTTTCTGAATTGTTAGCATAATTTAGAAACAAAAATAGTATTATTTAACAGTTTTATAATTTGAAACTTCCAACAATTATTTTTGATTAGATTTCAAAAGTTCTTCCTGATAATTTTATTTTAATATTATCAATTCTTACTATTAAAGATACTGCCTCGTTTGCCAGTGCAAAATTGATGGGCTTATTTGAAAATATGTCTTGCTCTTTATTCAAAGGAGAAAAATTACTTAAGTGCTTCTTGCTGGATGTTGATTAGCAGTGAAGTGATATTGAATGAATTAAGTTTGTGAAGTGCATTCTTAAAACTGTTCAAATAATGCCTATAAAAATGGCATAAACTCTAGATCTCTTGACATTTTTTGAGGAGAGCAGCTGCTGTCACACGCCGATAAATTTGTAAAATTCACAAATGTTTGTAAATTTCTCTCTCTTTCATTATCACACCTCTCTCTACATTTTTAGGACGTGTTCCCTAAAGGGATTGAAAATATGTATTCATTATATTTGAAACAATGATGCATTGATTACTGACGATGGAAATGCAGTGTTCTTCATTTATTGAGAGACGGTGAAGAAACTTGAAACTGTAGGCTTGGTTCGTGTAA
This sequence comes from Thereuonema tuberculata, assembly GCA_023159025.1. Classification (NCBI taxonomy): domain Eukaryota; kingdom Metazoa; phylum Arthropoda; class Chilopoda; order Scutigeromorpha; family Scutigeridae; genus Thereuonema; species Thereuonema tuberculata. Next base: position 65,073,153 of record JAFIDM010010028.1, on the reverse strand, counting down.
CTCCTCGACAATGTCGTGTAACTCCGACATTGCTTAAATTTACCTTAGCTTGATTCCTCAGGGTTCAAAAAGTATTTTTGTGAAGCATTACAGTAATCAAAAGAACAAGATAAGGAAAGAAATTCCAGAGAAACAGTGACTCATACTTCCATGTACTGTGGGTGGCATTCCCAATGTCACATTAGCTGCCGGATGTTTCCCCGCATGCAACAAGCTCTCCGCTCTTACAGACTTGTTTAAAGAAAGCAATGCAGGAAAGCACTATTTCACAATGTGACATTGGGAATGCCACCCACAGTAGATGCCATATTAATTCTAGATCTTGTTCATTTAGATAACGATAATGACTGGTAATACTCCAGAGATGGTCAGTCCAGTGCTCCCAATAAGGAAATAATCTATAATAATAATAATAATAATAATGAAAAGCAGTATTATTGACGAAATGTCTGAAAAGACTGTGGCGTAGCAATTTTCCTGTAAAACTTTGGCAAGAAATTATAAACTAAGACTGCATTTTCAAGCTTTGCTGTCTATGAATAGTCGATTTCCCTGAACTAACAACAAACGAATGAAATGCTGTGATTTTTAACAGAGCATCATTCTATTGAGGAGTGGGAAAGATAAGAAAATTCAAGATTACTTTGGAGAATCAGAAAAATAGAAATGTTTAATTCATAAACTTGGGGGAAAATTATAATTTGCATCAATTGTGACAAAATCCCTCTGTAATGATGCTGTTTGGAATCTTCATATTATCAGAAAAGCAATAAATAAACCCAAATCAAAGTAAAGGTATCAATGTTATATTTTGGGAAGATATTATTTTAATACTTACGAAGTAACTTTGGGTTATATTTTAAATAAGCTTTCTTACAGATCTCTAATTTGAATGTACAACAATGAAATGTGATTAATATTAGAAAATTGTCTAATATTTATTTAGTAGATACTTACGCAATGTAGCAGTGTTATAATATATGTTTTTTTTTAATTGGGGTTCCTTGATAATTTGTTAATTGGAATGTTATTATCATCATTCAATACCATGCTTTTCATTGGATGTAGTCTTTGAGTCTAAAGCAATTTGTTAGGTGAATTTTATTGCCCAAATGTATTGTTGTTGTTTGATTGTTTCTTTTCTTTTGTAATCTTTTCTTCATCATAATACAGCCTCTGAGTCCAAAACTTACAAAGAATTTCTGTCAAATTCTATCATGCAAGACTAAAAATGTCCCTGCTGATTATAACTTTTTAACTTCAGTGCTGCCTTTATTGTTGCTATCCTGTCAATTTGTAAATCTATCTTAGTTTCCCCAAAAAAATATTGTGCGATTTTACAAGAATGAAGACTTGAAAGTTTTTGCGCATCGTTATCACGTTTTTTGTTCAAAGGAAAGGCATTGAAAAGTTGAAGGGAAAAAAATGCTTAATCGATGTACCTCACTGGGGCAAATATATTATAGGCTTTTAAAGATAGCAAATAGATTTATGGAAAACAGCAGAATCTGTCCCTCATCATCACAGTTGAACGATTTCTTCTTATTTTCCACAAATCCATCCACTGCTCTCAGAAACGTTAAACATGGAAAAAATGACAAGATTGTATCAAAAGAATATAAGAAGTGTTATGATTAAAATTGAATAATATGTAGCTGTTTATTCAATATTTTATGTAATATCAAAAGTATCATTCAAGGCTGTTTTAAAGATGGAGTAAAAATTTGATAAAAGTTCAAAGTGATTTAAGTTCGTTTTTCATTAAAAAAAATAAAAATGCATGTTATCTAATTCAATCTAACATATTTAATCTTTAAAAAAAATATAACTTTTCTTTAGTTTAATTTGGATATATATAATGAATACACTACATGGCAAATAATATAGGGACACTCTCTAGGATTGTGTGTGTGTGTGTGTGTGTGTGTATGTATATATATAATCCTTCTGCAACTTTGTGATTGTTTCAGTAAATTTTAAATATGAATAATTTATAATGAAACTCAAATCCACCCACCTCAACCAAATTAGATAGCCGTAGTCTTAAATTACTTGACCATGCGTGATTGGAATAAAATGTATGTCACTTTATTCTGTAACTTTCTTTTCTTCAAAATTGATATGAAAGATACTTTTGATAAATTACTATTTGCCCTTTGCTGCCATTTGTTCTTTATAAAAAAACATAAGTAGTCTAATAAATACAAATATTTTTAATTAATCAGATGTATCATTTGAAGATTGTAATAACAAATCAAACTAAAAAAATTGAGTTTTGAAGGATTATTGTATTTTTAAAGTAACCACTTGAATCAAAAGATATTTGGTAAGTAATAAGAAAAAGTATCGTCATCCTTTGCTACAATGTTTAAGAAGCAGATTAGTACTCATGGTGTTTACCATTCCTGAACTTGATTTTGCAGAACCCCCCCCCCCCTATGGCAGCACTGAATGCAACAGACCCTTAAGAAGAGAGATTTTGTGTTTTATTTATTTATTTTATTTTATTTTTTCCAAAATGAACGTTCAGTTTATTTTTTCATGTTTGTAACATTAATGATGTACTGGTATTCATTGTGGTACCTGGGGAATTGTGTTAATATCAATTTTATTTTGAAATAATTATAATGCCCTGGAATCATCAGTAACAAAAATTACCCCATTAAATGAATGTTTATTACACTTTGCACTTATTCGGCATTTTGTTATGATTTTTCTTTCTTTGTTACTAGTAATGCTATTTCCAGAAGTTTCCTTAGTCTGTGCTTTGATCCAGATTCTCTTTGCCTTGATAGACAGACTTGAAATGTTTTGAAATTTTAAAACTTTCCCATTTCACTGCAATGCAGTCATCACACGGCTCCGTTCCTCATTCGTCACATTGTTGCAAATTATATTTTGTTTTTATTTTTACAAACACTGAAGAATATTTATTTCCTTTCAGTTTTCTTTGAATCATTTAATTCCTGATATCTTAAATAAAGCTATTTGATAGTTTCTTCTATTCATTCCTTTTTGTAAAAGTCCATTTGAAATACCAGTAGCTCACTGAAAACCATTATATTTGTAGCATTTTCTTGAAATCTGGTTATTAAGTTCAAATTCAACACTCATTGATATTGACGGAAGTTATCTTTTTTTCATTTCTTTTTTGAGTTACTATTACATGGATATATTCCACTTCCTGACTTGCCTTTTTCTGTTGCAAAACACTGCCCTTGATTTCAATATTCTTATCTTCTTCACACTTCACTTCTCGATATTTGGTTAAATTCGTGACCAGTGAATATAATAAGACAGCACCCAATTGGTAAACTTACGCATTTAATAAAATGACAATGATAGTTTATTAAATGTTTAAATTTACAAAACGTGTGCTGCTTTATTAGATTTACTGGAACCATCACATAAGTGAGGAACTTGAAATTGGTGGCCCTTTACCTACTCTTCTTTTTCTCTCACACTGACAGATCAATTTCTCTACACACTCCTCTACACATGACAATCATGCTCTGCCAATATGACTGTGCAGCCTCATTTGTGCCATTTGGATATGGAAGATTCACGTGACTACTGGTTGCTAATAACCTTAAGTAGGATGGGGCATCTCTGGGACACCGACGTCCGAGATGCTCCTTGCCACCCCCGGAGCGCCCAGCCATTGCTTTTCAATGGGGTCGGGGGTAACATCTTGGATGTCGGCGTCGCGACTCCAGAGATGCCCCAGTGGAACCAGAGGAACCATTAGAGATGGTTGCTTTTCAGAAGTCTGTTATTTCTTTTGTTTGTTAATTGTGGTTCCTGCTAGACATGCACTGATAATTAGGTGTTTTCAAATTCTGATCGGTCTTGCGTTTTCCATATCTGTACATGAACAACTGCAACCAAATAAGTGATACTCTATTTATAAGACTCACTGCAACACATCACGAACCCATATGACATATGCCTTTGCATATATTCTTAGGTCTGGGACTGCTTATCTTAAAGATTCATGATTTTTTGGTCAGTGTGTGTATTTAATATATAAAAACTTATTTTTTTTTCGTTTTCTGAAATAAAACTTTTTAGTTAGAATGTAAAATATTTGTTAAGTTGCTTTTTTTTTTCTTTCTTTGCTTATATCTATCTATTTATTATTATTATTTATTACTATTACTATTGTGCTGTGATTTCTCATTTGCTATTTGTTATTCCCTTTATTCTAAGCTATCAAAACTTTTAATTTGCATATGCGATTGAAAGATATTAACGACAGTTACCAAATCCTATAGTTTATACTGATACTACGAATGGAGTGGACTTCAGCATCTATAATTCAAAAAAAATTTATCTGAATGTCCTCCTGCTAATAACTAATACAAATTTGAAGTTGATTACTAAGACATCTTTGCCTTTCCGTTATCTGCACAAATAAATGAAATTCCAATTGCCCTCTTTAGTTTTATACAAAAATTCACATTTGCCTTGTAAATTAAGAATCATGCATCGAAGTAAGTGACTGATCTCAATCAATTGTAAAGTAAGATTGTTGTTCTAACATTTTTTCATTTGGTTAATGTCTCATTAATGTGCAGTTGCCAGAGATTTGCTGGAAGTCTTAGCGTTGTTTCCTAGTTTTCCATTTCCCTTCATTTAGTTTGCCTAAGATATCCTTTATATGGCTTTCACACACAAAATACAAATGAAGAAGCAGTGTTACTTATGTAAACCCATTGCCTTCTCATTTTCAGTTCCCTATAACATTTAAGCATACAAAGCAATCCATAAACTTGGTTCTTGTGTATCACTAGTTACAATGCCATCTTGCTTTCACTGTAACATCAGTCGATAATATCATTGCAGCACTTACTTGCTATGAATGCAGCTTTTCCTGAATTCCATACCAATTTAAAAACCACTTAGTATTTTTGTAAAACCTCCATTACATTTTATTGAGGTGAATTGTAAATATAGCTAAGATCCTGCTGTGTATCTTCTGAATTCACTGTATAATCAGTATCTTTATAGATTTTAAAGCAACCTTTGAACAGACTGAAAGGTTGTGCTGTTTCAGAAACTTAACTGAAACCTTTTTGTCCCATCAATGTCCTTTGTTTGTAATATTTATACATTCTGAAGAAACTGCTGTCATGGACGCTGCCGAGAGTTCTGGGAGTAAAGAAACTACAACATTTCGAATTGCAATATTTATTTCCTTAATTTTGCATATTGTCATTATTCGAGTAAAATCAATGAGTTTTTATTTTTTTAAATAACTTCCCAAGCTACTTTCAACTGAATTAAACCAATAACAATGAAATTACTTACTATTGTAAATTAAAAGATTAAAATCTATGGATTAAAGCTTGAACAATAGGAATTTTGTTACTAGTTATTTGGTTTTGTAAAATTTCTTCTTTTTGATGAAGAAAATAAAAAAATTCTGGCAGTATTTTTTTTATTTAACCTTCAGTATGAAGTTCATTTGAATTTCACAGGACAGTTTGTGATGTTGGTAATGAAGAATTTTACAAAGTCACTCGTTAAGATCTTCCTCTTGAGATTTGTAGTGCTATAGATCATAAAGTGTTACAAATGTGTCAGTCCTTATTGTTATCATTCCATATTTTTTTAAGTTATTAAAATTTATTTCTTTTTTTTCTTTTTTGATTTGCATGTGACACCCTAGCTGAAGAGTGACACATCTCAAAATGTACCGATTTGATTCGGTAGTCGTTCCACAGCTGTTGTAAGTGTCTGTATTTTTTTTCTATTTGTCATTTAAGTGTAGTGCTGCCAGATTCCGATAGCTTCTTCCCAAAAGCATTTAACATTTTTAGTTGTGTCATTCTTACGCTAGGGTTACAGCAAGGTGGGTTGACTCATAAATATGCATTAATGCCTAGAATAGAAAACTTAAAATATGAGGGTGTTTCAAAAAAATAAGGTAACAGATCATCTCGGGCCAAAAATTGCTTTTTGTTCACAGAGCACATGCATTTCCTGTAAGTGATGGAACAATTGCAGAATGATAAGACTTAATCCATGGCTTAAGTTTATGAGAATAAATAAAGAATAGAATATAAATATCCTTTTGGAATGGATGTGAATTAAATGTGAATGGGTTGGGGTAGTTTGTATGTTCTATCATCAGAAATGATTGTCCAACCATACAGTGCAAAGCGTTAGAAAGAACAGATGTGTTTGTGGGGTCCACATGTTTGGGTCGTCCTTGCCAGATGATGCAACATGCAAAATACTCTGCAACATCTTTCTTGCTTAATTAACATTTATTCTGGAAGATCCTTTTTCCTAGTCTTTTCTTAATTGTTTACCGTTCTATATGAAAGCCCCATCAAACATACTGGTTAATAGCATGAATAACTTGAATGCAATCAAGTTTATGACATCTGTCAACATGTAAGTCTTACTGCCATTGTTCCATATCAGTGAAAATTGCCACTAACTATCTCTGATGGCTTTGTGAAAAGTTATGTGAATCAATCTTTTATTATGTGTGTAATAATGCAGTTAATAATATAGTTTGTTACCTTATCCATTGAAATATCTTTGTAATTTATGTAATCATGCAGCTTCAGATCTTCAATAACTCCACTAAGCCCCTATATATCTATCTGCTTCTGCTTAAGAGAATTTGTAGTTCATGTGTTCTAAAATTTGTATTTATAGTGGTTTGTTTGTATTTCTTTTTTCTTGGGTATGTTAATGTACTGGTCTTACTGTCAAAATTCTTATCTATGCAACCAAATCATTACAAGACTTTTGCTTAATGATTTTTGTAAATAATAATAATGATCTGTTATAAGTAGTTTATTATGTAGTGTGTTTGTAATCATGATGTACATGTGTGTGTCTTAATAGATATTTAAGTCGTTCATCTCAACTTTCATTTATGTAACCTATGATCCTTTTTCCAAACAAAGTTTAAGAAATACTAAAATATTTTGTTTTAATACTAACATAACACTTGAAAAATTACATGGAATTAATATTTTGACTGTTGCTTTCCTTCTAGGATCGACCATCGCTGGAACTGTATAGGCCAGGAATGCGTAGGCTGAGTCTGCAACGTAACAGTCCCCAGAAGGAAATTGCGGGAAGCCCGAGTTCATCGTCGAGCCCCAGTCCAACACCGCAAGTTCTGAATCCCGCCGCACCTAGTTCAGTGTCTTCTACAACTTTCACAAAAGCAGACAGCCCCGAAAATAGTAGTCAGTCTGATAGTAGAGACAGCAAGGAAAAAACAAATGACTATTAACTTGCTAAATACTTTCTGGGAGCAAACAATAATAATAATAAAAAAAGAAAAAGACGACCCAAATCAGGATTCCTACAAAAAAAAATTTGAGGAGAAAGACGATTATTTTTTTTCCGTAAGATAAAGCTTGTGTTTATCCCGTATTGATGTCAGTCTTGCTTTGATCATGCAAGGTAGTTCCAAAAATTGTTCTGTTTTTCATGTGATATCAATTTGTTGACTCCTTCGTGAATATGTGGGTAAATTTGTATATTTGTAGGGTATGTATTATATCTTCCTTAAAAAAAGAAAAGTATGCTTTTGCCTTTGTAAATAATTAACTTTTAAAGTGAATTGTTTGCGTAGATTCTTTTTACTGAATTTAAAAATCCTGTCACACACAAACACAAATAAGATCCAAATCAGATATCCAATTTCCTCATTGTGATGGATATACAGTGGAGCACCGTTTATACGTTTCTCGTTTGTATGTTTTTATCATTTATACATTTTTTTGAATGGTCCCGGTAAAATCCAATGCATATTAACGTTAAATAATTTCATTTATATGTTTTCCTGAAATCGCAAATTTCATTTATACGTTTTTTTCAAGAACTCAAGAAAAGAGAGAAAATGCGCATTTCAACCTCAGACTGCCGATTGTTCAGTCTTAGAAAAGGCATGCAAGAATACCTCAAAAGTTAAGATGGCACTTTTAACTGTGCACAATGAACTTTTTTATGTGCATTCCAAAAAAGCTCTACAACCTAAAATAACAAAATATTTTGTAAATGTTGAATGAATATGAATCGTAGTACTAGTTGTACATTAAATCCGGAATAAAAAGTTTTGTATTACATACCTCTTGTATTTCATTTTCATGTAATATTTCAATTTACGTCTGACTTTTTATTGTTGGTTATTACGAAATTGTTCGTAACTTTTGTGAATTCTGTTTATACATTTTTTTTCTCAGTTCCTTGAAAAACATATAAACGGTGCTCCACTGTACTTATAAAACAAGATACAAATAATGCCTAAGAAGAAATAGAGAAATTACCCTGCTACCTATCTAATTGTCTGAAAATTTATGACCCATGTATTGGATACAGCCCAGGAAAGGATTCAATTCAATCCTCCATACATTTTATAATTTGTTTCTTCTAGTAACAGAAATTTATGCTCGTGTTTTTTTATTGCTGTTCAGAAAATGGAGACGTAAGCAGAAATGAAAAAGGAAAACAATTAAGATTTTTTAGAAAATATTTAAAACAAAATATCTTTTTCCTTTATTTTTATTTATTATTTTGTTTACTCATTTTTTAAAGCACTTTCTGTCGGCTATGAGGTAGTTCAATAATTTTGCTTCATCTTCTTGCAGCCTGATCTAAAATCTAAATCTTTAAGAAAGGACCACAATTAATCTACATCATCTCATTTTGAACCTTACATGGGAAATAAATGGGAGGCTTACTACCATAGTTTTTTATTTATTTATTTATTTATTTTTTACTTGCAGGTTAAATTATAATTCTTACGTATTTCAGTATGATGCCATCACTGTAAGGGCATTATTGGTTAATCTTCGAAACAAACTCTTCTAGTCCATTTAGCTCAGAATGTTGATGGCCTTCTTATATTTTTACTCAGTATCTGTAAGTGAATGCCATCAGCATTTACTTATCTATTTTCTTAGAACTGTATGGTCGACTAATTTTAAATAATTGATATCATCTACATTTGTTTGAAAATAGTTTTTGTTGCTTATGTAAAGACGCCCAACATCATTAATCTGTAATGAGCTTGGCAACGCATCCATGTTTTGCAAGGGTTTGGATTCACAGGCCTGGATAAGGAATGAACATTCTTTTCTCTCTCCTTATCCACTTAAAACTGAAGAAACACCTGGAGATGTCTTCTTGAGTCTTTCCTTCAATTCTACCTTTCTTTACAGCTGAAGTATTAGATGTGTTTTTTCGAAACCTATCAGTGTGCACTCTGAGCAACACCATCATCATCTCCTTTAACTTTAATCAAATCAAGATAATTTCTATTATATTTTGGAACTGTTATAGAAATAGGATCTGCCAAGAATACTGATTATAGCTTTAACAACATTAACGAGTCTTTACTTGACGGTTGAGGTTGTCTTTATCATCTTTATAAATCCTGTAGGTGTACTGACCACATTGCAGTTTTTAAATGAGTTTATCAAGATCAGCTGTGAATGTTTTTAATTTTTCTATACTTCTATTATCTTAATCCTCAAATCAAGATACTGATGTTCTGTTTGGCTGGAGGTTTCATTTGAATTTCTTAGTTTCTTCCTGTAGCTGTTTGCTGGATTAGGTTTAGTAGTGTTAAATCCTGAATTTCTGTAAAAACAGATTTACAAAACCTGCTTATATTTCATTTTACGCCAAAAATAAGGGCATGACACCCCTGAGTGCTTGCGAGCAGGACAAAAAAAAAATTGAAACAGAACTTGTAGATATAATTAATTATATATTTGTATAATCAAGAGATACACAAAACTATTAAGATATCATTCAACGGCTTACTTTATAAATATATAAATAAATAAACCAGCCTCTTCATTTCCATAATGTATATTGTGAATGTTGTAGCAGTTTCGTGTTCGTCAGCAAAAAAAACATTTTTATTTCAAAAGGTACAGTAATACAGTGGGGGAAAAAAAATTGTACATCTAAGATATCATACATTTTCAATACCAAATATTGTTAGAAATAATTTAGAATAATTTATTTAATGCTCAGACATTTGGAACATAAGCCATTTGTCTTCTGGCTTCCCAGTAAATTTGTCCATCGGATCTCGTCCAGTGAAGTTGAAGTGCTTTACACTTTCTTAGATGTTTCCAGTCCATTGGGGTATCTTCATTGCACAAAATGCAGTTTGGTGAGGATAATATTTTGAGTCGATGTAAGTGATCTCCCAGACAATCATGGTGAGTGATTTTACGAAATGCAGCGACGGTTTCACTGCGTGGTAACTCAGGTATGCTTTTGTTATTTAGGAGTGGTTCCACCCAATGTTTCTCTTTACTCAAATTCTTAAGGTATGCCAACCATTCAGATTTGAAACAGGATTTAATTTTCAGCTTTGCAGAATGGAAGGGTAACTTTGTTTTTGTGGTGTTTAATATTGTTGTTCCCTTTTTTGCTAGATAATCAGCTTCCTCATTGCCTTTAATGCCGATATGGGAGGGGATCCATTGGAACATGACCTCCTTTCTCATTTTGTATAGCTCTGCCAGGATAGATCGTATTTCCAACACTCTGGAGTCCACTGGATATTTGAAGTTTGTAACGGCTTGAATAGCAGATGAAGAGTCACAAAATATGACGACATTTTGAAATGTTTCCATTCTGACGCGGAGTTGAGTCATGGCAATATATATTGCTTGTATTTCACCGTCAAAATTAGTTTTAAATTTACCGGCGGAGCTGTAGAATTTGAAGAGTTTACTGTTGACTCCAGCACCTGCATATTGGTTGTTTTCTCTTAAAGAGCCATCAGTGAATATGTGCAGCCAGACATCCTCTGGGTACAAAGTGTTTATTGTCTCTAATGCAATAGATTTAGTATATCTTCCTGGACCTCTGATTTCTTGACTTTTTCTGTAAGATTCAAATTGTAATTTACCTCAATATGATCTAGTGGATTTGCCAGTTGTATTAACTCTTCTATTTCTGTGTCCGGGATATATTTGCTTCTAAATTCATCAATATGTTGGATAAATCCCTTAGTGGTTTTGAGTTTCCTCTCTTTTCTCTCATAATTTTTCCAATAGTTCTCAGATGGGATTCTAATTAGTTTCTCGTATTGTATGAGAGCCAATTTGTTTATCTCAGTACGTAAAGGTAGATTACCAGTCGCAATGTTCAATGCTGCAATAGGAGTACTTCTGACAGCTCCAGTGATAATTCTCATGGCTTGATTGTTAGCTAATTTCCGTATATCAGCAGATATTAAGGTCTCACATCCATATAAAATTGCTGGTCTGATGTAACTGTTATAAGTTTTCTTCAGGGTTGTTAGCGAGC
>JAFIDM010010028.1:65025032-65051846 GCA_023159025.1 Thereuonema tuberculata | reverse complement strand
TAAAAAGAAAAACTTGAAGTGTTAAAAAGACTGGATAAGGGAGAAAGTGCTACTAAATTATCACTCGAATATGATGTCGGAAAAGCAATGATTAGTGACTGGAAAAAAAAATCGCGTTAAAATTGAGCAATTTTGTTCTGCTTCAAGTGGAAAAACTCTTGAAAAACGGCAAAAAACTATGTATGTCTCTTTATTAAACTAACCATAAATACTTCTTCACAGATCCAATATTTCGTCTTATATATTTCTCAAAGACTTCTTCAGGGTAAAAACAAAATAAGAAATAAAATAAAAAATAAATAATAAAATAACGATCAACGGGAAGAGAATTAGCCTTCTCTAACCTTACAAAACATTAAATAATATGGTAATACATCCAATGAATACATACAATGATACTATTGTCATGGAATAATGTAGTAATACATCTAATGATACATCCAATGATACTATTGTCATGGAATAATGTAGTAATACATCTAATGATACTATTGTCATAAAAACAATGAAAGATTCAAAAGATACAATTTTCATGAAAACAGTGAAAACACTGAAAATTGTTATTACCAAGGGTTTATAAAATATACAAAAAAACTAATTGAATTTTAAAATTTTACCTAATCTTTTATTTTTTTTAGAGATATTCCTGAAAATACTTAAAGACATATTATTTACTTTTTGAGACTTATCTCTGTTGAAGCATACGCAACAATTTATCAAGCAATATTCTAAAGTATATCTTTTATATTCATCTTGAATTTTGAAAATGATGTGTACTACAGGATCAGGGTTGTGACCATTATGAATGCAGTGGGCTGCCCATTCTGATGTTTTTTCATGATTGTTACGGTAAGCCCGCACATGTTCTTCTACCCGTTCTTTTAATGTGCGGCCTGTGCTCCCAATGTAGACCCCCTGACAATCTCTACATTGGAGAGCATATACCACACCCATGTTGTGTAGCTCTGTGTTTTCCCTTTCTCTTTTGAATTTGAATAAAACATTATCTTTAAAATATACAATATTTATTTTATTTTCTTTACATTCTTTTTGTATATTTTCATTAATTTTCAAACCAATGGGGAAAATCATACATTTTTTGAATACTTCTTTACTACAGATTTTGATTATGTATGTCTCTATTTAACTTCTTTGTATAACAATAAATGTACGTTTTTTCAGGAACGTATTTTTAATTTCTCTTATTTTTAAGTTAAAAAAAAATCGGTATTTTTTCTGAACTCTGTTTGGAATAGCGGGGTTCTACTGTATATTTTTTTTCGACCTGAATATGGCATCGACCTGTATGGCAAGAATCATACAGTTTCTTTCAAGTTGGAAACCATTTCGCGCATACGAAATGGAGAACAGCAGACCAAAGTTGCCAGGGAGTTGGAGATTCCTGAGTCCACCATCGGGGGATGGATCTTCATCCATCCGATGATAGATGAGGTGGACACAGAGGTAATGATTTATAATTATTTATAAATACTGTATAAAATTCTCTCCCATCGCTCTGAATGATGTAGTAATCGCGAAATGACCATTTTAAATCGATTTGGAATCGGGTGGGCGATAGTAGGGTTCGACTATACAACATTTAACATCACGAAGTAAAAAAAAGCTCAGGCAGATCTTGGATCCGAAAGATCGCAATATAACCGAGCTTCACTGTACAAATGACACATTTTATTTTCTGTTTCATTGATCTAGCACTCGCATTGATAGGTTTGATGTACAGTATTGTAATGAAATTACAGTACTGAATTGTTGATATGGCCCATATGATTGCATTTTAAAATCAGCAATAAAGAAACACTAATCAATGTTCATGTTGTCTTTAAAAAAAGAAAAAAAATCTAAATACGTTTGATGCACAGTTCATAAGCGTTCCTTGATGTTTCTAGCCATATTATGGAATAATGGCTGCTGCATGGTCTATTTCATCTGAATGATTTTCTCCTTCAGCATTTCCCACACATATGCTTCTGGCATATGAAAAATCAGTGAAATGTTTCCTGTAGAAATACTCTCGATACATGATGTATGACATTGTGCCCCATCCTGTTGAAAGAACTGGTCACAAAAAGAAAGAATCCCTGTCCTGCAAAACCTTCTAAGGTCAGCAGTGAAAGGTTTGAGAACCTCGTTAATGTAACATTCTTGGTCAATTCTAACTGGATGTCCATTCTCTGCAACAAAGTAAGGGCTAATAACCCTGTGTCCTGATACAGTGCACCACACTTTTACTTTTTCACAGTGCAATGGCATTTCCTGCACCTTATCCCGTCGTTGGTAGCCTAGGAACCTGTTGCTACACCTGTTACGTGACCTGACAGAGGAAAGTGGGCTTTGTCTCTGAACCAGATTTATCAATAATACATGGATTGTCATATTGCAAGGCAAGGACTATAGCACAATATTGATGCCTCGCAGCATAATCACAAGTTCGCAGTTGTTGGGCAAACTGAATCATATACAGATAGGCATTCGATGTTTTCATTATTTTTTGAAGTGACGATTGATTCATACGCAGCTTAAAGGCAGTTCTTCAATGACAGTCACTGTAGTTATTGCATAATTTGATTGAAAACACGTCCATGATTGTCATTGGTGTCCACTATTTTTGGATGTCTGGCATGATCCTTCCCATGATGCAACACACTTCCGGTGCTTCGGAACTTGGCTACAACGCCCAGTATACGGAGGGTTGTTTACAATCTATGGTAACGATTTGGATTCGGGTCTATTTCCCAGAAATTCCCTTTCTCCACCAACGATCATGCTCTATTTGATGGCCATGAGATACTGCTATCGCTCTGCAGCGCAGTTTCCATTGCAGGAGACTACTGCAAAGAACAGGAAGACTTATACGTTGCCACTCCTGCTGACAACATTTCCAGAGTCCATCCAATGAACAAGGAGGTCGTCTTCCCAAGGCTCGTTTTAATAGTCCAAATGCGCAAAAATCCATGGGCGATGCATCTGGAGACTTCACTGGTATCTCGGTAAACAGTATAGCCTGGATTCCGGTTTGCTGTTCCATTCGTGTCAGAAAATTCTGGGTCAATTTGGACGTATGGCTGACACCTTGTCTTGGTGGAGACGGACCTTGGAAACGTCGTTTCCGTAAAGAGCAGGTAGTTCCTGTGTATAAATTGGTGTCAGTACGTGATCCTGATAGTACGTAGAATTCACCTTTACTTTTTGAGCCACCCTCTGTATCTGTAGCTTGCCTTGATAGGAATAACCCGCAACGATCAGGAATCCCTTCGAAAAAGTTTAACGACATTCTCTGTACCAATTTGGAAACGATTTGGCTCCCACTGGGCGATAGAAAATCGCCCTTGGTTTATTGCAGTCGGACAGATAAACATATGCTTCGTCTAATGTGGCCACATACTTCCATTTATCCCCAGCGAGATGTCGTTCATACAGTTTTCTGCAATTTGTCTTACGTTCTGAAATGTGCTTTGGTAAGAGCTTGTTAACCTTGCTTTTATGTCTCTTTTGAAGTCCCAAATCTTTATGGATAATCTTGTTTACGGTACGAAGAGATGTTCCTACCTTCGCACCAACGGTCCTTTGGGTAGCTGGATTGTTCCCCGTCGCCATTTTCTTGACTTTCTGAATGACAGTCTTTGTATGACTTATAGGTGTCCTTGGATTTGCTTGCTTTTCAGTCCCGGAAATCTGTCCTGTATGGGCCAAACCAACACCAGCCAACACATTATGAACTCCTTTCTTCGAAATGGTGAAACCTCTTTTTCTACATGCCGTAATTATTGCGGAATAACTAAATTTCGCGTCGGAAAGGGCTGTAACGTACCCTTCCCAAAACTGTGAAACTTTCGGCGGCATTTCTCTGAACAAACTAACCCGCACCCCTCCACACTAATCTTTAAGTACTCACCTGTACGTTTGCATAAATTTGCATACCTACTGTGATTGGTTGCGTCGTCACGCGCCATGCAAATCGTTACCATAGATTGTAAACAACCTTCTGTAATAGAATTACTGGGTGCTTGTCTACTGAAAGATTCTGTAAATTGCTCACACACAAACCTTAAACTTGGATCTTTTTGCCTTCCCTCTTCCGTATGAAATAATGCTACACTAAAAAGACTTTTCTCAGTGGACAACTCTACTAATACTGTTTATGGCTGCACAACTCGTGCAGAACGTAACATATATCTCAGCACCTACCACATAACACATGGGGGTTTTTGCATTTATAATAACAACTTAGCCTGCATTTTCATTACTGTAAATTGATATTGTATAAGACAAAAAAGATGTTAGCAGAATATATAGGGGGTTTTGATTTTCATATTGTGTTAGAGATGAAAAGGCCTAATGGGTATGTATAAATTAAGGAGGGAAAATGAAATGATTCCTGTAGCCGTTACTCCGCTGGAACAGCCCTTTTCTGCCACACAACCACTTCTGTGTCCTCCGGTCTCTATCAGTCAGCATGCGGGCTCGGCCACCTCCATGAAATTGTGTTTCCACTTCGTGATAATAGCACCCACGGTTGACTTTGGCAGGTTCATTGTCGCTCCTATGGCTCGCACACTTTGGCCACTAATGTGGCAGCCTATGACTACGCCACGTTGAAAATCGCTCAGCTGCTTTGATGGTGGCATTTTATCTCAGCACATGGTTACACACCAAATGACTCCAACTTTACACATGTTCATGTTGTTTTATAATGAATATATTCAAATTATTGCCCGAATTTGCACGGCAGGTATCCACTTTAAATTGAGCAGTCAGTGTATATCAATCATCAGTCACTTGTTTTTTTTTATTGTAGGCTGGTATGTTAACTTGAGCTGGAAGTGTGTTTCTTTTTTTTAATGTATCCATTTACTGTAGTTCCATTGTTTTAGACATTATCTCCCTTTTCAGGTATTTACTAGATCTGGATAAATATTTTTCTACAACAGCAGCAAATCTACAACATCCTAGATTTTTTTAGATGTATATAGTTTACTATATTGTAAGATTACAATCTGGCTGTAATTTATCAATTAATAGACTTCATTTATTTGATTAACATTATAATAATATCATAATGAGGTAAAGAAAGATTCTCCAAATTAATATATTTTGAGAATCTCTGGGTTTTTCATTTTGTTTTGTTAATATATGGGTACTTGTCAAGAAAGGGTTGAATAAGGTATTTCCATCCACAGTTCCAATAGTGAAAGCCATTATCAAACAAAAAATTGGGAAGTCAGTGTAGAACTTTTAACCCTTACCTTCCTTCACAATAAATAAATACCCTCTATAGAATCTACAGACCATTCACAAATCATGATAGTCGAGTTGCTTTTACCAATCAGAAACTTATGTTATTCTTTACTAAATCTTATCCCAATTAGCTATTTGAGTTTAGACTGCACCAAGAAAACAGTGGTTGGGGAAAAAAAAAAAAGAAAGATTCATAATAAACCGACCACTGAGGTACTGTTGGTTTATAATTCTGTTGGACTTTTGCCGAGTGGCTACAAAATAAAAATAGATTCATACATCTGTTGTTCTCAAGGCACAAATTTTTGAGTTTATTTACCACCTCTTTATCAATCATTTAAACCATACCATTTTAAAAAATTATTCTTGCAGTCTGAACGCTAACAAAAGCTTATTTGATATCGGTAACAATTGCTTCTAGCAGGGTCATTTTTATAAGGGTGGGGACTTCTGGAAGTTAAGTGATCTTATGCCCAGAAATTTTTGTTGAAAAGGTTCCATGACAAATCTTCCATTGAGGGCCCCACATGATCCTAGAGATAGTTAAAGCAAGCGGAGTTTTCATCTATGCTTACTTATTAATTTCATTATGAGTAAACTAAGTATTAATTTGTAACTAATGTCTTTTTTTTCCCCATTCTTTATTTCAGCATTTTAATGATGTGTTAAGGTGGGCCCAGTAGCTAAGGGCGCAAGGTAGCGGGTTCGATGCCAGTCTTGACAGAGGGCAGGCATTTCCCCATGCTCCTCCAAATGGGTGCTAGGATTTACCCAGCCCTCTATAAAATGGGTACCGGTTTGGTTTTTTTATTTTTCCATCCCGAGGGTAAAGGTGGGTGGGCATTGGGCTGACCTCCGGACCTCAACTTAGTCCCTTTGGTCATGAAATGCCAGGATCCTTGCCTACATAGGCCTGTAAAAGTAGTGTAACTATATGTTAACACATCATTAAGATATTTTATAATTTAGATATTATATCAGGTACATCTTCAGCACGAGTAAGTGAATGAGAAAGCTTAACATGCATTAATGAAATAAAGGAAAGAAAAAAAATGCACTTGACACAATCGGAGTAAAGAAAGTTGCTCGGTGGTTTGGGAATACTTTGTGTATTTCACCTTAAGGCAGTGTTTCTCAACCTTTTAGTACTTGCGACCTAATTTTCAATCACAATTCTCATCGTGCCCCCCCCCCTAAAAAACCCCCAAACCTATCTGTTCAACCAAAAAAAAAAAATACCTCCAAACCGCGATATACTTGTGCCCCCCTTTAGTTTTATCACGCCCCCCCTAGGGGGGCACGCCCCACAGGTTGAGAAACGCTGCCTTAAGGGGACAGCACAAGATGAAAATATGTGGTAATGTTATAGGAAGAACTAACAGCAATTGGTTAGTCCTTCCTGTACCACCATCACACGTTTTTATCTTGTGTTATTCCCTGAAGGTGAAATACACAAAGTATTCGCAAACTGTCAGGTAACTCTCCTTTGCTTCAATTTCGTCAAGTAAGAGCTTTTTATTCTATTTTCTTTAAAATATTCAAGCTCAAAGAAGAAAACTTAATACTACTAATGCATTTAGCCCACAATAAAAACTTTAAATGTTATTTCTGCTTTGAATTACTAAATGAATGTTTCTAATGTGTAAGAAAGACAGAAAACAAGAAGTGCGTTAAAAATTTTTTTTATTGCTTACAGTTTATGGAAATTGTTACTAGAACGTAAACATATCCAAGAGCTGCTGTGGCACAAAACTAATTTCACAGCATAGAATCACAGAAGCTGTAGTCAAAACAAAACCTAATTTTTCTTTTTTTAAGTAGCAAGAATAAAGGGAATTTAAAATATATTTTATGTGGCACTGCAATCACATAAGCAACTTGGCTATTGCCACTGGAGGCAGAGTGAATTACTTTACAAAATAATGGAAATAGGCAAGGCTTGCAAATCTATTTGTAATAGTGCCGTTTCTTGTATAAGATTTTTAGGATATTGAAGAGAGTTTTTAACAACCAGTTCAAAGCCCATTCACTATTTACAGGCACACAAAATTATTAAATTAAATATTTCCTCATATTTACAGAAAAGCAGTGAGGTTGCTCAATTCATTGTTGAGAAATAAGATCTCTTACCAATTTTTGTATTGTATCCTGAAGTGAGGGGATTATTTCGCAGTTTTCTTCTACAAGTTAATACAAAAACAACATTGCTAGCCTCCGATTAAATATTATACATTAACATTTTATATAGATATCCTAAGTTGTCGGGCAGATAGAAGCATGAAAACAGATTGAGCAGGATTTAAATGCCTTGTTTTGATAAAGTGGAGAAAGCTGAAAGAATAAATTAAAAAATAAATAATAAAAGTAGCCAGTATTGGGTTAGGTGAAATGTTTGAGCCTCTGATACCAATTGCACTTGACAAACCTTTAATTCACAAAATACACTGATATTCTTTTTTATTTATGAAAATAGTATATATATATATTTTTTAACTCCTACTGTATTCTGAAATTTTATTAAAAAAAAAAAAAAATCCTTTTATTCAGCGGTTCTCAAATTACAAAATAGTGAAAAACCAGGTGGGCAGAAGAAGAATGTTGATTTAATAAAAGTGATTAATGGATCTTGTTACTAACTAAATATAATTACAGTTTTAAACTGTTGCATGTTTTAATTAGATAACTATATTTTTTTAGTAAATTATTTACCATATGAAATAACTTGTTTTATATATATATATTATTATTATTTTGTAGACACATACAACTAGCATGCAAGTATGTGTGTAAATGTATCCAATAATGTATTCAATTTTTATCATTTTTGACTTTTATGAAAGGGGAGAATACCAGATTGTGAGAACCGTTAATCAGCATATGAAATTTAGATGATCACATCATTAAAAAATACATCTTTTCATTTCATTTTCATTTTCGTGGCCTACCTTTTGATTACAATCTAAGATAAATAAAAATGGTCTAAGGTTTTTTGCAACCCTTGAGTTTAAGTCACAACTGATCACGAGATATGTCTTTTACATGTCCTACTTGCATTCACACCTTTAAATAATTACTAAATTTAAAATCTATTGAAAAGCTCTAATCTATATATTTTCAATACATCAAAATCTTTCTTATTGTGCTCTAAACAAGCTTTAATTAATAGGAATCTCCATTGAAACCATGAGGAATTAACACAGTAAGGGTAATGTAAAATTAGTGCTTAACGTGCATAGATGATTTACAAAGAAAAAATAATGCACATATTCAGAGAACAACGTGTGTGTGATTTTATGGCTGTCTTGTGGATTTTTATTCTTTTTATAAATGCCTTTATAACAAGGAAAGGTTCAATCAACTACAATTCTTTTTTTCTTTTTAGTGATAAGGACATTCTACAATTCCTACCCATTCTGACCTTTTCATAAATAGGACATTTTATTAATAGCAGAAAAGCTGTCACACTATGTACAGCTGAATAGGGGCATTTTTTTCCCTCATTTAAAAATAGACAAGCTTTCTTCTTTTAATTTCAATCAGAACGTAATTTTTCTAGCTAAAAGAAGTACATTAATATTTTATAATACGAGATCAAGTTCATTAATTTTGTATTTAAAACAAAGTTACCCAGTTTGAAGATCGATTCAAATAACTATATGAATAGTTAAACATTCATTAGTTAAAAAAAAAAAAATATATGTAGCAAGCTAAATTGTAATAAAAATCCTAGATATATTAGTCCCCAGGAAATAACCATTCCTTAAAATTTTAATTTTTAAACTTTAGTGTCTAAAAATGTTAAAAGTAAAAAGAAAATATTGCAAAACGGACGGATTTTGGTTATCACAGTTAGTGAAGGTGATGCACAAAAAATAAATACTTACATAGAATAAAAAAAGAACAAAATGTATCGCTGAGCTGTTTCGAAAAAGGCATATGAAAATCCTATTTTAATTCCTAAGACAATCTGTTACTTTGTACCTTTTGAAAATGGATTCGTTATCTTTCATAGTTTAAATTTATCACTTAGGCAAATCAAATTTTTTTCCCTTGTAAATACATACTAAGAAACTATTTTTCCATCACCAAACTACATCTTAAAATCTGGCATTTTTTTTTGTTTTGTTTAGCTATTTGCAAACTTTCACACTTAAAAATGAATTAGGTTTTTCGTTAGAGGATTGGCTTGTTATTTACAAACTTTTACATTAAAGATTACAATATGCTCGAAATAGCAGCATTCCTTCAGATTTGATTGTTAATTCTACTGTTTCATTAGCTGAAATGAAGAAAATGCTCCCTCTTCGCCAGGAATGCTTTTCATCACAGTTATCAGCTTTAGGGGAGGCTTCGGCTTCTCCTTCAATAATGATTACAATGCTAGCACTGTTT
Source organism: Thereuonema tuberculata (assembly GCA_023159025.1). Taxonomy (NCBI): domain Eukaryota; kingdom Metazoa; phylum Arthropoda; class Chilopoda; order Scutigeromorpha; family Scutigeridae; genus Thereuonema; species Thereuonema tuberculata. Next base: position 65,042,198 of record JAFIDM010010028.1, on the reverse strand, counting down.
ATTGATGGCAGAACGTAATTCTTAATCCTTGCAGGTATCTGAAATGAACAAGAAAATTCTTTTTTTTTATCAACAAATTTTGAACATGAGGTTTGTTACTTATTTATAAATGTATACTTATACATTGGATAGAGAAGTTTTACATATATTTTGAATAATACAATGTTAATGGAAACATGTATGTTTTTCTAATACTCAACAATAGCACCACAATTGGTAACATCCGAGGTCACTTCTTGTCCAATATATGATGTGACTGAATTGGCTCCGATAAAGTTTTAATAAATATATAATATATTCACAAAATATATTTATTAAGCAAATTTCCGGAAGATATTCCTTCTTTCCTTTTTCAGGCTTTTTAAAAATTGAAATAATTACAGCCGACTACAAATCACCTACACTCTCGTGTACATAGTTTAATATAACAATCACTTACCAATGACTAACAATATTACTTCTAACAATCCCTATATTTCCTTTAATTCACAACTTCAATTCTTCAAATTTTATCAATACATGATTTTACCATCTCTCCTGATAAATTTACCAGTACTTTATCAACTTCCACTTCGTCATTACAATTAAGATTACTATTCCTAGTATTTCTTATAATTATATTATATTATTTTCCTCTTTTTTGACTCTTTTTCCATATATAATACTTTAACCTCATTATTAATGCAATGACCTAACTCACAGTAGTGCTCAGCCAATTCTGACTTGTCCCCTTGTCTTCTTAATGTAATACACATATTCCAAAACCCTCTCCCTAATTGTAGGTTTGCTTTCTCCAACATAAAAATTTCCACAATTTAAACATTCTATTTAATAAATTATTCCCATATCATATCTCTCGCTCACTTTTATTTAATTTGAACAAAATATTTTTTAATTTGTTTGTATTCAAAAGTTAGTTCTATATCATACTTTTTATAAATCCTTTTTAATTCAAAACTTTTTCTTATTCAAATATGGAACTTCTAATCTTTCTTCCTTATTCTTGTCCAATTTCATTTTCTCCATAACCATTTTTCTCCAATAAGAAATTCATTTTATCTAAATCATTTTTGAATTCCTTATTTGAACTTGTGGCTCTATCAATTCTGTAAATAAAGTTCCACTATATTCTTTTTTGTATGAATACTATGACCCAATATAAAATTTACAATATTGTCACTTTGTGATTCTTTCCTGTAATGTTTCAAAAAGAAATTATCGTCTTTTTTTTACAAACATCCAAGAAATTAAATTTAGCAGGAGAGGTGGTAAAATCATGTGTTGCTGTAACAGAAGGTTGATAACATTTGAAGAATTGAAGTTGTGAATTAAGTAATATTATTAGTTATGGGTAAGTGATAGTTATATTAAACTATGTTCAGAAGAGTGTATGTGATATGTAGACATCTGTAATTATTTCAATTTTTAAAAAGCTTGAAACAGGAAAGAAGGAATACTTTCCAAAAATTTGCTTAATAAATATATTTTGTGAATATATTTTTTGTGGAGATAATGTCATATTATCAAATATACAGGTAGAAAGGAGATAAGAAAGAAATATGAACTTAAGATATCTGATATAGTTAGTTTACCTCGTTACGTATTAATTGAATGAACATGAATATTTTTCAGACAGTTTTTCTCATCTTAACATGTTCACTGCTAACTACACTGGTCCATATAGCTGGTGCTAGTAGTAGATATGTCGATTACATGCTGCTGTATTGTGTGGCTAGTATGCTGCTAGCGCTTTTAAGGGGAACTTGTAAGTTTGCGGCATCTCAGTAGACACGCTGAACTGTTGAAAACAGTCATTGGTACTGAACTTTTGTGTGTGTGTGTGTGTTTTTTTTTTCCCCTCCCCATAATAATGAGTGATGTACCAGGGCCTTGAAAAACTTTAGATTATCTAAATTTGTTGATTTTTAGAATTCAGAATTTGAAAAAAAAAAATAGAAATTTTTTGATCATACACCTAATTTGATTATGTACATATTTTTTTTTTTTTTTTTTATGAGAATTTCATTTATTTTTATTAGTAAATAAAGAAATTCGTCCTTTATTCTATCCTGTTTACAATTTTGATTTCCTTACCACATCATTGACGAAACCATAAAAAAAAAATACCCACAAAATCTAGTTTTGAGGAGACGCTTAATGCAGCAATTTAGCCAGAACTGCCGCCTACTTGGAGTCGTGACAGTTGATTTCAGTGGGGTGGGTAGGGGGAGGTTTAAATATGATATGTACCAACTTCTTATTTTACCATATATAATAAAATCATAAAATAATCTAATGGCATCTGGGGATCGTCAACCCTTACAATGGTGTCAGTGAACATGTTAATAGAGAGAAAGGAATTTCACATCAAACTTCTTAAATAATTATAATTACTTAAGGGTGAGAAAAGTTTTTATGTGTGCTGAACATAACTGATTAAACCAGAAATGTAGCCGGTTACACCTGCTTAAAAAAAAAATTTAAATTTACTAAAATTAAAGTTACAACCTAGGTTTCTGTTTGAATCAAACCAAAAACCTAGGTTGTAACTTTCATTTTAGTAAGTTTCAATTTGTATTAAGCAGGTGTGCCGGCTTCATTTCTGGTTTAATTACTTAAGGGTGCTTATAAAGAAATAATATAGGCTATAGCTTTGATGAAATTGTCTCAAAAATCTAACAGTAAACCGAAATTTCCACATCTTTGGAAGAAGAATTTAAAGACCTGACCAAATGTGGTAGCTTATACATATGGAGCATTTCAGCTTTACTGTAGAAACTAAGTCAATTTTTCTATCCAATGAAAAAGATCTCTTGATGAAATTTGATAATTAATTCTAAAAAGCATAACTAACAATGCAATTAAACTGAGTATTCATGTTATCCTTTACATATGTTCTAACTACAATGAGAATATTATATAAACACCGCAATTTACTCCCGATACATCTTTTATTCATAATATTTCGTCATCTTTGAATGAGCTTAAATTCATCAGATGAAAAGAAAGGGATATCTTATCCCTCCTCTTAAAATTCATATACATAAAAAGAAGAAATTTCATAATTCTGATTTAAATAAACATTAACAAAAGTTTTTATTCGACATAACATTTATTGTTATACAGTACAATTTCATTGTCCTAAATATAAATTGTTAATGTTTATTTAAATTAGAATTATGAAATTCTTCTTTTTATGTATATGAATTTTAAGAAGAAGGATAAGATATCCCTTTCTTTTCATCTAATGAATTTAGGCTCACTCAAAGATGATGAAATATTATGAATAAAAGATGTATCAGGAGTAAATTACGATGTTTATATAATATAAATATTTTTTAAAGTTTTCTATTACAATGAGAATATTCTAAATGGTAGTTTCTACCATTCAAAATGTTCCACCTACCAAAACTAATTGAAGATAAAAATTAAATGAAATCAACCTAATCAAATAAACTCGACGATACCTCCGTTTTGCTGACAGCGAAATCCGGGACTGGTGGACTGTAAGCTGTTGTGAATTCATCAACAGGAGATCCTTCAAAGAGTACCTCTTCAGCATCTCGAGGTTCGTATGATAGCATTTCACAGAGAATAGCTACATCTTTAAATTTAGGAGTCAACCCGGCTCGAACTACATTATCAGAACAAGCCATACATTCCACCACATCTGTTTTAAGAGAGAAAATATTAACCAATTAGTTTGTTCCAAGAGTATTATGACACAAATGCTAATAAAAAAAAAAAAAAAAAAAAGTTTCATCATAGCAATATTATTATCCATATGAAAAAATGTAATATGCATAAATCTTATGAATGGAACGTAATTCCACAGTAGTGAAACTATGGACACATTCCTTCCATGTAACGCTTAAACACTTTCACTTTGAAACACTTTCAAATATTGACAGGGCACTTACCTCCATATAAATAAGCATGAGGTTCATTTGCTGCTAGAAAAATAGCATCACCAGGTTTAAGTTTTATATAATTGAAAAAGAAAATCCCAAGACATCCGACGTCACCAGGGAATTCAGAATGCAAGTTTAAGAAAAGCTGCTGGAGCTGCTCTGTTTTTTCATGTTCTAAAATGAAAGAAAGGGAGAATTTAATGTATTGTAAATGCCATGCTTTTGGATTTCATCTAATAAGAGTATTACTGTAAATTACGTGAATAAAAATTGTCAGGGGATTTTGAAAAATGAAGAATAAATAAATATTTCAACCTTGCAAGATTGAGCTCATAATCCATTATGCTAGTCCAGATTATCTCCCGAGATTATAATTCAGACAAGTCTAACTGCATGCAATTAGTCTTATTAAAATAATTAATCAAAATAATTAATCAAAACACTGCTACAGAGTAACCAGAATTAATAGGACTATTGCTCTGGATATGCTACGTAAAATAACGTCCAAATCACACAATCACAGTTTTCGCCATGAAGCTTTGTTGATTGTGTGATTTGCTTTTGTGATCATCTTCATCACCAGTTTCACGATTGAAAAGGCTTTTAGAGCAAGTTCTAAAGTCTATTCAATGACTGGGTCAATGATCAGAACAATGACGAAAACTATGATCATTTTGACAAGAGTATATGTCTTTTGCAAAGCCTTTAATTTGAGCAATATTGAAAATGTATATCAATACAAATGTTCTTGTTTTTAGAAAAAGTTAGAAAAAGTTTTTTTTTTTTTTCAATGTGATCTTCCCTGGATAGTGCCTGGGGCGATATTACTCTTGCTTCACTTCTATCAAAGTGTAAGCTTTTGGAGTTTCAAGTTGGGAAGACTTAAGAAAGCCTTCATTGGAAGTATCAAGTCTGTTTTTGATTTGGTTTGATCATCAGACTTGCACACTGTTAAAATCACTTCCAAAAATTTGCTAAATAAATATATATACAAATGTTTAAATATATATATATATATATATATATATATATATATATAAAAGATTGATGGTATTTAAAAGTAATTAATGCTATGACGCTGCAGGATTATTAGAAATTACAAATTTTTGTTTCGGTTTCAGAACTAATGGTGCTTTTCTTATGACTTTTATCAAGTTTTAAAAACAAATAATTCTTATAAAATTTACAGTTTTAAGTGTTGAGAATATGATTGTGCACTTCTACATGGATTTCTATATGGGAATGCAGAATTGTATATTTCTAGCTACTGTAGCTTTTGAATAAAACAATTCACAAAATGTGATCTAATTGGAAATGGAGACTTGCTTCACTCATCTAAAAAATTCAAGGCCCTACTTATTATACTATGAATTATTATAACTGATTAAATAAGTAAATAAATAAAACAAATTTGGAATTTTCTTTGATCCAAGAAATTACTTTTTTTTTTTATTTCAAATACATCTTCAGCACAAATGTTTGAAAGTCAATAATACCAAAGCATTTTGATAATTCTTGAAAACACTTCAATTTTTTTTTTGTCCAGACAACAACACTAGGTTAAATTTCCAATTGTAACACTTAATTATGATAATTGAGCCGACAATTTTAATATATTTTCAATAAATATGAAGAACACACTTGCAGTGTTGAATTAATTGTAATTTTCATAATAAAGTTTTGTCTCTAGGTATTATATGAGTTGTTTATTTTTAAAGTGACCCAAGTCCATATTTCAATTTTTTTTTTGTTAACTGTAGTAAAGTGGAATTTGCACATGCTACTACACTTAACAAAAAAAAAAATTGAAAAATGGACATAGGTCACTTTCAAAATAAACGGTTCATATGAAGAATTTATAAGAAATTATTATGTAGCCACAGTCAAGAGTAAAGGATGGCTTGTTATCAATATGTGAGGAGGGAAGAAGTAACGTAAGTGTTTACTAAACTAAACTATGAAATATTACCTGATGAAGAAAACTTCTTTACTAAATTATTTAGCGTCTGCTTAAGAATATGTGGTGGACATTGCATCATTGCTGAAAAACTCTTCTTTAAAGCCATTTGTGCTTCATCTTTTGAGTTAACTTTCTCAATTAATTCCACATTCTCTTCTCCTATAACAGCTTGTAACTCGGGAATTTCTGTAATGTAGAAAATATAAGAAAAAATTGTTAATGCACCACAAAGAATGATAATTATCTAATTAAAAATTATTGTGGAAACTGATGGCCAAACTAAATTAGGCTTAAATTTAGTTTCTTGAAAATAAAATGCCAACTTTGGATATGTATTTCATTGAATAATGATTGTACCTCGATTTTGCATTTCAAAAGTTAATTTTGAAAAATTTCATTGTGTAATTGTCATATTGTAGACTGCCTTTTGTTCAAGAAGAATTAGAAATTTAAGCAGAATAATGTTCATACACTTTGTGACCATGTCATGTATAGACACGTTTGCCAATTATTCTGATCTGTAAAGGGATAAAGTTCAGTTGTTCACTGTGCAATAAGTTGCAACAGGATACAAGGAAGAAGTTAAATATAAACAAGGTAGGGATAGTGATTAGTAAACCAATCACAATGCTTTGCAATGGCTTCTGATACCTAATTTATGTTAAATTGCTTTAATTTCCTTATTATTATAAATGTGATTATTGCGAATGCAAAAGGCGCAATTGTTGCGATTGTTGTGATTAATTATAATTTAATGAGATTTTAATGATACTTGTCCACAGACTAGACGGACAAAGTGACATCAGAAGGCTTCTGATACAAGTATCAGAAGCCTAAAAACTACTCCATGGGATCCAAACTGATAACAATTTGTAATTTTTTTTCAGCTTGGCAACACTTTTACCAAATACTGAACAAGTTAAACCAAACAGTATATTAAACCATAAAACCTCACATATGAAGTTGGTTTTATTTCACTTTCTTCCTTTAGTCTGCATAGTGACTAGCACTCATTTTTCTAGCAGGAATACTACAAAGCATAAAAACAATTACGCAATGAAATATTGTAAATCTTATGAAAGGAAAAAGAAACTAGGATCAGAAATTAAAAGGAAAATGACAATATTTAATCATTTCATTTAAAAAAAAAATAATTTGCAAATTACTGAACGAAGCCTTTTTGTTCATTTTGTGACAAAAAATTTTTTACCATGAAGGAAGCATCCAATTTGAATGAAACTTTGTATGCAACTATCTTCCTATCAGTTATTTAGAAGATTAAATTTAGTTGTCAAAGAAATGTCACCATCACCCCCAATGGAAGTGATTACCTTGTGGTCCATAAAGGGACATTCATTCAGAACGTTACTAGACACATTCTGCTTCATGGACTTCACATCAGTTTGCCATCAACAATGCCTCGATGTGCTTGAAGAAACTGTATGTAAATGCAGGACTTTGAGAGAAGGCACATTGAGGGACTATGAGAAGCTGGCTGCTCATGCAGAGTAATCACTTCCCATCTGGATCGTAGCGATGCTTCTATGAAAAGATGCTGGAATCCATTGTTGCAAAGGGCACTCATTCACATTGCCAAGGTTCTGATCGGCCCAACAGTACCACTGTGGTACTGCTGGAGACATAGATCTGTTGTAAGGCATGCCCTAACTGCTGATGGCTTCATTCTCTACCATCAAGAACACAGCAACCGGTGTCTCCACCACTGCTAGATGAATTGCAGACACTAGGCTTCATTTCCATTGCCACTCATGAGGCCTGCATCTAACAACCCAGCACTGAGGCATCTATCTAGAGTGGTGCAGTGTTCTAGAGACATAGTCTGCTCTTAAATGATCTCATTGTATTATAATGATAAGTCCCACTTCTGCCTTGAAGCAGATGATCATAGCATCCACGAGACTGGACAGTGCTCAATATTGTCGATAAGACACACACAGCCATTACAGCTGATGAAATCATATAGGGAGCCATTTCTTACGACAGCAGATCTCCTCCCACAGTGATTGGAGAAACTATAATGCAGAGCAATACATAACCCGTTGTTGTGTCCTTTGTGTCACACCTGTCGGGAGCAATTCTCCAACAGGGATCAGCATACATAGCAACCAGAGTACTAATAATATAACAATGAAGCTGCTATTATTCAATAATATTTATTTTTTCACTGAAATTTGAATCAATTCCAATTCTTTCATCCAAATGGCACATACAAAGTTTCATTTAACACTTCCTCCATAGTGCTTCCATTTTTTTTTTGTCACAGAGGGGTGTGTGTATGTGTGTATATATATATATATATATATATATATATATCAACTACTACTTATTGGAAAAAGATGTTTAATAATATGAACAGTCTTAAATATAAAGGCTTCTTGAATATATAATTTTCAAGAATAATTCTGGTTTAGGAGTAGGATATTTTTAACAATGTTCGGTTCTGAATTAAACTCTCATATGCAATTTGCAATAAAGTTATTATTCAACTAATTAACAAAGATAATAAAAGGAGAACTTGTTCTTTTATAATCTTTTTTTCTTTACCTGCTATAAACTTCTGAATTTCAGATATTAGACGGAACCCACACAAAGCTTCAAAAGGTGTCAGTGCCCACGCCATCTCTGGCTTATGGTTGGGATCTTTATAAATGTCTGGAAATTTTTTATTTAGTTCTTCTGCATGGACCTATAACAGGAAAATAAAATAAATTTCTTAAATACACAACACACCCAAAAACACCCTATAGTTCTGTAATTTGAATAAACAGAAGGAAAAGAACAACAAAAAGGAGGAATATCAACATGTCATGAACTGTTTTCAGTGGAAAAGCACGGCAGCTATTTTGTGCATGCTAACATTCAGCAAACAGTTATCGATATTTAAAAACATAAAAATGTGTTACATTCATTCAAGGTAGTAATATTACAAAAAAATCATGATAGAATCACATTTTCATGCTGACACTTTATTTATGGATTTAACATGTAAAATCATGTGGACTTAAATAAAAAGAATCAATTACCAAGTGCAAACCACTTGCATTCCAATTTTTGTTCAAATAAAGGAAAAACAATCCCTTTTAATAATAATTTCCTTTTAACTTTTATAGAGCCATTTTTTTTATCACATTGTTTATCTTGTCTTGAAACGAGGAAAGGATAGCAACAGTTAAGAGCTCATAAACTTGAACAGAAAAGTGCAGAACTGCATCTTTATTTTAATTCAGATGGGAAGCGAGAGTAAATCCTGATTTTTGAAGATTATCTTATTTTTATTTCAGGCAGTGAATCTTTGATGATGCTCATTCCAAATTGTTATCAAGAGAAGATTATGTGCCGCGATCATAGACTCTGAAAGCCATCATCATATTGTTTGTAATGGAGTAATCTGCGAGGTAAATATTTTAAAATAGAACTGATATCATGCACTTTCATACAAGACAGGAATATGTAAGATTTAATCATTCTTCGAGTGCTACAAAATAAAAAACAAGAACTAGGAAGAACAAGTCTTCATAGAACATGGATATAAATCCACCTTAAATGGGCGCCTGAGTGTTGGTAGCAGTCATCCATTCTGTCACATTATATTGCATGAATAACATTTCTTAACCATCCATGTTCTTCAACAATGTTTCACATTAGTCCATCAATTCCCAACCTTTTTGCCCACACAGGAGCTTTTGAAATTTTGTCCTTATGCTGATGAACTCAGGCCAAAAAAATACAACAGTCGATATTGTAATTCAGTTATGTCTAAATTGTTAAAGATGATAATTTATTTTCAAACAATTATTTTTGAGCATTTCAGTTTAATCTCAGTTATATGGCTTTCCACTTTTATAGTTTAGTTCCAAGAAGCAAACAGGCTAAAAAAAAAGTTTTACTTCTATGATTTTCTCATTTACATAATTATCTTTCTTATAAGTCTTGTAAACCTTACAAATGGTATTCAACTACATTCATTTATATTTATTTCCATGATTGTTGTAGAACATTGGTTGAGAATAACTGCATTACTCTAAGATTAATCATATCTTGAGATACTTGACTGGGTTTTTGATAGATCATTAATATTTGGCTCCTTTTTTTAATATTCGGTATTCGACCGAATACTGCATACTATACGACTGAATACCAACTACCAAATCATGAAAACAAAATGACATATTAGTGATGAATGTATCTATTTAATCACAAATTATTACTTTAATACTTAACATTCGGCCGCCGAATATTCAGTGCTTCGGCCAAGAGTATGACCGAATGTTAAGTATTAAAGTAATAATTTGTGATTAAAATAAATACATTTATTAGTAATATGTGTGTTTTTGTTTCATAATTTGGTATTCGGTATTCAACTGAATACCAAATATTAAAACAAGGAGCCGAATAGGCTGAATACCGAATAGTAGCCGAATATTCGTGGCATCTCTAGTTTTTGAGTTTGTTTCTTTGTATTTGTTGTTTAGAACTACTGGTAAGCAAACCCTTAAATCTCGACAATCAAAATCAAGCAAGCATCTCGTTTTTAAATAAACCTCAAAATATTCAGGCAGATTGAATGACTCCTCTGTTACTTCATTTGTTTGATTTTTGTAAGCAAATAAGCTTATAAGCAAATACAGTCTGAATGCAGTTTTCAGCCAATGTCCAGAAATTAACTATTGATTGCAGTTGCTGAACTGATATGAAATATTTGAACTTTCATTAGCAATTCAGAAATGTATACAGTCAAACCCCGCTATAGTGAACACGGCTTATAATGAACGAAATGTTTGGTCCCTTGCCGTGCAATGCACATATAACGGAATGGATAAAGTGAACTCCTGGTTATAGTGAACCGAAATTTCGGTCCCTTGAAGTTCACTATAGCGGGGTTTGACTGTATTGTTGTTGCTGAATTTCAAAACATAAAAGTCCATTTGTGTTCATTTCTTGTAAATGAAGATATAAAGTAACTGTATTAGCATCAGTACTATTGTAGTGTTGTTTTTTTATTCAGTAATAAATTTATATTCTTCTTAAATTTGTTTTGTTTGGAACTCTTAATAAGCCTAGTTATGAACATTAGTCATGAAATGTTTAGGAATTTTAATCTTAATTGTGGGTCCAGAGTCTAGTGGTTTAAGGTGCTGGAGCGTGGATTGGAAGAACCTAGGTTCAATTCCTGGCAGTAGTCGGGGATTTTTTTCACGGTTATTTCACCTCCAGACGGACCCTAAGGTTCATCCCCCCCCCCCCCCCCTGTCAAATGGGTACCCAGTTTCTTACTCTTGAGTTAAAGTCGGGCTGACCTTCCAAACCTCAACTAGTCCCACTGATTGAGAATCGCTGGAAGCCTAAACTTCTGGCACACCCAAGGATCTGCATGGCCTGTAGCAGTACAGCTTTTTAATATTCATTATCAATTAATGTATTGATGATAAAGATTATCAAAGATACAAGGTCAGTATTCTCAATTCTCCAACCCTGAAATATGCTGGGCTAAAAGAAGCATGGTAATTTCAAGAAATTAAATAAAAAAATTATGTCAAAGATTATCTTCAATGATTCACCAGGTTAATTCAAAGAGGAAAAAAAAAATCCTTAGCAGTGTTGGGGAATGGGTTATTTGAAATGATGATTTAATGATATCTATAACAGATTTCTCAAAATTCTCACTGTTAATGTTTCAGAGGATAACTGCTATAAAATGGGACCGAAATGCTAATAAACTCCATCTTTGGATAAATTTCATTTATTAATTAACGGTGATATTTCGCGGAAATATTATCTTTCCGCTTTTTCAAACCTTTTAAACAACAAAGAGTAACTTCCATTACATTTACTGGTATGTATAATACGGACATATTATGTTACAATAATGAAAGACTTTTAACAAAATCAATTATTAATGATTATTATCAATGTATCAAAAATAGTTTAACACAACCAATTGTTACTAACAATGTATTATAATTATTATCAAAAAATAGTTTAACACAACCAATTTGTTATTAACAATCTTTATATATAAAAATGAATGTATCTTTCTTTCTTTGTCCTTTATACACTCCAAGACTCTTTGACCTATCTGGACCAAACTTTGCAGAATTATTCTTTAGGACCCTGCGGAAAAGATAGGCTACCTTAGAACCTGGAAACACCACCCCAAGGGGTTGAAAAGGAGTGAATTCCACACAAATATTGTTATGCAACAATTGGAGCCCAGCGACAATGACAACTATACCCATAGTGTAGGGCAACAATTGGCACGAAACTATTGTTGTGCAACAATTGGACCTAAACTATGATTGTGCATAATAGCGACATAATGAATAATAATAATAATAATAATGCACCTCCAACACCTCCATCACTACAGTCCCCATTCCCATAAGGAGAGGTATTTTCCAGGGAGATTCCTTGAGTCCTCTTTGGTTCTGCCTCGCCTTGAATCCATTAAGCCACATGCTAGACAACACAAAACACGGTTATAAGCTTACCTCAGGCACTCTGACACCATACAAAATCACACACTTACTCTACATGGATGATATTAAACTCTACGCCACAAACAGTGCACAACTTACTAATTTACTACAAGTCACAACACAGTTCACCAAAGACATTGGGATGAATTTGGAATCAACAAATGCCGCAAGCTACATATAACACGCGGGAAGACTACGAATTTGGAGGGTTTTGAACTGGACAATGGGTTGGCCATCCAATCCATGGAAGAGGGAGAGACCTACAGGTACTGCTTGTCCACGATTACTTGAGCTTTAGCCACGCCTCTTCAAACGAAGAAGACATTTCAGAATAGGTGTGAGGGTTGTAAAAGAAAAATTTGGGAAAAAAAAAAAAAACAAGATTAGAATTTTTTTTTTTAAATATTTACTATTAAAGAAAAAAGTTATCTATAAAATAATTATGAATAACATTTATATTGTAAATACGGGAAAAAAATCAAAGTAATGAAAAAATAACTAGATACAACTTTACGGGATTGTTTTTAAACAAGTTTTTTTTTTTTTTTTTGATTGATGATTACATTTATTTCTGGCAAAAAGTCAAGAATTAGTGTTTGTAATTTCGTTAAAAACAGTTACGATCTTTCATTATTAAAAATTTAAATCGTCACCTGCAATATTGTTTATTATTCTAACAATTTTATTTTGGTGTTTTGATTGACTATTATTATTATAAACAATATTATATTATTTTAGTTTTGTTTTCATTTCCATTATATCAAAACTTGCATTGTAATTCATGAAGTTACTATTATTGTCAATCTAATTCTATTTTTAATCTTTTAGTACAAGTGCCAATGTTCTTAATTTGGATATTTGTAAATGTTCTGTGGAAATTTTCGGAATTGTTTTTAAACAAGTTTTGCTTTTTTTTTTTAACTGTCAGCAGTTAATTGTTAAATAAAACATTATTACCATGAAGTGTATATATTTATTACTTACATTAATTAATATAATTTATATATAATTACGATTTTTCATAATTTAAATAAATAAGAAACAGTATAAATATAACAGTTCTTAAACAGCAAATCAGTTTTATACATCGTTACAGATAAAATATATCATGGTTATTATTATATATAAGAAAAATAGATATATAATGTCGTATTTTATATCATAAATTCCTCTGTTATAACCAAGAAACAAAATCTGTGCATTTCCACTGAAAATGGAAAACTATCACACAGACCCCCTCAAATGACGACTTGGACTCTTCGCCTACCACGTGACATAGGCGTGGCTAAGGATCAAGTTGTCGTAGACAAGCAGTACCTGGGCTTCCAGCAAGCGCGCGTCATTGACAATGCAAACATCAGAAACGCACTCAAGAAAACATACTGTGCTAGCGTTCACAACATCCTCAAAAGACAACTCAATGCCAGAAATAAAATTAAAGCCATTAACACTTTTGCCGTCCCCACACTAACATATTCGTTCGACATAATTTCATGGACAAACACTGAACTCGAAGCACTACAACGCACAACACGCACTACATTCACGAAACACAACATGCACCACCCCAAGTCCGCTACGGAAAGGATGACTCTTCCCCGCAAGTAGGGAGGCCGAGGACTCATCAATCTCAAAACCCTAAACGAAAAACAAGTACACACACTTAGGGAACACTTCCACCAAAGAGCACAAAACTCCTCACTCCACTCAGCCATTGTCATGGCTGACACACACTTCACACCCCTGGACCTCGCAAACCCTTCTCTAACACTCACCACTCCCGACACCCACACACAGCAGCTGCGTGAATCATGGGCTCGTAAGGAACTCCATGGCAGACATCGCGACGAACTCAGCCAACCTCATGTCGACATGGAAGCGTCGAACAGATGGCTGATGAGTGGTGAGCTGTTTGGGGAGACCGAAGGGTTCATGATCGCGATACAGGACCAAGTCATTCCCACACTCAACTACAAGAAACACATTCTACACGACGCAAACACACACGACGACAGATGCAGGAAATGCCACACTACACATGAGACGATCGACCACATAATATCTGGCTGTCCCCTTCTGTCCCAAACAGACTACCTCCACCGACACAATCAGGTAGCATCGATCGTTCATCAACAGCTAGCACACACTCACTCACTTATTAAGAACACGGTCCCATACTACAAGTACACACCCCAAAGCGTACTAGAGTCACCCTCACATAAGCTGTACTGGGACCGTCCCATTCACACAGACAAAACTATACATCACAACAGACCTGACATTACACTTGTTGATAAGGTCAACAAACAGACCTATCTCATTGATATTGCAGTTCCCATCAGCAAGAACATGCAGAAAACTCACGCTGACAAAATAAGTAAATACACAGACCTAGCACACGAGCTCCAGAAGCAGTGGAAGCAGGACCGAGTACGTGTTGAACCCATCGTCATGTCCGCCACTGGTCTGGTGCCTCACACATTGCACCACAGCCTCAGCACACTAGGACTTCATAAAAACACTTACGCACAACTCCAAAAGGCTGTGTTACTCAACACAACACGCATAGTTAGGAAATTTATGGACACAAGCACCCATCCCTAACTATTCTTCCAAATTTTTTTTTTTTTTTTTTTTTTTTTTTTTACACTTGGCAATATGTGCTTTGGTCCTTGACCCATCATATTGTCTTAGCTGGGGAAACCCATGGTTTTAAACTTTTTCGAGATAATAATAATAATAATCAGATGAATTTTTACGAACTAGAAAAGGTTTGACGTGATAGGATTATGATGTTACAAAATTCGAATAATCTCGAACTAGGGGTATAAACGGGACAGAGAAATGGGTGGGAAATCTTATATTTTCCGATCTCTATATTATTTTCAGTTCTATGAATGTCGAGTTACAAAATTCAAATAACATGGAATTAGGACTGTACACTGGAAGGATGGTGAGTGGATGAGCAAACATGGTTCAAAGATACTTCTACGAGGGATTCGGGATAGCTATAGATTTGTAATGAGATCAGACCTTTTTGAGTTGTTGTTGTTTTTTGTTTTGTTTTTATACCAACCAGGAAAATTTCGAAATGATCTCGCAATTGCAATTTCTTTATCATCCACATTTGGACATTTGTTTTTTGTAACCCGAGCGAAGAACGGGTCTTTTCACTAGTGTATTATAATTATTAGTTCACTGAAATTTCTCTATTTGGTTTTTTACTATGTCCTGGAAATAGGATAGGGTGTTTGGGTTTACCATGTACCCTTTGTCTTTATTTATGCATTTAAAAGTCTTTATGACACATGCTTCGATTACGTACCTACTATGTTTATCTTGAATTTTGAAAAGAATTGTAACTTTTGGGTCTGGGTTGTGATTTTATGTTACACAATGCTCAGCCCAGTTCGATACTTTAGGTCGATTGTTCCTAAATGCTGTGACGTGTTCATCTAATGATAATAATCATTAATAATTGATTTTGTTAAAAGTCTTTCATTATTGTAACATAAAATGTCCGTATTATACATACCAGTAAATGTAATGGAAGTTACTCTTTGTTGTTTAAAAGGTTTGAAAAAGCGGAAAGATAATATTTCCGCGAAATATCACCGTTAATTAATAAATGAAATTTATCCAAAGATGGAGTTTTTTAATCTAATTTAATAGGAGTATAAGATATGATATGAAGTACTGAAATGCTAAGTTTTCAATAAACTATATGTAACCTAAGGTTTTCTAAATTATGATGTGGTAAATGCACAGTTCTATTTGTACATATAAAAGGCATCAAATGTTTTATCTTATTAATTGAAACAGCATTATCTACCTTATTTGGATGGGCCTGAATGGAGAGGGCCTTATTAACTGATAAAACCTTGAAAAGAAAGGGCAAATCATCTCCAAACTGTTCTCTTATTCTTGATCCTAAACAATCAGGATGACTTTGTATCCAGTCACGGAGATTATTGGGTTGAACATCAGTCTTTGCTATGACAGATGGTCCGCTGGGATGTGTCCCCATCCATAACTAATAAAAGAAACAAACTGTAGTTAAACATTATCAACTAAATAAGATCAAAGTAAGTAACAGTTTATTTATCACTCAAGAGAATTGTATGAAATAAAAATTTCTCAAACGCAGCATTCAAATTAAAAATATTTTACATGCATTTCTTAATTTGAAATGAGTAAATTCTGGCCACCACACACAGTTCTAATTTAAATACATTAATATAAGTACAGTGCAACTTGGATAATTCGAACGTCTTTAATTCGAAATCGTGGTTAATTCGAAGATTTCTCTTGGTCCCTTGAATTTCTTATTAAATCAATGTTAAAAAATCGTGGATAATTCAAAGTTTTTTATAAAAAATTTCAAATCATAATGACTTTTCGGCGTTTCATCGTTAAGAAATTCGACACGTGACAGCTGAAATCCCCTTCCTGCCACCGTTCGACACGTGACGCTTCAGACGCCATTCGAGCTTCCTGCTGTCAGTGTTACCATGTCTTTCAGTAAACAACGCATGTACAAGAATTTAACGTTCGCTGAAAAGGTCGCCGTCATTCGCGAAATGGAAAAGGATGTGAAGAAGAAATGCCAAATCGCCAGCGAGTACGGGATAGCGTCGAATTTTGTCGGTACGTTGAAGGACAAACCAACGTAAGTGAAGCTGTTTTCCGTTCACTAAACGAGCTAGATGATTTTGCTAACCTTAAGCGACTGAATTCTACAAAACAATCAAACATTGCACAATTTTTTGAAAAACTATAATTTTCTGTATTGAATGCA
>JAFIDM010010028.1:64984154-65025022 GCA_023159025.1 Thereuonema tuberculata | reverse complement strand
CTTGGATAATTCGAAGTTTTGTAGTGGTCCCTTCAGCTTCGAATTATCCAAGTTGTACTGTACTTATATTAATGTATTTAAATTAGAACTGTGTGTGGTGGCCAGAATTTACTCATTTCAGCATTTAAATATTCACTTAGAAAGGTCAATAGATACATTTATATCACCTATTTTTAATTTTAGTGGAAGAAATGACATGTGATCTTATTTATGCAAACATTATCTGTGAGCCTTTAGACCAGGCGCCAAATTAAAAAAAAAGAAAAAAATGATATTCCAAAAACAATTTTATTAATCCATGAAGTCAGTTTCTACAGCTATCTATCAGGACATATTTTTCCATTAATAAGAAAGAAAAGTTATATATTGATTGCTCTACTACTTTCAAATGATTTTTTATTTTCCTTAGAAATTTTAAGAAAAATAAAGAGGTGGATTTGGGGATTGTCTGTCAGGAATTTTATTTTGTTATTATATCTTTACAATATAAAATCTTTGCTTTTCTTACTTTCTTGTAGCAACTATTTAAAAGAACAAAGCCAGATTTCACTGTTTGATTTGCCAATAATCATAAAAACAAAACTAAATAGTACGTAAGAAGGTTTAACGTGCATAAAATATAATATGAAAAACGATGAAAATGCACAATCATTTGCTTTCATGCCTTGAGCCATCAACGATGGGACAACTGTTTTGTCCTTATTAGGACTCATCAACCAGATTTACCCCACAGTAATCAAGCTCAGAACACGTGAAAGCCTATGGATCCTTCTCCCACTCTTGCAAGTGGGACCCAATAAAAGCAAACAACAATTAAAAAAAAAAAAAAAAAAAATGCGAGCAGTACAGCATAATTACCTTAGCCCGCTAAGCGCTGGGCACAAAAAAGGCATTTAATAAAAGGTTAAACCAAACGCACAGGCTACAAATCAATAAGTAAGAAGAATCCATAGGCTTTCAAGCATTCTGACTTTGATCATCGAGGGTAAATCTGGCTGACGAGCCCTAATAAGGACGAAACAGCTGTCCCCGATTCCCATTGATGATGGCTCAAGGCATGAAAGCAAACGATTGTGCATTTTCATTGTTTCTCACAAAACTAAATAGCGACATGAATGTTACCAGCCCAGTACTGAATTTAAAAGAGAAAAGGTTGTCATCATTTGGAAATATTATTACTTACCTCAGCATAAGGTTGGTCCGCTTTGATTTCTGTGCTTGGATGAGCATTCTTTATTAACTGAGCAACTTTACTGTTTTTACCAGTTTTACCCCAGGCGTAGTTTTGGACACTTCCCAAAAGCTCAAACACTGCAGGAGGGAAATATTACATTGAATAAAGAATCTGATTGTTATAATTTAGTAAAAATCAGATACGAATAAATATATAAAATTACAAAAAAATAAACACAGTTTATACTTAACTAAAAATACAAATAAAACGGCAAATTTTAGGCCACAGGCCTTCTAAATCTAATTACTTTACAATCAGCAAACACAGTCGAACTTTCTAATTTTAATGAAGTATTTTAACCAATCATGCCATTGATAAATTTAATATAACTTCAGTTTTATAGATACATTTAAAGTATACAGGAAGAAAATATTAAATAATTGTAAAATCTTTTGGATTTTAGCATATACTGAAATTATATACCCTGTAACTATGTTTTTGTGACATTTTAATAATAGTTAACACTATTTCAAATTAAATACTGATACTACATAAATTATTCGAATATTTCTTTAATTATTTTTACTGCCTAAATCCGTCTTTTTTAAAATTTGTTTAAAATTGAAATCAAAGTATCAAATATTAAAATAATTATTACACATAACTTTGTAATTTATATGTACATTTTAAAGTTAACATACAGTTTTTATCTAATTTAATCAAATTAAATGCCCAAACACGCATTTTTTTTTTTTTTTACAAATCCAGCTCTCGATTGTAACATGTTTTTTATTTCACAGTAATTTTATATTTAAATGAAACTTCCCTTAAAGACTAAATCAATATTTGAATCGACTTTAGCTAGTTGTAAGTTAACTGGTGATTAAACCTAGGCTTTTTTTTCAAAATAAGTGCGTTTAATTCCCGATGAAAAGTGAAAAGGTTGTTGATACTTATTATAATGCGAACATACATATATTTATTGTAAATCATATTTAATTATTATTTACCACTTCTTCCCAAAACATTTATTTTATGGCATTTGTAGGATCTTACGAATAAAAATGTGCATGGGTTACAATTGTTTTCTAATTTGTTCGGGTCTCTGGAAAACAAACGTCTTGGTAAAAAAATTTACGTCAATATTTCCGTATGTTTTAAATTGGAATTTTACGAAATCAGCTCATAAAATCGTCTTTGTCGCTTCCTTATGAGATGACTCGACAATTTAAATCGTTAGAAAACATATTTTTTTTTAAGTTTTTTTTTTTTTTATTATAGTTGATAAGAAAAACGTTAGCAACTTAAAAATTAGATGGGTCTCGAAGTTAGAGAAAAAAAAAAATGTAGTCAAGGTCAAGGAGATCATTCAAGTTTATCAATGATACGGGTTTTAATTCCATTTTCAATTCTATACTGCTACTACTTTTTTTAGTTCTTTCTATTATTTATACTGATTTACAATACGATTATTATCTTTAAAAAAATTATACTTATCGTAAGAAAACTAGATCATATTAACTTTGTTGAAACTGGCGACAGCTAATTCGTCTTAGGCCACATTTTTAAAAAATATAATTAAAAGGTGCGAGATTTTAACACAAAAATATACACAAGTAAATTATACAAAAAGAATTAATAATAGATCTTTTTGTTTGGTTTTCAAAATTGAGGACTTTCTTATTAACGTCGTCTGTATTTTCTGCGTACATTTGTAGGTCGACTGGCTTTGGCTCGTTTCTTATTTTTCTTGCGCTTAAGACCAGCTGTTTAAATTTTAGAAAATTTTTAGACGTATCTACATAAATAAACAGGGGGAAATTTAGGCTAATTTTCATAAATTGGTTTTGATTTGCTTTTACCGAATTTCGTCTTTACCGAAATGCTAGATTAGTTAAATAACTTCGCAATATTTCACCGTACTTACTTCTTAAAATGTTAAGTCAATTTAGTTCCTTTGCAAAATCTAGTGTTGGTGTCTTTAAAAATAATCGAAAGCAAAATTAATTATAAAATATATTCAGTTGTTTTTTTTTTTATGAAAATCCCGAAGAAATTGCGACTGTTCAGGATCTCTTGAGGATCTGGTGTCTTCGGTTCCGACTGTTTCGTGGCAAATTTCCACTTCAGTAAACACAACGTAGACTTTTCCTGCAGAAAACACATTACCTAAACAGAATATTAAACACTTCAATGCCTTACTTCTCTGTCCGTGATACTCACTTGTCTTGATTCGTAAAATATCATGGGAAGATTAAATTCAATGTCGGAAACAGACGTCACTTCCCCTGCGATGGAGCGGAAATATTTACTTTTGCTTTTCGACGCTAGATGTCGCCACGTTTCAAAGACATATTCCGTGTTTACCTGGGACCACACCAGGAGCTGGAAATGTTGCGGGAGCCTCAGCGCATTGAAAAATATATGATTATTTCGGAAGCGCAGTGGTGCCTCAAAGGAATAAAATACACAATGAAAAACTCACCAATGAAAAATTAGAGAGAAAATTCATGTGCCAGCAGTGCGCAGGCATCAATAAATTTTTTTAAAGCATAAAAATTCAAACTGCGCATAATTATTGTTGAAAATAAGCAGTGATTTATCGTTGTGATCATATCAAATGCTCCTTTCGAGAAGTACAGAATTTCATTTGAAAGTTTCATTCAACTGAATAATTTATATAGAATGTCCAATACTCTGCCCTCGCCTTCCCTATCTGCTTTTTAAATACATGTAGTTTACTTAAAAATTATAATTTGTTGGGATTTTGGTCATTAATTTTTTATATTTTCTTCATTAATTTTATTTGCTCACATTTTGGACTTGCTATTTTTAAAGCAAGCATCTCATTTTGTATATCGTTGCCAGCTTTCCCGCCCTCACTTACCAGTTGATGGGCTAGGGATGGCGGTGGAGGGGGCGGACCCTGTTACCATGGAACCGAAATCTAGGGGTCCTCTTGCTATGGATTTTTTTTTACTTGCAATCAGGAAAACAAGGAATATTCCACATTACAGAATGTTATCAAAATTGACTAGGCCTCCGCCTGTCTGTACAAATTTTGCAATAAATAACAAAACATAAAATTTAAGCCGTATTCCAATTCATAATACACTATGCATATATACTATTTGAGAAGTTGCGAAAAGTAATCCGATATTAAGGGTTATCAAACCTAGTACCAGAGCCCGGACTGCACATTTCGGATGGGGTCCTATTTGTTACAAAGCATTATAGTATTTTGATATTGTTGCTGACGTACCTATCAGGTTTGGCACCAAATTAAAGAAAAGAAAAAAAGCAATTTTTCCAATTCAAATAAGCAATATGAATGAATAAGTTTCATTGTCCATTTAATTTGGCCCAGATATTAAAATCAAATTTATACAAGGGAATATATAGAAAAGAAACTTCGCAGTAGCTATAGGTAGAACCTACTTGATTTATTTATTTATTTTTTTCTTTAGTTTGATTGCCGATGGATGCGACTACACATCTTCTCCCGAAATAATATTCCACATACTCCCATGAATTCATATAACATTTAAACATAATATACAGAGGTTTTCTTTTTAAAAAAATAGATAATTGTTGTTTCCGTTTTTTACGTAATTTGTTAACTCCACGGCTGTGTCTAGGGAATCTAGGGTATGTCCCATTATAATTTACACTTTTTGTTTCTTTATTGATTTTTACCAACTCACGATTCATACAAGATTTCTGACAATTGAACATCCTGAAACTCCATTTAACAATATGGTAGAATTAATAATAGACTCATTCTTGGGCAGTTCAAATTTACTACGATTTTTTTTTCCTCTTTGTTTTCAGTGTCAAGGTAAGAGCGAGCCACGTTCTGCCACCACATTAATTGTTGTACGTGAACCTTGGTTTACGAGACGTTGCAGCGATAGTATCGCCATCTAGTGAAGGCAAACCGAACTAATAACTTACAAATCCTCTTAACTTTTTTTTTTTTTTAAATAATTCCTCCTCCATTACTTACTATTTTTTTCCCGTCGAATGATAATGCAGATAAAGACCCAGCTTGGTATTAATTTATTTAACTTTTAATCAGCTGTAATCTGTAAGACTGTAATATTCTATTTAATTTAATTGCTTTTTTCTTAATTCCCGTTCGATAGATGAAAACATTATATTCAACTTGAATTGCATTTTTTTTTTTAAAACGCCTTTATAATTTGCACAGGTTAATTATACTATTATTATCGTTAGAAAAATCGGTACTATTTGTATCGTTGCTGAGTACATTATAAAATCCATTTTCTTATAATGACGTCTACATTAAAATAAAATTCTTTTCGAACAATACTGAAATCAGGAAATGCTACATCACGTCTATACCACAAAAGAAAAAGTAAATTCTCTTAACTTTTTTTGCAGAGCACTGTCACCCATTTGTCCAATTAAAAAAAATGGAAACCAGTTTAGCTGACCAGTTTGGATAAGAAACAGGTTGTGGAGCTAGGCTTGCAAACGAAGATACGCATTTTGTTTAAAGAAAGAAAAAGAAAAAAATATTTAAGCAGGACAAAGTATAAAAGCATACTCTGTACAACAGAACCTCGACAATCCGACCTAACTGTGATCACTTGTTGCCATAACAAATGCTCCGATTTAAACGGAACGTTTACTGAGCATACTGAGATTTTGTTTGCTTTGTATGCGTGGGTGGCAGTGGTTTGGGGGGGAGGGTGACCTTCCCATCATCCGCTCCCCAACCTCTCGCATCCTAGCGCATGTATATGAAGCACAAGGCTTTAGATAGCTGCTTCGTGATAACAAAGGACTTATAATTGCTTTATAATAACTTTTCATTTGCATCTTTTCATGTATATGATTTTGAACTATTAATTATAGTTTGTGAACCTAAATTCCGCATAACTTTAATAAAATAAAATAAACAGGATATATACAATATTTACAAAATAGAAAACTTTCTTATCAATATATTTAAAATCAACTAAAATAAATACAAATCATAATTGTTCTTTGTTTGAGAAAGTATTTAAAAGAAACGGACAACTGATATTTAGTCATGATATCCTATCAAATACTAAGAAAAATTATATATCAAAAAGTTAAATAAATTAAATAGCTTCCTGATCATTTTTCCTTTCCAATTTTAAAATATTTTACTAAAAAAGTCAGCTTTTCTCACATTTCATGTCATCTTGTAAACTTAATATTTTTTTTTTTTGGATTGTAATTCAAACAGAAGATTTTATAATATTTAGTGGCCGCCGCAAATTCACAAGTATTCAAATTTGAACAGTGGCAAAGAAATTCACAATCTGATCATCAGATCAAGAATGCTTTATAATTATATAATGTAAGAATTTCAAACAGAATCAATTGATTATGCTGGGGCACCCCCCGCATGTCATAGACCCATTTATTGACAAACTGTACTCGGATGTTAACGATGTTTCAGAGATGTTCGGAGCATGAAGATGTAACAGGAAGAAGAAATGGGGAAAAGATGGGCAAGTTTAAATACTCGCACCCACCAAAAATTCCACTACGTCACAAGGAAAATCCTCCCCTTACTTTACACAAAGAAAAATTTTCCAAATCTAATGGAAATGAGACAATTTATTTACCTATACCGCTGATCGGGCGAAAATCGGACTAGGCTAACGTAATTCGTATTCCGTTCAACACTTTCACCGTAATATTTTTTTCTTAAATCAAAAATTAAGAAAATTAAAATTAGCATGTTTCCTATCAAACAATATATGCGATAATTATATATATTTATAAAATAAATTTCATTGAACCAAAAACCCCACGATTAATATTAAGAAAAATAAACTAGGCCTATATTTTCACTGATTTTGTGAGTCCGATAGCCAAGTGATAAGGTAGGTTCAATTCCCCACCTCGGGGATTTTTACACACCAAATGCTCCTCCAGATTGGTTCTAGGGTTTACCCAGCTCTTTGTAGAATGGTTTGGTTCCCGGGGTACAGGCGGGCGAGCATTGGGCTGACCACCTTACCTCATCTCAGTCCAAGGTCGATGAAACGTTGGGAGCCTTACCCCTAGCGCCACCCAGGGGGAAACACCTACCTACACTCACTTTAAATTCCACATTTAATATTTTTTAAACGTTTTTTATAAAAAGAATAAAGTACTTACGGTATTTACAACTTACTATAATTTTATCTGATTTTTGTTTGTTTTTGTTTGGACATCCGAGCTTTATGATAATCGGGATAAGGATTAGTGGAGTTATATGCATTTCAAATGTTTACATTTGAAGCAGGCTTATTAGCAATGATTTTATTGAAATAATTGTCAGAATACAGCTGATAACTTACATTTTAATTTATTGTGAACATAAGTTTAGTACCTTGCACCCTATTGGTATGGGATCCGCGCATACGGACAAGGGGGGGGGGGGCATTTGCCCCAACCTGGAATTTTCAATTTGAATGAAAGTTGTAGATTTTTTTTTTTCCACAAGTGGGCAAATTTTATTATAACGAATTAGTTTACTTATTTTTATTTTATACAATTCAACAATATAAAAAATTTTAGTTACAATTTAATTTTACTAATTTTTTTTTTCCCCCCCCCCCCCCCCGAAAAATGGGAACTCATGAATATTGATAAATCATAATTAAAATTTAATTGTAACTAAAATGTTTTTTTTAGTAAATTAAAATTGTTGAGCTCTTTTGTTGTGCTTTCATGCATCAACATTAACTTATTTGTATCAAAATATTGGCATTTTAAAAATAGATTTAAAAATACTGAAAAAAGAATGATTGAAGCACAGGACGTCATATACAGTACTTTTAAATAACTCTCTAAGTTCTCATTATCAGGAGCTGCCAACCTGAACATCCCAACACAATGAGAATGTATGTTTTGCATATAACTTTAAGACTTTTCTATTTCATAAGAAGTATTCAGATAGTGTGGGATGGCCAGTTTTCGGTTTAAAATATTAGGTATTTTTTTTTTATTGCTTGTGTGGGAGGGGCAAGTTCACCTTAACCACAACCTCTGTAAACGACTCTAATCACAGTAGTAATTTGTACCCGCATGCAAATATTCTATGAAGAGATGAATTAAACTAACGCCGTGTTAGTGTGCATTTTTTATTATATAAGGCAACAGCAAAGATTTTACTTGTGATTGTACTATAAGAAGGTATTGCAATTTTAATACTTTGTTTTAAGTTGAGTCCAAGCCATTGACCTACGTCATGTGATTCGAGCCGCCGGCTTCGTGACGTCATAAGGGAAGGTGAAGACACCCGCAAAACGAGGTATCCTTCCGCAACCCGTCATCGTACAATTTTAAAGATTAGCGGTTGCGTTTCGGGTTTCCGACTGCCGTTTCGGTATCTCGGGTTCGTTTGGGTCCGATTGAATCCGAAATGTTTTGGATTTGAGGCGGAATTGAATATCGAGGGAAAAAATAGTGCGCGCACTGTGAAAACCTTGAGCCAAATTCCATGCCGACCATCGGCGCCATTCTTGCTCCTAAGTGGTTGTCGATTGCTCGGAGGTTCTATGCCCGTTCTATCTCTTCTAACAACTTCGGCGAGCGGTTTGCACTTTGTAAGGATTCCCTAAAGTGTTACGAATTCTCTGGAACCGTGTGCGGCGGGATCCGAGGCCCGTGGTCGAAGTACAAGCAATTATAATCGCCGGACGGCGGCACAATCAAGTTGGTAAGTTTGGTCGGTGGCGAAGATGGCAAATAACGTTTATTAAATCCGAAGCCGCCGCCTTTGGCCGCCTTCTCCGTCCCGGGGACGTCGTCCGGAGTGTCTGTCCCTTCCCGGGAACCCTGTGGCGCCTTCGGAGCCAAAGTCACGTTAGTTTTCGCCTTGGTTTGACGATATATTTTTGTTTTGTCGTTAGGCCTAACGCCCTGACGCTTGGTTGGTAAGTGTTTTCCTTGGGCGAGTCCACTTCAAGTTCAAAGGGAATCAGCAACAGCTTCCCTCGAAAAATGACAAGTTAATACAACTGCTGCCAGCACCACGAATTCCCTGCAACGAATAAAGGTGGAATTGATGTGAATTGTGATTGCAAAGTGTGCAGCAAGAGCTTCATGATTCGAGTTGATTGCGGTTTCCTTTCTTCCTTGCACGAGACTTGGAAAACCTTTTTACTAGCAAAGTTCCAACAGAATCCCCGGTACAGTTTCCAACGTGAATTCTTACATTATTGGTGTCAATATATCGATTCCTAATCGATCATTTTGAAATTAATCGCTGTTGCATTGTGTTTTGTTTTAACTGATCCATTGTCAGGGCCGGTTTTGAAGAACACGTCCGCATGGGGCGCCGGCCAGAAAAAATAAAGGCATTTTAGAGATTGTATATTGTAAAATGATGTTTTGTAGCAGGCTAAAGGTATGGAATTAGCTTTTTAATTATTGTTGGCTGTCATTCATTCTATATTTTTTACATTAATACAAGTAAATATAATGCTTTTGACCGAAAAAAAGCACACCAATTAGAATAAAAACTCGGGAAGAATTTTGAAATATTAGCTTGATTTGACGGATTATTTGTGTACACATTTGTAATTAAGCGCTTTTTCTGTTTCAGATAAAACGCTTTGCAACTTTAGTACAAACAAAGTAAGCACTAATGAATTATGTCTCTGTGTAAATAAACGTCATTGCTACCATTTTAATCCTGTTTGGTTGTAGTTTCACAAATTCTGAATAGCACAAACATTTTAAATATATTTTAGGACCGAAGTTTGCTTTTATATTTATTATTTTATAGAATCAATATTCTATGACCTCAGATGAACTAGAAATTAAGAATACTATTAACACAACCAATTATACCAAAACAATTCGTAGATTTAACATAATGAATTATTAATTTATTACTGTAAATATGATTTATCATCAAAACAGATGTGTACAGAAATAACAATATTTTTAATGACTGAATAATCTGATAAAAGTGAATGATTTTAATGGTCCTTTTAAAAGGTCCAGAAACATGATATACACATCAGAAGATGAAAAATATTTTCCAAGTTAAAGTGATACTGATAGAATTAGTGCATCTTATTTTTATTTTATTCAGGTTTTAAGCGAGAATAATCTTAACACACAGAATGAAATACTAAGTGATTAAAAAAAATAAATAGTGTTTATGATACAATGCCCATTTGCAGTGTGGATGAGATTTTTGTAACACAATTCACATTTAACAGCAGGAACCAGAGTTGTACCTTAGCTGCATGCGAAGTCTTAATGAATATTAATCACTAAATGTAAACATAAATTGGAAAGTAATTTACCAACAATAATATTAAAGCTTAATCCTTTTCTTAAAATTTATATTTAAATAATAAATATTTAGTAATAACAATTATGAAATATTAGTAATAAGCCATTTCAGTTTTAACTGCAAATAATTATTTAAAGTGTAACTACTTAATGCTCTACAATAACAGCTAATAGTAAATTTAAAGAAATAACTTAGTAATATACCTTAAATTTGTACTTCACTTCTTAAAATGAATGATGCCTGATTAAAAATTAATTAAATAAATGACAAAAGATTGTAGCTTTGAACAAAAAAATATAAACAACGTTTCTGCAATTTTGTGTATATATATTAAAATTTATTCGCTGTAAGAATGATTTTTACAAGTTCAGATTATCATTCATTCAGATTAGTCTTTCATTAGTTAAATAGATTTTTTTTTAACGTGAATTAAATTTTTTACACTTTTGAGTCCTTTGTCCTGCTCTTAGAGCACATTTCTAATGCTTTATCATAAATAATTCATATCTTACCGATAGATGTCTTTTAGTTATATTATTGGGTTTCGAGCATTCTCACATTAAGTCTTAATCTTATCCTTGTACTATTATCTTTATTAATTTTTTACTTAAAGATATAGATTATGCAGGTTTAGATTATTTTTATCAAAGCTCGCATATGCATGGATAGTTCAAAATCTAAAAGAGATTTCATTTTGAAGAGCTACATAACATAGGGAATGGAGCACAAATGCAATTAAGAATTAAGACCAATTTTTATAGAGTTTTATCAGTTTTAGTCCATAACTTTTTTTTTTTTTTTAAGCTGATTAGTTTATACATCTTATTTTACTAGTAATGATAAAAATTTAAAAAAACAAAACAAAAACATTTGTTATCCCTCCTCGTATATTTAACGATTACATTTATTATGATAAGCTTTTGTTATTGATTGATAAACAGAATTGTTCTTTCATTGATTAAATCCTACTATTACGACTACTAGTTTGTTTATTTTGTTCTGATTTTTTTTTTTTTTGCTTCACTTCAGGCTTTTAAGAACAAAATATGCATCTGACAATTGTTTCTTTGATAGTTACCCGTTTCTGTTTATTTAGAAGTTCACAACTTCTAACTGAATATTCAGGCTGTTGTTAAGATGCACTTTCATTTTCTATTTTTTTATTTTAAACTTTGAATATGGAAGCACAGTTACATTTTGTAAAGGAAGACGATTGCTTCATGCTGTGTTCATAAACTTATTATATTTAATATGTTGCCTTGTTTTGCTAAATTGCTGGATAACATATGTCATAATTTCGAAAAGTGATAATCCATTATTTCTAGAAAATTATTAATTGCAGAAATATGATGACCTTTGTTATTATAGTGGATCTGAAGTTAATTCTATTAGCTTTTGTAAATGCATTTTGACATAAGCATCTTACAGTCAAAGATTTAAGGCAAAAAATACTCAAAACTCCAATCAGTTTTGTGTTTTGGGAAAGAAACCGATGTTTTTCAATACAATTAGAAGAAATAAAAATTTGAAGCTTAATGTATTTCAAAAAATCTTGTGGATCATCTCGAAGTAACTATTCTAACATTTATTGGCAATTGGATAAATTTCCGATACAAAGTAGTGAGACTTTGCACATTTTAATGATATTAAACTGATGTTTTAAGCTTTCTTTACATTATCTGTCAACGTGTTAAGAAAATAACTTTTGTCATTTTTGCTTTTAATGTAGTTCGTTTATTGTTTTTTAAACTTTTATTATTGATTAACTTGGCCAGAAGTTTTTGTTTAATGTTGCATTTTTCTTAATTAAATGAAGAAATCTTGCATTGCATGTTATTATGCCTCTGGACTGACTCTTTTTATCATTGATCCTCTTTTGGCTTGTGATATCATTGAATTTAAATAAGAAGCAAGTTGTAATATAGATTGGGGCACCACTGTCGTGTCTTTTTGCACTACCTTTTGTTTTTAATAAGTTCTAGGCAGTAACTTGTTTTTTGTGAATTGGGATTTTTATTTACCTTACACCATATGCTGCAATATATACATATATTTTGTTTTTATCTTTCTTCTCTAACATCACAGAATGTTTTATCTAGATTCGATCAGTCTTGATAACGGATACAATTCTTTCATTTATCACCATGGTTGAATAATTTTGCATAAAGATCACAAAAATGTGGTATGTTTTTAAAAAAATATAAACTTATTCTTTTATCGTGTTGTTGCAAAGTGGAAAACGTATATAAATAATACTTAAAAGCAGTTAAAATTATTATTAATATAATGTAAGTTTGTATGATACAGAATTGCTAAGTAAATTAGAATATCTGCCAGATTTAAAAACATTATTTTTTCATGGGTTTTTCATATCGAGATCATATTAATGATTGTTTGTTATTTCTTTACTCCTTCTACTCCGCATATTGTTAACGTATATATATTTTGAAATCGACTGTTAACTGTTTATTGAGAATCCCTTTTCCTGTCTCTAGTTAAGGTTTAGTTTTGCTTTTTATGATCATTTCCACTTTCTTGACTCGTAGAAATCTTGTATATTCTTTTTCTATCTGTAAATATTTCGAAACTTTGTAGTGGTTTTGGTTCAGTTTAATGATTTTTCATATTTTCGTTGGGTGGTTATGGAAAAAAAGAAGCGATGCTATTAGATTTTGCTAATAAATTTAGTTTGGACTTGAACCTTATTTACAAATCTGTATTCTCTTTTGTTACTGTGAATTATAGTGGTAATTTTTTTTTTCTTTTCATGCTTTTAATATTGCTGTGAACATAATCTTCACCGAATTTCCTTCATTGTAAGTTCATAATTAAGAACTAAAGAGTTGTTTTTCAACATTTGAACTGTGCTGATTGATTTGTCAAGTGATTACTGTAGGTAGAGAATTCATTGTCTTACCAGCTCTCAAAATAAGCCAGTTTCCATTTAAAGAAGTAGTAATTCTCCATGCACACTATAGCATATATGAAGTCCAAAATTCAATAACTTCATTTCCTTAATTTACTTTTTGAAAATTTTAATTTCAGCAAAGCTTCCTTTGTCTCCATTTTATTATATGTTTGTCTATTTAAAATCACTTTTTAATACAGTATACTCTCGAAGTCGAAGGGACGCTAAAAAAAATTTGAGATAGTGAGTTTTTGAAATAACAAGATCAAAACCGAAACATAAAAATTAGAGTCTTGATAGATGAGAATAAGTATAAATATGTAATGTTAGTTGACAATAAGTCTAAATACAGCAATGATAATTTTAATTTTTAAAAGAAGTCGAAAATAATTACATTAAATTGAAAAGAATTAGTAAAATGCAATGAACATACATTGCTAGAATTTTTAAAAAAAATACCTTTTTGCTTTGACACAACCGAACGGCGATTTTTCTAGAAAAATTAATTTTTTTACTTCGAAAAATATTCTACATAACAAGGTTTTGAGTGAAAACTCTTCAACATAAGAATTAAAATTAACATTAGATGAATATGTAATATCAAGATGAAAAATAATTTTTCGACAAATCAAGGTTTTTGAGATATCAAGAGTATACTGTACTTGCATTTTTTTTGTTTTTTTGTTTAGTGCTCGGAATTAGTTTTGTATGTTTGACTTTGTTTGTAAATTTCTTCCCCGCCGAGCTTTCTGAAAGAGAAACTGATCTTTCCAAATTATTTCATCGTAAGCAAAATGCTACTTGAGAGTAAAATGCAAAGTTTTGAAATCATTAAGTTGCTTTAATTTTCAACAAAACTGCTGTTATCTTTATTCCTTAGTCACAGGCGATTTTGTTTAGTAAAGAATCCCTAAAAATAAACTTACAGTATTGACCGACTCAGTAGTTGGACTGTTTTGAAATATTACATGTACTTTTATTTGTTGAGAAAAGGACTGTACCAATATGTAATACAGCACAATATAGAAAGGAATGGATATCAACAGTAAAGGCTGGCATGCTGCATACCAGTGATTGGATTATGTGTTGTCAGCCAGATTATTTGAAATGCTCAGCTATGAAGCATTGAAAAGCCTGTTGTGGTGCAGCTATATACCAGGTATCCTGGGTTTTTTTTTGTTTTTGATAAGTGTTTTGTGTTCAAGAATCATTTTTTGTGCTCGTGAATTGTGTGGATAATAAGTTCAACCGGCTTTTCAAAGATAGAATTTATGTAGTGAGTCAATACGATCGAAGTGTTTTATCTCTTCATTACTGTAAGTATATCTTTATCTTTACTAACTTGCAAATGCATGCCAAGCCTTCAATGATTGCTTAAATTGGCCTCCAGTATCTCCCATTTCGCCCAGACCTATTAGATTTCTTGATTGCTAGTTAGCCTTTACTTTTTACAGCTGCTTTATATACATTTCAATTCATGTCTGTTGTATTTTTAAGCTTATTCTTAAGATTCCAAAATCTTTGCATTGCATAAATGTTTTTACAGAAATATCCACTAGCATAGAAAAAGTTGGTTAATGAAATACATTCTTAAAGTATAGGTTTCTAACTTTTCCCAGCGTTATTCTCAAAAATAGCAATTGTATCTTGATCTGCTTGGGTAATGGATCTTTTTGTTTTCATTTCCATTTCGGTGTGCGATATATATCTTACTTGTTTGTTACTATATTTTGAAATGGAACTTTAGGATGTCATTACAATTTTGATATTCCTACTGATGACGTGGAAATTAGACATAGATAATATCGCCAATTAAAATTATATTGTTTGAAAGTAGGTGGTCGGGAGAAATTATATCGAAATGATGATTGATTGAGGTTAGAAATGACTTAGTACTTCGTTAATAGCGACTTAATTAAAAAGAACTATCAATGAAACGGGCAGTGCTTTGAAAACGGTAATGAAAATTGATTAATAATCGTACCACGGTTGCACAAAACAAAAATATATTAACAAATTAAGGTCATTAAATATTTCAAGTGTCATAGTGGCCCTATTTCTCAAATGAATAACATCCCTTTATTATTCATTTGAGAAAGCTGCTTTGATCCTCAAAACATGTAATGACCTTAACATGTTAATATATTTTTGTTTTGCGCAACCGCAGTCTGATTGTTTATTATATTTATTCCGCACATTAAATTTGCCATTATTATAATGAAAATTGATCTTATATCAAATGGAAGTGCATGCTAGCGATATAGAAATTTATTAAAAATAATACAGTAGAGACATTTTCAGATCTATCAGTACATTTCAAATGTCTGAATTATATTTAAGGCATTTCTAAATTGATAGAGGGGATTTTTATATATTTAAATTTCAATTCAAGCAAGGAAGTCTGTTATATTTTTATATTAATTTTATTCTGCAGTCTCTGAAAACAATGAATTTGCAGAATGTTAGTTCATGGAAATTAAATCTCGCAAAGCACAGCATTTTTAAAAGTTGAAACACTAAGAAACATCTCGACTACAATACAATAAATTTTTATTATTAATAAGAAGCTATATGCTGTAACTGGGTTGATATTTAAAAGTAATGAATCCCAAGCCCTCAGAAACATCTAGCACATTCTTTTGACTTTCATTTGAAATTGAAATTAATATTTTTACATTACGTGAGATTCTTTCCAAAGAATTCTTTCTAGATTGTTTCTCAAGTTTACATTCCATTTCAGAAAGGGCAGCAAGGCAAATCTAGTTATTGCTGGATTTTAGGACATTTATCACTGGGCGATATACTACTATAAAATTTCTGTTTTTGTTCCCCTCACTATCTTGTGAGCTTGAATGGTATGTGAAACGTGCATTGTCCTTATATTTTGCTCTTTATTTAAAAGTGCACTTGCTTGTATTTTGCATTTGAATACACGAGGCATTATTATTATGAAAGTGAACAGTTTGTGCTTCTTTGTAATGATTGGTAGTACTAAGGAAAGTAAAGGTAAAGCTATAGCTTCAAATCAACAAAATTTCGATTTTTATCTACAGAAATATTGATGTATTTTCAAGCCAACTTATCTCTGACTAAAATAGGATAATATAGGTCAATTTCTTTATGAAGGATCAATTTGAAGATTATTTTTTTTTTTTTTAAACTTGTTCTGCATTGAAATGTTATTTAGCAATTTAATGTTAAAAGTAGTATTATTACTTTAAATTTGATTATATTCAGGTCATTACTGCGATAATGTAGCTAGATCAACATAACAACCCAGATAAATTTCAAATAAGAGAAATATTACATAAAAACAAACACAGTAATTGAGCGATTAGTAACTCGTATGCATTTTATTTTTCCATTTTTATAGAATATATTCTTGGGCTGACTGATTAGTATTATTTTAGATCTCTAATCAATAAATCCAAAGCAGTTCAGGAGCAAATTCATCAAAATTTTAGAATTTGTCAACTCTTGGTTTAGGTTGTTCCAGAAAATTCTTGGATTTTTTTTTTTTTTTTAAGTTGAAATTCATTTTTCTTATTTGTCTGTGCCAAATTAAATTCTTAGGAGAAGGATTTTGTTTAATTCAAATAAAGACACCCATAGACACTTTCTTTTGATAACTTCAATATTTCAACCTTCTTACCGAAGGTTTTCTTCAGGAATAAATACAAACATACAAAAATAAGAGGAACAACTGAAATGTCTTCCTTCTTATTGCGCAAAACAGAAATTTGAATGAAACAATCTTGAAATGTTAAATGCTAACCTAAACGCTACATTATTGACAATAAACAGGCAAATAAACAATGAGAATAATTACAAAATGAAGCATTTTTAAGTCTCTGCCTAATATTAATTATTTAATATTAAGAAGACATTTCAGTTCTTTCTCTTATTTTTGTATGTTTGTATTTATTTCCTGAAGAAACCTTCAGTAAGAAGGTTGAAATATTGAAGAAGTTATCAAAAGAAGGTGTTTGAGTGACTTTATTTAAATACCTTATTCCTAAAACATGCACCTGTTATTTATTTTGCAAAGATTGTGGTAAATTTAAAAGTTTTTATAGTAAGTTTCTTGAGTGTAAACAGATTTTTGTATTTGTGGATTATTTTTAAGCTTAAATTGAAGGGATTAGGTTTAAAAATAGCCTGGGTTAATGATGGGGTGGATAACTTTAATAATATGGTAAGATTATTACCTTAAATGTTATTGGCAACTTCTGACTGTCTTCATTCGAAGACAAAAAATTATTTAAGTTGAGCTGCAGTTTGCTTATAATTATTAAAATATTTTATAGAAATTAATTCACATTAAAATAGAAGCAACATCTGTGTGCATTTAAAAAGGAATTAATGTAGTAAAAATATTCGTATTATTTCTAGTTTTAAGTCTTCATCAGTGCTGTTGACACTGAGGGAATGAGAAAATACTTGCGTTAGAAATCGTATGTTTTTGTAGGACGAAGATGGAGAGAAAAGTTGTATTGAATAATAGTTAGAGAAGACAATTCTGCAAATATTATTTCCTTTTTATACTCCCCCCTCCCCCCTTTTTAGTGTTGGCTGTTCTAATAGGCTAATGGTAGCAAAATTGAAAAGATATTAACTATTTCAATGTCTATCTGTTGCTTTCTCATTTTGTTTTAGTTTTGTTTTTTGTGTATTTTTCCATCGTTAATTTTTAGATACAGATTTTAATACTAATATTGTCTAAATTATGTGTAGGACCTGTAATTAAGCTTAAAGAATTCATAAATTATTGCTCCCCCCTCTCCTTGTTTTGTGTATATCAATAATGAGCTGTGCCCCGAGGTGTCACCCTCGTTAAATTCGGCCCTTCTCGGTAATGTTCGGTTATCGTTGTGCGGCCAAGCCGCCCTGCCGCTGCACCCGTTGGTTGACGTTTGTTTACTTCTTCGCTCCTGTTGGTCATAGCATGATGTTATATAGCCTATAACCTTCCTCAATAAACGGGCTATCTAACGCAAAAAGAATTTTGCAAATCGGACTGGTAGTTCCTGAGATTAGCGCGCTTAAACATACTAACTCTTCAGCTTTAAATATTAGTATAAGATAACTCACAATTAAAATGCTGAATCTTCAGGGATTATGAAGTTAAAAAGAAAAATTTGTTGCTTTTGTTTTTTTTTTTGTTTTTTTTACAGTTCTATTATGTCGAGAGAAAGGAAAATGTGTACACCTGGCATCAAGCATCTTTCTTTTTTTTTTTTTTTTATAAAAATGTGCATTTAAAAGTAATAATCTATTCAGGATTGTTTATTTATAGCTTGGATATTTATAGATACTGTATTTTATTCAATCAAAAGATATAATTTGGTCTCTGGAAACAGCCTTGTAGAGTTGTTTTGTTAAGCTTATAACACAGATTTATAACATACACATTTAAGATACTGCTAATCGTCTATGATGAGTTGTAATTTAATAACTAGGGAATAACACAATAAGGATATCACAGAATAATGATAACTTGTTAAAAAACTTATACATTTTAATAGCAAATACATTAATTTTATCTTCAAACAAGACCAATGAGAAGAAACTTTTTACACTTTCTCATTGTATTTCCAATTTTTTTTATTTATTTTTTAGCTCACAGAATTCATTATCATTGATTTTCTCACTCCTTTGAAAAGCAATACTAACTTGTATAAAAGTTATCTGGACTGAATTTTGTAGGACAGAGAAGCTTATCTTTTTCCCTAAAACACTGAAAACAATGTAACTTAGGTTAGTAGTTGTAAGTTAGCAAAATGAAAAATCCATTTCTAACTTTGGTAAGTTGATGCTGTATTTTCTTGTTTAGAAATCTCTTAACTAAGATCTGCAGAAAATTGGTAACTTTTATTGATGGTAAACGTTAAAAAAAAAAACAATAAAAAAAAAATACTGTAGTTAATGCAGTGTTTGCGTTCAGTCCTTGACCTAAAAAATTAATTGAGGAAATATAATCATGTTATGATTTCAACCTAAAAAAAACCCAAAAACAAACAAACAAAAAAAAAAAACTGTAGCTACAATGAATGCCTTTGACATATTGCAGTGACATGAGAAGGAAAATGGTTAAAACTTATTTGCTTTTACAGTTTTGAATGTGTTATGCCATTATCCTATAGAAAATTTTAGACAGTTTTACTACCAGTTTTGCATCTTTGGAGGATAAATAATTAGATCTACATTTTCATTTATAATTTGGAAAAAAGAAGCAGTAATTTTCATAAAGAAATATTTTTAGTTTATATGAGAAATTTTAAATTATGTTTGCAGAAGGAAATATATGTATTTACAATAATGATCATATATACATATATAATATTCTTTTCCTAAACAGTTTGTCTTGTAATGTGATTTCACTGTGCCTTATTGCAACTATTACAAGATGAGGCATTGAAACAGTTACAATTTGATTGAGAATGAATTTTAATTGAAGCTACTCATTTTTTCTGCTTGTTTGACTCAACACAAGTGTCTAATTTTTTTTTTTAAAAAAAGCTTTTTTATTTTCATTGAGTTTAGAACATCAAAAATGGATTAAATTTCTGTAAAAATTAAGGATTAAGATTAAAGAAGAATGCTTTGCTAAATTTAGAGTTTGTGTTTTGGTTCAATCAGTATTTAAATTTGACGGCTTCTAAGAAGTTGGCATACAAGATAATAATAATAATAATAAAGGAGGAAAAATTGGCCGTATTATTATTATTATTATTATTATAAAAACTTAGCTGTTTGTATTGTTTTGTTTCAGACGATGGAATTGGCAAATTGTTAGTTTTATTAGCTGACTCGATCAAACTCTTCAGAATTAAGCATTGTAAATTGTTTCATCTTTTGTTTACAGAACAAGTGACCTCCAATAGCCTTCCTCCAACCTTCTACTGTTATAAAATTTTCTGTCCTATGGAAAAGAAATTCAAAATTTCATAATAAGTTAACATTCATGTGCTTCACAAATAACCACAGGTAACTTTTTTTTTTTTTTTAATTTTCAAAAAAGATAGTTTTAAATTGGATGTTTCGTCCAACTGTTGGGAACCTTGTTTGGTTACAATGATAGATTAGGGAGGGAAGAAAATTTCCATCGCTTTTGCAGAGATTTCCTTATCTCAGTAGGAGTTAGATAGTATGTTTACAGTTTCCCAAGGAATTTTTACTCTTTGATGTGTAAATTCTAAATTGAATAGATCTTGGTCAGAGATTTTATTTCAATTGTTTTTAAGAATTCAAAGTAGATGACTGTGCTGATTAGGGGAAACTGGGGTCATTATAAATTATTTCAAAACCTGCCAGATTGAAATATGCAATGTAATTGACCCAACTTCATAAACTTTCTTAACCTGTCAAGGTCGAAGGCAATTGTCATTGTGCCTTAAATATGCTTTGTGCTACTTTAAATTGTCAATTTAAACCATATGCTCTGAAAGAAAATATAGCTGTTAGTGCTAATTTGGGATGGATTAAACAGATTTCTTGGCTTTTTCTTATTTGACACACACAATAGAATTCATTTTTTTTTGCAAAAGTTGCTTTGAAATTTGACATTTCGTTCAATGGTTGGGTGCCTTGCTTGGTTAAAATGATAAATTAGTGAGGGGGGGGAGATAATTTCCATTGCTTTTGCAGAAATTTCATTATCTCAGTGGGATTTCGATACTATGTTTAGAGTTTCTCTGATAAAGAGATCTAAGGAATTTTTACTCCTTGACGAATGATGGAGTGTCCAATATCATAACCCTTCGTGGTTTTATTAATCTATTCTTAATATGCATTTTCTTTTATTTTGTTCTTATTTTAGTTCTTTTTTATCAAATAAAATTATGTAGAATTTGGTTAAATGAGTGATCAGTCTAATTTTGATGACATTGGAATAATATCTTCACGCTTTATTTGGCTTCATACATTCTAAGTAATGTGTATTAAATTTCATCAGTATTGAATTTAATATTAGAAATGAGTACTGTGCAACTTTTATTACAGAGGAAGTTGATTTTGTAGTGTGCAATTTTTGAATTTAAGAGATATTAATTATTTTCACCAGAAAGCATGTGTTTATGCATATTTTATAAACTACTGTTTTCTGTAAATGCAGTTTTGAAATGCAGGATATGTTTTAGAAAGGTCAGTTAGCCAAGATCCTGGCTAATAATTGTAAGCAGCATAAGCTTGAATAATAGCAGTGCAGTAGTATTCATTATATAACCTTGTGTTCTATTGTGAACTATTGTTTCGTTAAAATTGTAGTTGCATTTAAAAGGTTCTAGATATCCTACAAATGTAATATAAATTTCCTAATATAATGTTTTCTTCAGCAAGGGGTTGCCTTAAAAAATATTTCTGCCACTTAACAATTTCAGTGCAGGTAAATATTTTCTCATATACGTAGTCGCCCTACATTCAAGAACATTTCATGAACTTGTGAAGTCTTTTTTCTTAGTTAATAAAGAAAATATGCTGAAGCTGGTTTTTTTTTCCTTTTGGAACTTGGAGACAACAGCAGGAGCTATTGTTGTAAAATAACTGGGGATAGAATATTTTTGATTGATGAAGTTGCTGCATAGGCCTTTATTTTACTAAATCATTTAGTGAACTCCTGCATTCTTTATGATGGTTACTGTTAACAGATCAATTAATTTTCTTGTTTGATAATTTTTGTTTTTAACTTGTTTCAAAGCTTTTGTTTACAAACCAATGCAAATTAAACCTATTGCTTAATATTCAAAAAAAAAATTATCTCGAATATACGAGGAAAAGCTAGTTTTAGGGTTGTTATCTTGTGGTGTTTGCAGATATCTTTATCTAATATTGTGCTGTAAAATTTGATATGTCGTACGATAAGATATATAACTTTTTTTTTTTTTTTTTCTCCACTTGTAAGGAACGTACTATGACTTAAGGAGACTTTGAGTGTAAACAGTTAAATGTACAATGGAAAGAAAATGAATGAAGTATAAGAAATAGTATTCAGTAACAAAGAAAAAGAATCTTACTCAAATTATAAATTAATTGCATAAGTTTAGACAAAATAATTTTATAGTATTTTTAATTTTAATAAAGAATTTTAATCTTGGCCTTGCTTTTCCTTTTCCTCTTTCCTTTCCTTTTTTTGGTTGGTTATTTATTGTAGTTTTAATTGTTGGTTTTCTTATATACATATATAATTTTTTTTTTTTTTTAAACTGTTATATTGAAGAAAATTTGGCCCATCGAATTCGTCTATTTAACGACTGCATTTGATTAAAAAATTTAAAATTTTTTATTTCTGTTAATTGTTATATTGAATTCCTTTTAATAAAGGGTGAGACCAGGTTGTATACTAAATGACATCCTGGTACAGCTGTTTCATGCTAATATGGCGATCATCAGGTAGGAGCAATCATCAGTACACAACCAGGTCTCAGTACTCAAGCCTATATGAAAAAACATCGGAATCCATGTTATTAATACTATTAATTTTTACCTGCGCTTTCTGATTTTTATGTGCTAAAAAAATTCATAGCAGCCTTGTGTAGCGTGCACCTGAATTTTCTCACCATTTGTCCTTTCGACGAGTTTTTTTTGTTTTAACTTTTTTTGCGGGCTCCACATTGGTTCCGATGAATTCCTTTTAATTTAAATGTACTTTTGTGATTTGCGTATTTTTACCTTCAGTCAGGTGACTGACAAAAAGTGTTGCGATGTAGCCTAACAGTGCCATACCAGAGGGTTTGTCTTACAGTTTGTCACCCAATGATATATAGCAACGTAATGCATAAAAATTCTAATTTACATCTATTCATTGACAGCCTAAACAAATTTTGAGTTAAAAAGTGAGTGCAAAGTAGATCATGGAAGTGAAATTGACTGCTGAATCTCTATACTTACATAACTTTATTATATGCATGATGGTATCATTTTATAATTCAGTAATTTTATTAAATATATTTAATATTTAGCAGTATATTAATTTATATATTATATTTAAGTATAAGAAAGATGATAATATAAAAATGAAACTCTTTACATGAGGAGGTTAGTATCAAAACCTCCTGCCATCTCCTACAATTGAAAATTATGAGCCAATGGAGTTTCTTGCTAAGTTCAAATCAAAACCCGCCATTTGCATACAGTTTAACTTCAAAATCAGCTATAACAATGTATTGCGATACGATTTCGATACGAGTGCTGCTTCAAAGCCCGACGTGTCCAATGCGAATGCATTATCAAACCCCACCATATCCAAAACTTAATTTTGGAGATGGCGGGTTTTGAAACTAAGCTCCTCATATGATAAGCATTCACAGATGGCTAATGTGATGCTTGAACACTTGTCTGACTTTCTTTCTCTTCCCGTTATAGGGAATAATATTTGTTAATTTTTTTTTTTGCTGCATTCAGCAATTGACATAGATGGGTACAGAGCAGTAAATCAAACGCAACAAGTTGTCTGGTTTTTTAGATAGAATAGGATCTTAATAGTGCTTGCATAAGTGTAATTATTTATCCAAAATTTCCTATGTGATTTTTTTTTTTTTTTTAATTAAGCTATTATTACTATTAATACTAAATAAGCATTTGTTTTATTATAGCTAAATTTTGGTTAAATGCTTAGTATACATTACTACTGCATACTTGTCTGCTTATCTTAGAATTGGGTATTTTGTATAGTATAGTGATCTTAAACAGATTTCAATATAAGGTTTATGTATGGATCTAAAGTGAGCTAAAATGATGCTAAAAATCCAAATTGGTGATCTTAATGGTAATAGTTACAGTACCAAGTGCTTTTTATAAATAGTAATTAAGCAAAGAAAAGAAAAAACAATGTAAGATTCTTCTGATCTTTTTTTGAAAATATTGTTCATCCTAACACTGCTGTTTTACCAGTTTTCTAATAAAATTTTATGAGCTGTATCGTTAACAAAATTTGAAGGAAGGATATAGAAGAAAAACTCTTTTAATCTGATAAGCATCTTTAATCCACACGATAATTTGATTCTCTTAATGAGAATCTTCTTCAGGATTTATATTTGAGGAAACGAAAAACTTTCTTCCCCTACAGCTTTTCTAATCGTTAAGAATACAAAAATTATTGTGGAAAGATTGTAATTGAACACAGCTTTGTACCGTTTGTATAAACATTAGTAATATGCACAAAATCAGTTATTTTAAACAAAAAGTTTTGTAATGATTTCAAAATTAAGCGAGATTTGATTATTTAAAATTTGTAAATTTCTAAGCTTTGTATTCTTAACGATTAGAAAGCTCTAGAGGAAGAGGAAAGTGTTTCTTTTCCTCAAATATAACCTTGAAGAAGATTCTCGTTCAGAGAACCGAAATATCGTGTGCATTAAAGAAGATGGTTTATCAGATTATAGGAGTTTTTCTTTTATAATTTCAAATATGATGAGAAGGAATTGAAGGAAAGATGTTCGTTAAAACATGTCAATTGCAAGCAGTGCATTGTGGGTACAATGGATTCCTTTCCTATAAGCCACATGCAAATCACAGGCTGTATGTTTAAAGCCAGTGATCTGTAAATTCCAACTTGCTGTAACTATTTCCTTTTATCTTTTTTCTTTTATTGCTAATAGAAACATTTGATTTAGTGTTGCTTTCTTTATTCTGTCATTGCCTATACTAAGCGATTTTTCTCTTGACTGATGGAATTTTTTTTTTTTTTGGTTGAATGGTTGCAGGTTATAATCTGCAGTTTTCTGTGGAGTCCTTTGAGTGATGAAGCCTAATGTTTTCAGGGGTGAGTCAAATTAAAACTTAATTAGTGATTACCGTACTTTTAGATGCTTTGCTTTTTTTTTTTTTTTTTTATTCTTTTTCCCAATTTATTATGAAATCCTACGAATTTTTTTTTTTTTAAACTGCATTGAATATATTTTTACAATAGTTTGATAAAATTGGTTGCTTTGCTGTTATATTTCCATTGATTTCTAGAATCTTAACTTTATTTTTATTATTCCTTAATTTTCCTTTGGATAGTTTAATAACTAGTTGTATATTTTATTGTATTTTTTACGATTTATAACTATTAAAGCAGAAATACAAACAAAGCTTTTGAATACAAAAATACAATGCAGAATTGTTTCATTTTTAGCTTAATACCGCTGTTTTAACTGTTTGTTTGTACTGAAATTATTTGTACACAGTTGCGTATAGTTTTAAAAAAATTGCATCATTTCAATTTGTTTAAACACATAGCTGACAATTCTTTTAGGTTTTCTGCAATTATTTTCGTTTTCTCAATTCTTTAACGATATTATGGTTTTCAGCAAAATTATTATTACGTATAATATTAGTGGGGATCCATGGCCACGATAAATGGTGCTTGTTTTTACTAAAGACCTATGCCATTGTTCAGCAGAAAGGGAATCTGGGACATGTTTATACAGTATTTCCTCCAACCAGGGGGGGAAAAAAAAGATACTTTAAAAGAGGTGCAAATCTAATTCCCCTATAGTTTTCAGCTTCAAAAGTGACACTTAAAAATACAAATGCACTTTTTTTCCTTTTTAAAGTACCTTTTCAGGGCTTCATTATTTAAGAGCTTTGAAAATACTTTTCAAATAAAGATAAGTTTTATGTCTGAGCTCAATAAAGTAATAAGATAATATAAAACATATTTTACATTTAAAAAATATACAATTAAAAATAGAGCTAGATTTAAAGTATTCAGTATATTTACATATTGTGGATTCTGGTTATTTGAGCCAATAGTTAATCTGGGCAGCCATTTATTTGGAACAAAGCTCAAAGAATAGAACCTAATTGAAAAATAGCCCTAGTTTTTTTAGCATATTTGAGATAGGTGACTTGGTAGCATCAGTTATGTGCATGTGTATCATCGTTATTACTGAGCCAATGTTGAATCGGCAAATACTGTAATTTTTCAGTGTTGAGGTTTGAAAATTGTTGTTTTTTCTTTTTAAATTTTTCAAATTTTGGAACTTCAACAAAATGCAATATGAAGACCTGTCACTAGATGGAAAAATTGTCGTATTGGACAAAATGAAAGACCATTCATCCTATTTCGGTCATTGTCACTTTGTTGGAGGTAACTGTAGTGCCGAAATCTAAAATTGCACATTGATACACCAGCAGGATAAACTGTGAGAAGAGTGGACACAATGGAAAATGGAGCATTCCAAAAACATAAACGGCAAGGTAAAGATCAGATGTTGAGGATGCCCTGAGTCATTGGTTTTCCATTGCAAGTGAAAAAGTCCATCAGTGGTCCAGTGTCAAAAAAGAAGAAAATATTTACACTTCATTGCTCATTTAAGCCGTAGTTTCTTTTTTTATATAATTTTAAATACATGTGTATTTAGGTGCGTGACGCTTTGCATAATTGGGGCAGCTGCTTAATCTGGTCAAAGGGCACTAGTCCCGATGAGTCCCAAATAACTAGAATCCATTACACGTGTGCATTACACACACACAGTGAGAAAAATCGTTTATACTAAAAGCAGTCAAACGATAAATTCACTGTATATGATTGATTGTTGTTGATAAAAGGTGATCAGTGTCATATTTCTTGAACCCTCCAGTAGAGGTTTCTGTCAACTTGACAACACATAAATATGTAATCACTTGAAAGTGCAGTTAACAAGTAAT
Organism: Thereuonema tuberculata; assembly: GCA_023159025.1. Classification (NCBI taxonomy): domain Eukaryota; kingdom Metazoa; phylum Arthropoda; class Chilopoda; order Scutigeromorpha; family Scutigeridae; genus Thereuonema; species Thereuonema tuberculata. Next base: position 64,998,013 of record JAFIDM010010028.1, on the reverse strand, counting down.
TGATGCTTGTCCATGGAGTGAAGGTACGGGGATGAACAGGAAGATTTAAGTTGAATTGAAAAAATGAACAAAGTATGGAGAGAAAAGAAAAAAAAAAATCCTTATTTTGTTTATTTTTTATTGCAGCTTAATCCTCTCACTCAAACCCTTTACTCAAGTAACTATCCATTTCTTTTGTCTTACAATTCCCTTGATTTTTTTTGATTTGTTGGAGTAGGAAACATAATTTGTTTTTTGGTTGGTTTGTATCACCCACTTGCATGGATACAAGTGTTTACTTATAGTTATGGATACCTACATATGTCTGCCACCTGTTGAAGCATTGATTGCTTTGATTGGTAACATGGCAACAAACAAAGATTTCATTTTATTTGAGTAGCAGCAGTAAGAGATGAAACAACATCTTTGTTCAGACGACCTTTTTAAAGGCTTGTTCTACTGCTGTCTATCTCCTTAATGTTAGTTTCTGTCTTTGCAGTTTCTTGAACTGTTCATTGTTTATTTATCAGCAATTCATTGATCAACAGATCCATGGGTTTTTATATGGGTATATTTTTTGCTTTTGTTTCTACCATTCTAATACTTAATTTTATCAGTTTCCTCAAAACCTCAAGCAATGCATCATTGCCTGTGTTCAGTACTTTGATGTAGCTTCCTCTCTGGCAAAAGTAAGGAGGTTTTTATATCATTGCAATGAATCATGCCAAATGAAACCTTTTTTTTTAAATTTTCAGATAAAGGGATGTGATCTGTATTACAATAACAAAAGCTATTATGAAAAACGAAATCCGGAAGCTTCTGATTTTAATAGACCTTCTGAAATCGTTTACTAAAATGAGCAATCCAATCTGCAAATGTATTGTTACCATACATAAAATTGTTTTTGAAATATTTATAATTATACAGTATATGGCCATTTACATTTACGATTTATATAAATTTCAGTCATTTTCTGTAAATGTTTTGTTTGCTTTTTTGCAGATAGACTAACAACTTTTTAATACAAAAAGTAAATTTATCCAAAATTATATTTACTTAAAATTATGTATGATAACAATTTGTTTTTAGGTTTTCTTGTGTCTTTATGATGAATTAATTAATATCACAAATTTTTAATAAAGGCTCTGAATTTGAGTTTTATGTTAGAATTTAGTTTTTGTGATACTCATTTATTTTTTTTCTCTTTCTTAAATATAAATTTGTTCCCAAAAATAAGTATAAGAATTGTTTGTGGTGTTAAAATTTTCATCATCAGAAATTGAAAGTGAAAAGGGTTTCTTAAAATTACAGTAATAAAATTGATACCACTAAATTTCTTTTATCTCTTAAACCTGAACATTGTTTAAATTTTTAACAACTTTAGTCAGTTTGTTTGTTTTTTTTTTTTTTTTTGAAATTCACCTCATCATTGAGAGGACGGTTTATCATATTTGCTGATGAGACCTGACAAAGCATATTTTGCATAATGAGAGAGAGAGAGAGAAACGAATATAACTTTGCCCTGATGTAGGTGGTGGATTTTGTCCATTCATAGACTCTCAGTTGAGCTGTAGTGGTTTTTTTGTTTTGTAATATGCTTTGTTAAAATTCTGTCAGACCTAACTGAAAGACTGTTGAATGTGATGTAGAATCTCTTTGAGTTGCTTTCATTTGATTCCAAGGTCAGCATTATATACAGTTGTCGTCAAGATTGACAGATTTGACAGGCCTCTTTGAATTGAATATCTGTAGTAAGTCAAGAGAGATGATAAGGTGCCTGTATTGTAGTAAGTCAGAGATGCTATTGTGTGCAAATAATTTCAGTGCAAATTTCAGTGAACTGTAGAGGCTCCCTAATGTTATATTTTATGTACAATAGATTATAAAATGAAGCATTCTTTAAATTGCTTTAAGAGATTAACTTATTTACAAAAAATTAGGGAAAAAATGAGGAGAAAAATTTGTATAAGCTAACTTTTTATTTTGTGGTTTTTCATAAGCTATTTAAGTTTAATTTGTCTAATTTAACTATTGCTATTATATTTACTATTGCTTAGTAGTACATGTAATTTAGTAACATAAATGAAAATAAGTTGATTAGATAGAGGGTCATTTTAACAACTATATATTCAAAGATACAAACTTTATTTACAAAACAATGTGTGTAAATCAGTTTAAAAAAAAAGCAAAATAACACCTTCAACATTTATCCTTGAGTAAAGGGAATTGAACATACAGATCATTATGTAACTATTGTTAAGTCCTTAAAGCCATGGTAAAAACAGGTGCTGCAGTGCTGTATGCAATTTAAAACTTTGTAAGCTTCAGAGCAGCTATAAAGTGAGGATTAAATGGCTTTAGTTATATTGCTTCTTAATCTGTAAATAATTACTGTAAATTTGCACATCAGCAAATAGTAACGATATATTAAATTTCACTTTTGTTTTATGTTGGGCGATTGTTTGAAACAGGAATTTTATTTGATAATCATTGTTTCTTTGGTAATTAAATTAAACCAAAAGCACTTTTAATAATAAAAAGTGGATAAAATAATTTTAGTTATTTATGCAAGACTAGATTTAAAATATTTCAAATTCGCTTGTTTTTTTTTTCCCTTTACTTTAGAAAGCTTAATATGGGAATCATATATTATTATTAAACAGATGGTTGGAATTTATTTTAAATTGAAGCAAAACAATTCAAATAAAATTCCAGTCTTCTGACTTTAATTATTTATGTTTTTATAATTTCATTACTTACATTAATAATAATAATAATAAGTTATAATATATTTATAATTTTAGTAATAGTAATAAAATTGCTTTTGTTTTAGTAAAACTACTAATGTAGCCCTAATATTATTAAAACTATTAATATTTTATATCTGTGTAAGCCTTATAAAGAATAGCTTCTCCTAAATAACAAATTCCTCAAGTTGTGTGTAACATTTATTTCTGTATCATTGGTATAGTTACTTTGAATCTTCCATATTTATAAGTTTGTTTTCTTTTATTTTCATATTAAATAAACGGTATTTCCTCTTTCCTTTGTTCATTTTGTGGACATCTTTGAATTATAATTCTATGTGACATATGCACTCAGTGTACAGGGTTAGTGAAAATGAATAGGACAATAAGAAAACTATTTTTAGAAGAATGTATGTTTATTGTAACCAAACTACAGCTACGTATGGACAGATGTGTTGCGAAATATCTTTGATAGTTTATCTGTCCATACGTAGCTGTAGTTTGGTTACAATAAACATACATTCGTCTAAAAATAGTTTTCTTATTGTCCTATTCATTTTGACTAACCCTGTATTTTAGCTGTGTGTGTTTAGCTTATACAGTTATAAACAGTAGAATTAACTAATACCTGTAATATCTATATTTTTGTGGCTCCGTATTTTAGTATTTAGTACTTAATAATCTATATTAAGTAAACAAGAAAACTTATATTAATAAATTTCCATTTATTTCTTGAGGAACTTCTTAATGATATTTGTTCTACATTTTTATTTTAAACTGAAGAAACTCAAAAATTAATTATTAGGTAGTAAAACTCTATAGCCTTTGCAGTAGGCAAATTATATAGAAATAGAAAATGAACTGTCATTTAAACACTTTTTAATATCAAAAAGAATCATCTTTTGCCTTTATTGCACCAGCAATATTATTGTTATAAACAGGCAGAAATGTAATTAGTTTTAGATGTTCCACTTTCCAAAACTTAAAAATATTTCTAGTGACTTAGCTTAATGAAATAAAAATTCTTTGAATTTTGAAAACGGTGAAAAAACAAATGCTTTAATGATGGAGAATGAAATTGTTTGAGGTACTGTTAAATCCAAACAGCTGCTGGTACAGATTTTGAGAACTGAAATACTGATTGATATAAATTACACATTTCATTTTAATCAATTATATTTGAAAATTTATTTTTAAAAAATGGTCTGAAAAATAGCAAAAAAAAAAAAAAGAAAAAATATGACTATTAAGTTTTACAAATTTTATTTTATCAGTATGTTAACAATTGTTTTTATTTTCTTTTTAAATTATAGATGAGCTAAATGTGTACATAAAGCTATTGCCTATATGTTGAGGTGACGCTTCCTCGGACAGCTGTGACTAAAGCAGAAATGAGTTTCACAAGTGACGAAGTAAATTTTCTTGTATATAGGTACCTGCAAGAATCAGGTAAAATAAATTTAAAATTTATTTTTATTTATTTTTATCCTTTTTTGTAAATGTGCTTGTATCTGACTTGGTTTTTATGCCCTGGTCTTTGATTCCACACTTGTTTGCTATTAGTACAGATAAAAGTTGCTTCTTTTCTTTCTTAATGTTTATATATTGTACTGAAGAAAAAAAACAGTTTAATTTCTTTGGCAGATTAAATCAACATGAGGTTTTGTAGTGATTGGTTGGGTAGATAGGAAATGTAGGTTCTGGCTGCTGTATAATATGATGCTCAAAGTTGAACATAATCATTGGAAAGGGAATATATTATGTATTGATGAAGGAAGGTGTTGAGCAGCAAAACTAAAGCAGTTTTCTATCTTGTTGAAAAGACATACTGGATTGAATAAGAATTTCAGAAAAATTTTACTAGATCACTGTTAGGCGATTAACAGTGCCATTGACGTTTGCTTTCTTTCTATTAAATCAGAGAAACGATGAATAGTGATAATTAATATTTATTGTTACAAGTTATAAAACAATAAAAGAAAATGGAGAAAGAATGTTAGGTACCGAAAAAACAGTTTACAGAAACATGAAATGTACTATAGGCAATCCAGTTAACCCCTCGAGTAACAAAAAAGTAAATTGGGGTCATTCAAAGCAATCCAGAGACTCGGTTCATGTCTTGAGCAGCTCAAGAATCTGAAATTCCCTTTAAAAAAAAAAACCATTAACCAACTGATGATACAGGCTCTGCTATTGATAACACAACATAAAAGCCAGATCCTTAATAGGGAGTGTAAATGGAAAGATAGTTTTTCTAACAATAAATCGTCATACAGTCATAAGTACAAGTGTGGTTATCAAGGAAAACATGCTTTCACTTCTATCAAAGATGGATTCCGTTAGTGAATTTCCCTTCAATAAAGATATTGATGGTTTCCTTATGGAGGAGACTCAAGTTGTTGCTCAGTTTATAATGTTTACACTGGAAAAATTGCCTTGTTTTGGAACAGTTTTTCTGTCTTGATACAGTTTCAAAGGTGAATCTTGATTGTTCAGTCATTTCGGGTGTGGTCCCATAAGAGATTTTGTCAAAAACTAAGAGACTTTAATTTGTCTCCATTTTTCCTTCTAATTAATTACTCAAAATATGTCCGGTTAGACATGCCGACTTCACAAATTTTAAACACTTATAAAATGACCAATCATGATAAAGGCAACAGAGACTTGCAAATGACGAAAGTAAAAGACAGATTTATTGCCGTGTGAAAACAACTAGAAAAATTTTTCTCAGGAACATAAAAATATAAGAGAAACAATAAATTACAGAAAAAGTGAACAACAAAAGCGACAAGAACAGATGAAAAGAAAGATAATCATGCTGAATGACTTTCATGAAAAATAACTAGTAGTTGTGAAATAAAAGAAAAACAAGAAAACACTAATTAAAAGAGAAGCAACAGCGTCATGGAAAAAAATACAAATAATCAAAATAAACTGACAGTAGTCGCCAGTAAACAACAAGGTCTCAATGTAGAGGCGATTAGAATTAATTATTAAAAAGAATATGGTACCTCCTAAAATAAAACAACAAAACTTAGTAAATACTTTGTCTCAACCATTGTTGTATAATACGTAATAGTTTTGTACAAATCTGCTTCTAGTACGATGTTTCCTAACTCTTGAGCCAATCTGCCTAACCTAGCAGACCCAAACCAATTGATTTTGTAGATGTAAATAAAAAAAATATTAGAAATTTCCAAAAATATAAAATTTATCTGCTGTTTCTAATCAAACCACCAACGCTATTTCCACAAAATGGCAGAGTAGCTCATTATGGTACCGTTCAACTTAACCCAATAAATGTACAATGATTCCTGGTTCGATTATCTGAAGACAATCGCCAGTGATAGACCCCAGTGGTGCCTCGTCTGCAGCAACGTCGCTAATGGTCATTTGTGACCGGAATAGCGAAGATCAAGTTTCTAAATCGTCTCTGCCGAGACGTAGCAAAACTTATATCTAATAAGCATTTGTCTGCCACATTATTAAAATTCAACAGAAAATTCTGTTTTGCGTTTTCTGTGAAATCCCATACTATTTCTTTTTTATTGTTTTGTATTTTTTCTGTAAATAGGTTTAACTTAAGACAGGCTAAATTTTGTTAAAATTTTGCATTAATGTGTTATCAGACCAAATAGTGCTTTATATTATTATCTCTATTAGCAGTTGTCCGATTTTTAATTTTTTTAATTCTTTTAGGTTTTCAACATTCAGCATATACTTTCGGTATTGAAAGTCATATCAGTCAGTCCAATATAAACGGTGCTCTCGTACCTCCTGCAGCTCTTTTAAGTATTATTCAAAAAGGATTACAGTATACAGAGGCTGAAATTAGCATTGGGGAGGTAAGAAACTGTTTCAAATGATTATTCATGGAATTAAGTTCAGAATTGCTTAAAATCTAATGTGCAGTAAGATCTTATTTGAACGAAAGAAATACCTACGTATTCTGAAAAATCTTTGTACACTACAACCTTGTTTATCCGGCCCTCGTTGATCCGGATCTCTGGATAATCCAAATCGGATTTGTAGACATTTTTTTTTATTTTTTTTTTTTATTTAATGGTCACATATAGTTATGTTCTTAATTATTATCTAAGTACGCCAAACATTCGCTTTTTATTTTGATTAAATGTACAGTTCCTGCATAGATTGTACAATAAATTATGGTAATAAAATGTTTTTGTCGAGTTTAAGAAAGCTTTACTAGAGTAATTTTGTTACATAACATAGTTTTTTATTGTAACAAACAGTAAGACTGCTTATTTAAGGATTTGTTTTGCTTATTATCCATATTATCTGGATTATCCGGATTTTCGATTTTCCGGATTGCCTTTGGTCCCAGTTAGTCCGGATAAACGAGGTTGTAGTGTATTTGCTTATACTTTAAAAGAGTTGGCACATTCATCCATGCAGTAACATACAATATTTTATTTAGTATACTTTAAATATTGTTTATTTCAATCTAATTGTATTAAATGCAATTTGTTTTATACTTCTTTGAATTTTTCTTAAATTTGCCTTTCAACTTTCCATCCTAAATTTTGGTTAGGATAATGTTCTCACATAAAAGCACATAAAGCCAGTATGTGTGGGTGATTCTGCTGTTGGTTTATTGATTTAAGGTCATGAATGAAACAACTTTACTTACCAGCAGTTGATCGTAGTTCTTTCTGGTGAAATTCACACAATTTCACCAGAATTTCTTTTAATAGTTTTTAAGAGCTGTTATCAAAATCAATCAGTTGGTTTTTGCCTGGACATTGTAATGTATTTGAAGTGATGTTTTTATTACCATTCGGTACAGATTTTGCATGAATTAAACTTTGGTAATGAGAGCTGTTATCATTTTGACACTGGCTCATAGGCCAACTCTGTATATCAATAACAAATTAAGAAAAGAAATCTGAAGTGAGTGTATGAGAAAGGTGAAATGATGTAGGAAAATTGAGACAGAAGGCTCAGGCTTTTTATTGCAAGAAACAATTTTTTTTTTTGCATCTGTGCTGTCTTCTACATATTTTGCTTTAGAATTGGAAGCAATAGCTGAGGGTTGAGTTAAAATGGTACTCCGAAGGGAGTCGAAACTAATTTGCTTTCTGGAAATGAGATTTTGTGCATTGCTTAGAAGCACATTTTATATTTCGATTTGGAATTTGGTGAATTCCTGTTCAGAATCAGCTCAAATCTTCATTTGAAAGCCAGAAATTTAATGTTTGCTATATATTTTGATTGTTTGTAGTAATCAAATGGCATTTTCCTTTATAAAAATAAAGTATGTAGTTTGTGTTATACGAAGTCGTATCAAACGTATTGTATCAATATGTAACTATCTCTATTTTATACATGAATATTTTAAAACTCATTTTTGGTGTAATTAACAAATTAAAGTTTATTTGATACACTATTCGGCATGTATAAACATTTTGTTCACGTCATGTATTAAAGGTCCAAATAAATATGCACAGTAATAAACACATTGAAACTCTGTATTGAACTAAAGGCTGTATGTGGCTGGATGTTGATGTGCAGCAGGAAAATGCTGTTCTTTCAATTCATGATCTCTTTATGACCAACAGCTTTTTGTAGATACAAGATGGCCACTGATAACCATTACCTGAATCATTTGAACAACCCACTGTTGATTTTGTACCAACAGTGCACAAACTTGCATAAATCTGTCTGTCTGTCTCAGGAGATTTTCTATAAGTTTCAGACTTCCAGGCTTAGCAAAATTGTTTGATACTTTTCTCCTCTGAAAGTTGATGCATTAAGAATCCAATTCATATTGAATGTCTGTGCCATATCCTAGTGTTTGTGCATCAGTTTGAAAATAGCCAATAAGGTGCAATTTAAGAAAAAATAATAATTTTTAATTATTTATAATAATAATGTGCATGTTATACCTTCCCTTTTTCAATTTATAATGTTTACATTATTTTTCATAAGTAACAAATACATCTTTTCTTAGTTAAATGATATGAAATTTAGCTTCATTTTAGTTTATTTAAAATTTAAATTTTCTAAGTGTTTGTTTGTTTATTTGTTTGTTTGTTTTTTTTTTTATATATTTTTTTGGGTTAATTTTTTATAAAACAAGATTATTGATAATGTGGAAAAAATATATGGGAAAGAAAATGATATTTAATAATTTTGAGTAACACAGTTTGAAAATACTTTGGCTCATTAATATAAAATATTAAAAAAAAAAAATCATTAAGTTAAGGAAAATAATAAAACAAAAAATGAAAAATTCTGTAAATTATTAAATATGATAACATTAAAGCAAACAATTACAAAATTTCAGACATTGATAACCTATGATTGTAGTCTAAAATTGCAGTTATTAGCAGTTTAATTTAGCTGCTTTAAAATATAAGAATTGTAATTATATAAGTTGCGCTATAACTAAGCCTTTTCTGAAAATTAATGTTGCTTTTGACTGCTTTAGTATTACTTATTCATTATAAATAAGAGAAATTTTTTGCAATCCAAAATTTATGAACAGACTGCATTTTGTCTAAATTTAAGAAATTAAAAAAAAAAAAAAAAAAAAAAAACCCAAGAGTATCGACCTTTGCTTCAAAGGTTATGATAATTCCCAATATTTTTTGGCTTATTGTTATTAATTCAAAAGCTTGAATTCTGAATTGAAATCTCGTTAAAGCCTTTTTGGCCTATCTACAAATTTAAAAATATTAATAATTTTTAATAAAAGTTAGTTAATAAACTAACTGACCGTGAACTGTTCATGCAGGAAACTTTCAACCATGAAAGGAAAAATGCTTAATGTAGCACATGCTGGACGGCAAAAAGATTTTGGATCGTAAAGAAAAAATTGTAGATTAAACTGTGAAGTATTGCCTCTATATATTTTTTCCCATTATGTTAAAACAATTCCTGAATATTTTATTCTTTAGAATGTGGAATTTCAATTGCAGGATGGCTCGGAGAGAATGATAGATGCCCTATCGTTAATTGATGCTGTGATGCCCGATGTTGTAGCTTCTCGACTACAGGGAAATCAAGCGAAAACCCACATAGTGAAAAATGAAACAAATAATACCAATGGCGATGATGGTGCTCATCCATACAGTAAGATTTAATTTTTATTACATTGTAAGAATAATTTAACATTTGCATGCCTACCAATCTTCACAACAACAAAACTGTATAGCAGACACCAAACAGAAATCTTTTAAGAAGCCCCTCAGACACGTACCCCCCCCCTCCCCCCATAAAAAAAAAATACATAAAGATTCTTTGTGTGTTTCTATAGGAAATAAACATTCACAAAACGCTGGTTGAGAGCCAGAATGTGTGAACTGCAAAAAATTTCAGTTTTGAGTTAGAGTTGGCTTCTAGATTAAAATAGATAGATTAAAAAAACCTTATAGATTGAAAATGAGTCCTGTAAGGTCTGTAATATCTGATCTTCAAAAGTTTGAGCTAAATAGGCCATTGTTTGAGCTGTAATATGCTTCTATCTTTAATTACTGATTTACAAGCAATTTTGTTTTTTAAATTTCAAACTAGTTTTCCCAAAACATTGATTTCTGCAGTTCATACATATTCCGGTTCTCAACCAGCAAAAGGGTAATATTCACTTTTCTTTACCACAATTTCTTGGAGATTTGAAAGTGATTTTGAAGCATCACAGTAAATAAACAAACAATTGAATCCATAGAAAAACAAGCAATTTTTTTTTTTTTTATATAGTTTCTCACTTGTGAACTTTTACTCAACCCAATACAGTGAGGAAATGAAATTCTATTGTAGTGATAGCTTCCCAAACCCAACATCATCAGATTTATTATAACTTTATGAAAAGTAGTAACAAAATTTCTGTGACCACTAAAGAAATTGCATTTATCAGTAATTAATGATAAGTCATTGTTCAGCATGAACAAATGGTTAAACAAGAAATTAACTTTAATACATACACACACACACACCACACACCTTTTATATATTTTCTTTTTGGAGAAGACTTGCAGAGATAAACATGTCTCCCTGCAATTTTGGATAGCCTGCTGCAAAATTGGTTCATCATAGGATGATTGTATTGGTTAAATTGAACTTTTAAGTGTTGTGTTCTAGACCCCTGCAATCCTTTGACAAAGGGTTGGGAGAAAGAAGTAGACTATAACTTAAAGAATGATGTTTGGTTAATTCTTGTTGTTTTACTCCTAGTAAATTAAAAATATGAAGAAAATTGAATTGTATTATACAAATTTAACGTGTAGCATATTCATTGGATAAAAGCAAAGCTAGTATACATATACAGAATTAAAAATTAACATTAACAAGATTTAAAAATACCCACAAATGCCATTTCACTAGTTAAAGGAATGCGGACATGTTCTGAAAAATTTGTGTATTTTTTAATCTTGTTAATGTTAATTTTTAACTCTGTATGCCTTGTTTTTTATCCAACAAAATTGAATTGTAATAGACTAAAATGCCCAACCAATTATAAATTTTTTAGACAATTCTCCAGCAAAGTGATACTGCTACTTGTGTTTTGAAGCTTATTAAACAATTTTATATATTTAATTTTTTTTTTAGCAAATCATACTGATGCCATGGAGGTAGATGGAAGTATAGAAATACCTCCAAGTAAAGCAACTGTTTTACGAGGTCATGAATCTGAAGTATTTATCTGTGCTTGGAATCCAACAACAGACTTACTAGCTTCTGGGTACGTATTGAATAGAGTTCTGAAAGTTTTGTAGGTATGGTTTTCTCTGGGGCTTTATGTTAATTTGGTATCCTTGAATATTTCTTTTACTCATGTCAATGTTTCAAAAACAAATGAGCATCTGATACAACAAAATATCTTAATTCTGATTAATATTTTTTCCTGTTAACTATCTAGTTAGTTATATTAATAGAAGACTGACAATCTTATTTGTTTAGAATTATATTGTTGCTATAAGTAAATAGTCTGGGTAGGAGTGAGACGAGTCTCTGTTTCACATTTTATTTTTAAGCAGTTATGTGAGATTTCATGTAAGTGAGATCTATCTTATTAAATTAGAGATTTAAGTTAATGCCTCAAACAAAAACAAACAAAAAAAAAGATACATGTACACAGGTATTTAGAGAAACAAAGATAAGAAACGAAAGAACAGCACATGAATCAAATAGAAATAGAAATTATTAGTAGAGGAGTTGGGTACGGCCGTTTCGTCCTTCTACGGACTCATCAACCCAACCCTGCCTCCCCATAAAAAACTCGGAAAGGCAAGATCCTATTGATGAGAGCCACCACTAACCTGGAAGTGACTCCCAACAAAGGAAAAGCAAGAAAAATATCGACATCAACAAAATCCTTTTCCTAAGACTCGTAGGGATGAAAGGAATTTAAACACAGAGCAGAAAATAACCAAAGTTCAACATGCTGTGAAATCAATTTAGAGAAACAAAGATGAGAAAAGAAACAAAAGAACATCACATGAATCAAATAGAAATTGCCTTTCCGATTCAATACACAGGTATTTAGATCAAGAAATGAGTTGATCTGTTCAGTACTGATCTTTTGTATATAAATTCAGCTAACATGGTTTACAAGCATTTAAAAACAAAATATAAATAAAGGGGAGAATCCTTTATCCAAAAACCTACAAAATCTGAATTATTATTATTTTTTTTTTAATGCTGACATGATTCGCCACAGTTTGGCACTCAGATAATTTGGTGCCATTTTGTTGTTGTTTTTGTGAGTGCAATCCTTAGCATGTATTTTGTGCTGTGTGAATAGATTGCATTATTACCTGTATCTGTACATATAAAAAATTATTAACAACTTTTGTAAAACTTGTCAACGTTTACGTATAATCTCTATTAAGAAACGGATATAGTGTTTAGGCTTAGATCCCAAAGCGTTTTATAGATGCAAATATAGAAATATTCCAGAATCCGAAAAAATCAAAAATCTGAAACTTCTGGTACCAAGCATTTCAGATAAAGGATTCTCAACCTGTATTATGCTTTTTAAATCTTCATAAATTATTCTGCTATTGTGTGATGACCTAAAAATGTTTAAAAAATGACCTATAAAATGACTGCAAATATCCCATAAAATGACCCGAAAACTTAAAAAAAAATGATCTAAAAATTTGAATGAAACTGACAATTTGATGTGTCGTCTGGAATGTGGAAATTCCAAGAAATAAGGGTTGAACAAAGTTGTGAATATTCTCCGTCTTCGTATTCATCCTCACTTTCAGTTCCGTTAATATCCAGTACCATATGCAAAAAATTCCTTATAAACCATTAAGAATGTGAGAAAATGACTCAAAACGTATAAAATATTCTAATAAATTCCATAAAATGACATAATAATAATCATAATAAAAAGCGAGAAAATGACCTAAAAATAAAATACTTAGAAAAAATGACGAAAAAATGACTTAATAAATATGCATTTCTGTAATATGGGGGCCATGAACAGGATTTGTATATAAGTTAGCAATGTCTGTGGTGAACCATTTAAAAGATGACACGTCATCAGAATCCTTGCCCACTTCATTGGTTTTGTCATGGAGGACTTAATTGGAGAGGATTTTTGAATTTTGTATATCTTAAAATGTATATAATTATTCACTGGAGTTGATTAAAAATTTATAGATCGAAAGATAAAAGCTATTTCTGTAATGCCTTGCTCGTGTCTTTAGTAACCTAGTGAATTGAGAAAGCTTGACAGTAGAAAGACATTCCTAACATATTTTTGTATTTTTAGCTCTGGAGACTCAACAGCCAGGATATGGAATATGAATGACAATAGTACTAGTCCAAATCAGTTGGTATTAAGGCATTGCATTCAAAAAGGAGGCACTGAGGTCCCTAGTAACAAGGACGTCACATCATTAGATTGGAATGTGAGTTTGTTTTGCTTTTGATTGTAATTGTGCTACTAAAATTAGAAAAATTCTTAATTCAATTTCTGCATTACCTTAAATTTTAAGAATTCGTTTATATGTTTACAAAGAGAAATTTCCTAAATTTTAAAATCCTGTAACTTGTATTTAAGAGACGAAATTTGTATCTTTTCAATGTGCAATATATTTTTATTTTTTATTTTAATTGTCTTATTCATCTTAATGAAAACTTTTCTATCATAATTATGTG
>JAFIDM010010028.1:64969978-64984144 GCA_023159025.1 Thereuonema tuberculata | reverse complement strand
AAGTTGATGGGAAACTGGTAAAAAGATGATGGGAAATGGATGGCCATCAAATTACCATCAACGTAAAGCCAGAAATTTGAAAAACTTAATGAAATATGTCCGGCCAATCAAAATATCGAAAACTTGAAATCACTCTGCCAGTTCATAAAAAGACTATGAAATGCAGCTTCAGGTAGAGGTTAAGTTTACAATCAGAAACAGCATGATACTTACTATCGTTGGGCATGAAAACTTGAGCAAACATATCAAAATCATACTAGTCAATAGATCTGTTGTAATCTTTCATCTCAAATTTAATCATGGCAGTTTTGAGTTTTCCCTCCAATTCAAGTGAATTAAGAGTTATTACAAATTTACTGTAATTGCAGCAAAACTAGGTTTTGGATATGAAACAATTAAAAGCTTTTCGTTTAATGCATTAGAATTTGCCAGGGAATGTTGTTAGATTTGAAAATTGGATATTTTTTTTTTTGTATTCGATGTGTTGCGAAAAGATTCTGGGTGAGGAAAAAGCCTCTTGAAGTGTTGCATCACGTGACATCGTAGGAGCGTCCAATCAATTTGGATGCTGGAAATCTTAGGTGAAAAACATTGCAGAGAAATTCACTGTCCTGTGAAGTAGCTACAAAAGATTATTTTTTATCGGCCGGGCATTTTTGTCCCTGCGAAACATGCCATAGGCATTCATTTCATTCTTTTATTTTTATTAATTTATTTTAATTTTTATTATTTTATTTATTTTTGTGTGTGTGTATGTGGTTCTTTGGATGAAGTAGATTTCTTTTTTGGTTTATTTTTTTGGTTGAACGAATAAATTTCCTAAAATATACAGAATCTCGAGATTTTAAGTTGCACTTCAGAGGTTTTTTATGAGCCGGCAGAGGGATTTCAGGATTTCGATACTCATTGGTCGAACATGTTTCATTTGTTTTCTTGTTGACTGCCTCAATCATAAAACTCTTATAAAAAAAAAAATCAATTTTTTTTTTTATTTTTCGTCAATAGCCAACCTTTTGGTAGTTCTTGGAACTACATAAATATCTTAACTACATTTTCTGCTTTTAACCTATTTACAATAAGATTTTTATCTCTTATACCATTCCATAATTGCTACTAGTATTAAGTTTACCTTTAAAGATAAAGGATGGTTCATAGCAGACTGCACTTGGTACCTATTTACTTATTTATTTTTACAAAGCCTAATTTCAAGTTCTTGTTCAAGTAAAATATCTTTTTTTCTTCTAAATTTCATTGCTAGATCCATATACGGCTGGCTATCAAAGAATGGAGTAGGTTTAGTCTGGCATTGTGATGCTTCTTAATATGTATCTAACCTTTCACAACCTTCATTCCTTTTTGTAGATTTGTAAATCTTTATTTTGTGATTAGGTTTGCATCTTTAAAGGTTTGCATCCATCTAAAATTTAATGTACATTTTTTTAACTCATTATTTAGATAAGAAAAAAAGTTTCAGCCGACACAAAAAAGTTAAAAATATAATTATAATTAAAAACATATATATATGATCTGGAGCTTTCGAGCTTCCTTTGTGGAACTCATTATCAACAAATTTACAAATTATTTCCATATCTGTACATCTTTATTAGCGTTACGTATATAGGACGGAATTCCTTGTAAATGTGTTGACCACTAGCTCTGTAATCACTATGAATTACTGAGCACACATAAAAACATTTCCTTCATTATTTAGATAAATGATGTAGGTAATATTTTTCAAAATTGTGAGGTCTTGTTACCTTATTTACTGAAATGTCCTCATAATTTTAAAAATATTACAATTGGGGTTAAAAACAAAATTATTAAGTTATTTAACTGATGAAAACTTAGAAGAATGTAACTGAAATTTCAAAAAAAAAAAAAAAAAAAAAAACAAACCATTGAAATTGAATGAAGTTTGTTAATAACATTTATAGACAGTAGGAAGTTATGAATTGCTTATTTTTGATCATTTCGAAGCATCCAATGATCTTGTTCACTCAAAAGTGACTGACTGACTCTAACCTGAAGTGACCAGTCACTTGAAAAACAAAAAGACCTATGTTGGTCTGTAAATCTTTCTGTACCTTTGTTCATGTAAACAGCATTGGCCAAATTATGAATATTTAATTTTTTTTTAATTGAAACACTGCATCTTTCAGGTTTCTTTTTGCAAGCATCAAGAATTTACTAATATACAATTTACATCTTGCCTGTCTAACAAAGAGAAATCATTATCACAACATTAATTCAATCATGGATTCCAAATATCATTTTGGTTGTTGATCTGAAAAGAAGAGGAGGATTTTTTTTTACGAAATGAACAATTTTATTTTGTAGTTAACCCCATCACTCCCATAAATAAAATTTAACTACCATGATACATAACAGAATATACGGCTAAGGAACAAATACATTAGGTTTTAAGTAGTCAAAACAAAATTAAATCTCCAGTTGAGGAAATTTTAGTGAACTTCCTTTTTCAGTCTTACAATCAAAATATCAGTTGTTTCTGCTTTCGACACACCAAATTTAATTATATATTAATAATTTATTTTATTGTGTTTTATTATTCTTTTGGTGTAAGCAGATGCCACATTTATAACATTTTAATCTTTGAAAATTTTAATAAATTCTGTTTTGTGGATCATTTCCACTCGATGCTTACATTTCTCGACCATTTCAATAATTTACTTGTAGCGCTGTCTTCAGTTAATACAAACTGCTGGTTAAATATTTACTGCGCTCTTTTTTAAGATTCACAATAAGGAAATTTATTTTCTGCTTTAGTATTAAGTCGTTTTAAAATGTCTATATAAAAAAAATATTTTGTCTCTACTTATCTCTCTTTTTTGAGTTCTCAAGAGTCTGAAATTGTGGCAATGAACAAAGCAGTTGCTGAAAGTACTTGATGCCTGCTTTCCATAAAATCTTGCTTTTTTAAGAGGAAAGTCGAAACTTAATGAGTTATGTATTTTGGGAGGAGTTTCTAATCTCGTGAAGTTACATCAAACTTCTTGTTTCACATGTTGTTTCCTATAAGGCAAAATCTAAGAAAATGTTAACATAAACAGATGTTTGCACATAATCCTTAATTTATGTTGGGAATGACATATTTTTAATCTCTTTAACTCATACATAATACTTCTTGGTGACCATTGGCAAATCCAGGAAAATTGCCTGATTTGTTTGCTCTAAATAACCGAACTGCTAGTTTTCCTTGAGTTTGTCAAATATTCTATTTCTTGTCCCTTCCTGTATGTCGGATTCAAAATAGATTTTTAACACAAGAAATAGCTGCCAAAAACTGTTACATGACAGATCTTTGGATTTATTTTTGATTATTTAAATTCCTTTGCCATCTACCTTCATCTTGGGTACATAGCATGACTGGAATCGGTATCCATTTTTCTTATTTATTTTGACAAAGTCTAATTCAACCAACGAAGTCCCTTTGAAGATGATAAGATTCATTCTTAAGTATTTGTAGTAAATCCATTTTTTTTTTTTTTATTTCCTATATTGTATTTCTTTATAATAGATGTGAGGATATTAGGAATTAAATACAGGGTGCTTATAATTAAAGTTGTGATTTCAAAACACCCTAACTTTAAAACTACTGGTCAGATTGACTTGATACTTTACCAGAACAATCGTGAGGTAATGGAATTTTATTTGGCGAAGGAAAAAAATTATTCCAAAATGTGCCCAAAGATGGCGCTGTCAGGGTTCACATTGCTGTTGTGGAGGTATGCAAAATACTAAGACGTGTTAGTAAGGTCTTAGTAAAGACGTCTTAGCCAATTACTAGCATGTCTTAGTAATTTGTATACCTCCACAAGCAATGTGAACCCTGAGAGCGCCATCTATCGGCACATTTTGGAACTATTTTTTTCATTCGCCGAACAAAATTCCATTACCTCACGATTGTTCTAGTAAATTATCAAGTCAATCTGACAGGTAGTTTTAAAGTTAGGGCGTTTTGAAATCGCAACTTTAATTATAAGCACCCTGTACATTGATAACATTAAGAAACATTAAGGAATAATAATAATAATGTTTCTTAATTTTAGGTAGATATAGTATTTTATATTAAAGCACATATTCGAAATGCAGTAAATGTGATTTTTCAGAAGAGTCCTTATGTGCTTAACGATGAGGAGTCTGATTAGATTGATTCGAAGTACATGTGTATTTTAGTACGAATGTATATGCCTAAAATAGTGATTATGAACAATTTTGTGGACACATGCCATACTAAAATTCCAAGGAGACCACAAAAGCACAATTACACAATGACATTTAAAAAGTTCAGCACATTAAATGTTAAAATTACTGCTTAACATTTCTGAAGTCTGGCCTGAATTCAATTTCATTTGATGAAAGAATTCAGGCCAGAATTTACAAAGGTTGTGCAGTATTTTTAATATTTTAATGTTTTGAACTTCTTAGATGTAATAATGCTTATGAAGTCTCCTTGGATTTTTAAATATATTAGCACATTAAAAAGAACATTGAACATATCATACTATTTTTAATATTTAATGAATACTTTGGATTAGGTATGGAAATAGATTGAAATTTATTCAGATGTATAATATTAGTTGTAAGAAATTATTTTGAAATCTTAAAAAAGGAATTTGCACAAATATTTACAATTTTGATACCTATTTTTTTTTTTTTTTTTTCCTCAGTGTGACGGTACATACTTAGCAACAGGTTCCTATGATGGATATGCTAGGATATGGACAACAGATGGTAAGTTTGAATAGTAATATACTTTTGATCTAAACTTTTTTTTTTAATGTGAGTATTTAACATTTCATCTACAGATCAAAACTTGTGTGTTACTTTCTATTGTGGAAGTTGGATTATTTATTATATATTTTAACACATTCAAGTCGCTGTCATTTATTCTTTACGTTGCTTGGCAATTCTCCGAGAGCGAATTTCTCATTGTTTTGCTTTGCTTTGGCAGGCGTTTCTTCGAAATCTGTGGTTAAACAGATAGGTTTACAGGTTTTTTTTTTGGTTGAACAGATATTTTACGAAACGATACAAGTTTTAATCTCCTTAAATTTTTGTGAAAATGTCCTTAAATGTATGGGAATTGTCTTTAAATTTTTTGTTTGAGATTCAGTAGACCCCCTGTAATTAGAAGCTCTCCATACAGCCCATTAACTTTTTTTGTTGATTTTTTTTTTTTAATTAATTTAAACATTGATTCGTGGTGTAAATCATATAAGTAATGAAAAGTTTCCATTAATTTCATAACATTAGTGTTGGTTTTTGGAAGTGTCGCTGTAGAATTCTGGTTCTCAAAACTGGGGATTGTAGTATAATTTTTGAGGGCAGTGAAAGACCAAAAAATTTCTGAGATAAATCTATGGAATTTTGAAAAAGAAAATTTTTTAATAGAACTTTATAAGGCATTTTCTTACATTCTTAATTGTCTGAGTCATTTGACTTCAGACCTTCATTTACCGAGTTAGACATTTGCTGCATTATTTTCTACATAATCACTCTTCTTAACATCCCTTTCTTTTCCATCTGTCTTTTAATAGTGTCAGTTTTTTTTTTTAATATAAAATTAGTTTCTCAAGCAGGAGTATCTTCACAGAAAGAATTAAACAAATAAACAAAACTTTTTTTCTTTTTTTTTGTGTAACCATAATTTGCTTTGTTACTGGTTATGTGTAAAAAAGGCATCTCTACAATGTTTTGACTACAGTGATGAGGTTTTTTTGTTTTGGTGCAGGTGCTCTTTGCTTTCTGATGGGGTTATGTTCCGATCGTAAGTAGAAAATATTGCATTGAATATATGATATATACTATAAAAAATAAATAACTGTCACTGAATATATGTATAAAAAATAATTCTATAACTAACTAATGTAAATATGTAAACTTTTAATGTGTGCATTAATTAACTATTAACAGTTGAATTGTGACCAACACACTTTACAATTAAACTGTAAACTTATATACATATTGAAAATACAAGCACTTTCAAACACTTCTTGTCAAGCGGGTGATTAATGAAAGTTACAGAAAAAGAAAATCAGTGGGGAATGTGAAATGGGAGGAACCATTATTTTGAGGTAACAGGTCCTTGATAAGAGGAACTATTGGGGGGGGGGGGGTAAACGTAAAACAATAAAATTTCAAATATTTGAAGAAAATAAGTTTAGAACTTACAAACAAGGAAAAAAAAAAAAAAACCAAACTAAACACATTTATAAAAAACCCATACTGTGAAATGGTGAAAACAGACAGATTGTCATTGTAAAAATTTTTATCAGGCGACTTTAAAAGAAAATGTAAGGAGTTGTTTTTTATTATTACTGATAAAAATTGTTACAATGACAGTCTGTCTGTATTTACTATTTCACAGTATGGGTTTTATAATTATTTTTTTTTTCCCCTTTTTACTTCAAATATTTGAAATTTTAATGTTTCACGTTAACCCCCTTAATAGTTCCTCTTATCAAGGACCTCTTGTCTGTTCCTCCCATTTCACATTCCTCATTGATCTTCTTGTTCTGTAACTTTCATTATCACCCGCTTGACAAAGAAGTGTTTGAAAGTGCTTGTGGTTTTATTATGTATAGTGTGTTTTATATGTATATTCATAAGTTTAATTGTAAAGTGTGTTGGCCACAATTCAACTGTTAATAGCTAACTACTGTAAGTATCTGGAAAAGTACATAAATGAATACAAATTTATCGATATCAATACATGTGCAGTACAAAGAAAAAAAAAAAGTTTTACATCATTACAAAGGATGATATAGGTATCATTAGTGATATATTGTACAGGTCTTCACCAATAATGTAAAACATTGTACAGCATATCACCAGCCTAGGAACCAATTGGAATTCAAAGTTTGACGATTGGTGCGATAGTGAGGCACATTCATTATTGTAAAGTTGTAGTTCTTAAAGTGAACCATCTAAAAGCAAGGAGCATCTGTGTTTATCTTGCCCATTTTTTATCATGCATGCTTTTAAATATGATGATTTTTGTTTAAACCAGAAACAGTTATTTTTCTTTGTTAGTTTATCTTAATAGCATATATATTTTTCATTCGCTCTTAATTCATACGCCTTTACATCCATCCTTACCTTAGAGCTTAAAAAGGCTTTTCTTTTGTTGCTCATGACATGAATAAATGCAGTAAATAATCAGCAACCTTAAACTTTACTGAATAACCTTATATGTGCAGCTCTAACTTTGATTGAAATGAAGTGTTACTTAAAAATAATTCTTCTAGCAATATAAGTCGTCTCTTCAAATAATAATGCCAAAGAAATAAAAAAAAAAAAAAAAATACAATATACTATACATTTATATATATTACAGATATATATATTTAAAAAAGTTTGGGTATTTAAATTTGTTGTTAGCTTCAAGAAAAAGGTTCAGAACAAGCAGCTACATATAGAAAACAAGAGCCGCAAGTGAACTTTGATAGGCCTACAAATACTGTTTGGATGGGAACTATTAAAAAATATGATAATGTTTTTGCATATTCTCTTGATTTATAAATATAATACATTCTATAAAACAAAAAGGGGGGGGGGAAGTAGTTTGTGAACTGTTGTTGATTATGGCGGTTACTTTTGAGTGTGTAAGTGATCTCCAGAACTTTTTCTGTTGTCGGAGCTATAGTCAAGGGTAAATTTGGCTGATGATTCATAACAATGATGAAATAGTTGTCTCAGATTTCCCATGACGATACTTCTGATAGCAATTGTTTATTATGTGCAGATGTGTTTATATTTTTAATCAGTATTGACTGCATGTTAAGACATTTTGCTCATTTAAAACTTATTTGCTCTTTGATGATATTGGTCTAATTTATATTAATAGTGCATTATTGTAGATTTAATTTGCTTTTGATATTGAAGATAAAATAGCAGTGTGATTTATCTTCGAGCAGGAGGAGGAAAAAAAAACCCTCCAAAAAGACAAACTTATTAAAGCAGGAGTTTAATGTGCTTAAATTGAAACATGAAAACTGGGAAATATTGAGAAGGCACAATTTTCTATTCATGCCTTGGGCTATCGTCAACCGGAATCTGGGACAGCTGTTTTGTCCTTTTTAGGACTCATCAGCCAGACTTGCCTGTTGATGAACTCAATGACATGAAAGATAGGAGCAGGAGAGGGATCCTTACCCAGGCAGGTAGCCAGGATTTTGTGGGGGAGGGGGGGTCTTTTATATTTAAATTTTTATAAGTGACTCTTTGCTTTCTTTAAATGAAAATTTAAAAGTAAAATGATCTTAATACTAAAATCTTTGGCTAGAGTAGCTCTATGAATTTTATCATTTACACACACTTGAACATATATACGGTTTGAAGATCGATTACATTATCAATCTACTTGTCCTGTAACATCTTTGTGGCTGTTAAAGCTTAAGTTTTCCGTTGTTTTTTTTGTTTTTTTTTTTTTCTCCAGGAAGCTGAGTTTTCTAAAATTAATCCTTGAATTGATTCATGCAATGTTAAGATTAGAGGCAAAGCTACAAGAAAACAAAAGTTTTTACTCATATCTTTTATGTTACTTTATTTTAAAATGACTCTCATAATTAACAATTTCCTTAGTGTTGATGGCATCCTCAATTTATGAAAAGGTAAAAAAATAAAAAATAAAAATAGGATCATAGCTTTGTAAAATTGGAAATGCTTTCTTCTTTAATTATCCTTTTTTATAAGGATAAAACATGAATCTACATTGCCTGAGAAATTATTTTCTAGAACATTAATTGTCTGTTGTGGAAAACCTGTCAATTTTTTCTTAACAATGTTCTGTTATCTCCAATTTCTCATTTTCTTAACTCGTATACGAACATGTTCCAAGAGACAGTGGCAAGTTGGTCTCCCACTTTCTTCAAAATAAGAAAATAGAAAGACAAAGTTCTTGTAATAACATTTTATCACAAAAGCAACCAATAAATTCATCTACCTAAATTGTTGTGATCGGTTCGACAATATGTTGTTGTAAAAATTACTGGGCATATTTCTCAGTTTCATAAAATATTTTGGTTATTTTCTAGTGGTTCTTTTATCTAATGCACCTCATTACGGTGCATTTTTATTACACCTTTGTAAAGGAATTGTTGACAATAATTAGAATCCATCACAAAAACCTCAAATTACTGATTAAAATAATAAATAATTTGAAGAAGTTTGTGTGATGGATTGTAATAGATTAAAATTGAAGAGGAGTGAACTAAGGAGGTATGATATTAATAATTAGAAAATGATGTCTTTATTACCATAAATACCATTGATTGGGTTGGAAGTGGATCTCAAAGCAGATGTATACAAAAACTTTAAAATGCATGTCTGTCCTAGGAAACTGTATTGATCATTATGAATAAGATACATCAAAGACACTAACAAAAGAAATCAGAATAATGTTGTAAATTGCTATGGACTTCCATTATATACATTAGTTGTTATTCTTAGTAAGTTTAGTATTTAGAAAAATGTCTTAAAGTTCTGTTTAAGCTTTGGAGAAAGAAAAGAAAAAGTATTTCATTGATTTGTGGAATGTTTGTATGATAGGGAAGATGCAGATTTGAAATTGAGTGAAATTAAAATTATAATTGTAGTCTAAACAAACTCCTTTTGACAAAATTTAATGGTATGTTTCTAGTTAATATTAAAGATTTGGATTTTTGTTAATTTTGTTTATTTTAGATATTTCAGTTCATAATTTGTTTTTATTATTAGATATTATTGTAGATATTCTTATTTATAGAAATCCGAATTTTAAAATGGCATCTTATTGAGATAAATGGTAAACATTTACATGTGATCTCTTGTATCTTTTTTTTAGGCCGACTTGCAAGTACATTAGGCCAACATAAAGGCCCTATATTTGCATTAAAATGGAATAAAAAGGGAAATTACATTCTTAGTGCTGGTGTTGATAAGGTAAGCTGGATCATTTTCAGGCTTTTTATTATTGTGCCTTCTTTATAGATTGATATTGATATAATTACTTTTATTTGTTTTTTAATATATCGATGAATCCCGTTTCATCTTTGGTATTATTAAACATGACATTTTATTAAGAAACAATAGTTGCCCTTGAACAGAACTTCGATCATAGTTATCTTCTAGCTTTTGATTATGTGAATAGTAATTGTTTAGTAAAAGTGTTTTGATGTAAAGCTCCCATCAAGTTTACATCAAATCACCACAGAGTGCATAATTGATACCATTATAGTCTCTACTACAATCATTTACTGGGAATCTTTTTTTTTAAAAAAAAAAAAAAAAAAAAAAATCACCATTGAACTTTTATTCCCGACCTCTTAAAAAAACAAAAACATTTTTTTACAACAATACAGTTGACTCATTTCCTTGTGCCATTGTTAAGATTGACAAAACAATTAGAAAAACGAAGACCATAATTATTGTCTGTTGAAAACTAATTGAAGATTATTTTTATGATGTTTTTCGTCAGAAGAAGCAATCAGTACATCATTTTAATATGGAAATACAAAATCTAATCCGCTGAAAACTTCACGGATAAACCTTTGAAAAGTTTCTGGAGCATTTTTAAGTCCAAATATAAATTCATATATTCAAAGTGGTGTGATAATATCTGTTTTACATTTTTGGCTATTGGTATTTGATAATAAGCACTAAAAAGATCTATTTTGAAAAAAAAAAAAAAAAAATTGTATTTAAAATATGGTGGGAATCTTCTAACCTAGATACAGGATATCTGTCAAGAAATGGTACAAGCATTAAATTATCTATAGGTCAAAAGAAATCATGTTTCTTCATAACTAACACAAAGGACTTGACCATTGGGAATTAATGGTTGTATAATTTCATTTCCAAGCATAAATTTAAATTTCTGTTTAGCTATAACAAACTGTTTTGGATTAAGTTGGCTTGCTTTTGAATGGACTGATTGACCTACAGTTGCAATAAAGTGTTTTAACATGTTTCACTTTCGATTAAAACTTTGGTTCCTAAAAATCCCTTTATTAATTCTTGCAACAACAAATCAAGGCATAGCCCTTAATCAAGATTAAAAATTTGAATACCATAGGTTTCTATTTCTGAACCATTTTACAATTTGTAGTCTGCTGTTTGTTTGCTTTGAGATGTTAATGTAATTCTAGTAACATCTGCACCACTATCTACTAAGAAACAGTTCTGATTTCCAATCTTTAATGAATAAAATCTTTCAATCTTTAATGAAATTTGAGTCACTTCTTGAAATTTTCTGCAGCAGAATTTGCTATGGATTCTACTGCAGACTGGAATTTTCCTGATTAGTCTGTTTGTTTACACAACTACATGGGGATTTACATTTCTTGGGAATACATCTTTGATCCAAACTGAAAATGATAAAAACAAATAATAAATCCTTTACTACTACTTTAATTAATAATTACAATATTTCAGTTGGATCTATTGCCAGCCTTGGGTATAATTGCTACAAATCCATTAAATTGAATATGAAAAACAATACGTAAGATCTAATAACAGTAATCACATTCCATACTTCATAATTATTTTCAATACAATATACATTGCCCTCCCAAATTGTTGAAAGTAATAAGTCACAATTTATGAAAATTTAGTCACATTAATATATTTTTAAAACTTTTATTTAAACAAAGAAACCGAATAACCATTTAATTAATTCCCTTATCCTATTAATACTTTAGAAACAATTGATAGGTTCACTGTTAAAGCATTACTTTTCTTTTTCTTTCTTAAACAATGAACTGAAATATTGTAATTATTAATAAGTTAAGTTGGCACAGCTTAGCCGCAGCTGCTTTTGCACCATAAAACACCAACCAACCAACCAATAAGTAAAGTATTTATAATGTTCTATTCATGTGACTAATTTAGTTGATAAAACAGATCTTTCTATTGGGGCTAGATTTGCTACAGGATCTTGTTCGAACATTATCTATATTTCGAACTATATTGGCCTGGAAACATGTTTACTTGAATTTGCAATTTGTTGTTAAAGATACTCAACTCTATATATCAGATCACTAATGGAACAAGATGCTGTATTAGCACCACAGATTTCCATTCTAGGACTCGCTGATTTTATTTGCCATTATTGCCTACTTTGAAATATCTTCATCACTAACAAATAAAATATTCTTTACTGAATCGAGCTGTTTTTCAAGCAGTAATGTTTTAATCAAATTTTCAGATACTCCATAATAGCAACATACTTGAATTTCTGTAATAGTTGACTAGGCTTCATGTCTGAGTTTAATTCCTGAAATCAAATATTTAATTTGAACATTCTCACTCTCTGTAAACAAATTTAATAATCTGGATTTATAGTCAGTATATTTAGTTATACTTTCACTATTATCCTAAATATTTTCCACGAATCTCGGCTCCAACTGCTAAACTAAATAATTAAGTTTTGTTTCTTCTGAATCAAATTCCATTGATTTTAAATTGGGCCTCAACTTGATAGAACCAATTTTCAGGCTTATCAGTCCAAAACGGCGGAATTTTGATAATGCCTTTATGAAGTTCTCGCTCCACAACTGCATTGGAGCTCCATTTATTTTCCAAGTCACCAGTTTGTAATATCTACTACAATCAATTACTGGAAACCTTTATTGCAAAAATTCAGATTTTTATTTTTTGTTCAGACCTCTTGCCATTGTTAAAATCAACAAAACAATTAGAAGCTAAAACACAGGATAAGATAATAAAATAGAAAATAAATGAAATACAACATAATTATAAGCCATAATATTTAAAAACCTTTTAATACCATTGCATGTCATACCATTATACAATAGGACAAGTGTTTTTGAGCCACTGTTCTGTGAACACAGCGATATATAAGCAGTCTACGTATTTCTCAATATGTCGCCTGAAAAATTTTCCAAAATCTTTTGCTTATATTAATGTACACTTAAAATTAGCCAAATGAAATTTCAACTCTTATGAGTAACACATTCATAAACATTTTTCTAAAATTATATGAGCATTATTATTGCTTTTCTTTAAATAATTTATTGTAGTTGTTGGAACAGAATACTGCTTTTCGTTTGTTATTTTGATTGTAGCAGACTAATGCCAATGCCTGAATAGGTTTTGAACCTAAGATTCTTTACCATTTTTATCTGATTCGCACCAAATTAGTAAAATGTCACATTTAATAACACTAACTTATCATTCGAATTTCAGCTTCGGATGTAGTTTTTTAAATGTTGTAATCGGGCAGTCAGATGGATACTCGTGGTTGCTTTTACTTAAAATTGCATTCAGAAGCTTTTGTTATACTAACAGTAAGTTAGTTTTTTAGGTAAATTGTTTTAAAGTTGCAAAATGATGTATCTATTTCACAAACCTACAGGATAAATAAAAAAAATGTGTTTCCTGTTGCTAAATTAGTATTAACAAGGGCTTTCTTTAATTAACAAATCATTTAATGTCAAAAGCAATATTCTCTAGACAGTTCCTTCTTAACGAAAGAGCCCAGCTGACAGTAAATTGATTTTAGCAGATTTGTATATTGATTTATGATGCATGATTTTTATTCTTCAAAGCTTGATATGGCAGATATTTAGAAGTTTTCTACCAGACACATGACTCTGATTTAAAATTTATGTAAATAAAATTTATGTAAATAAAGACTACATCTCCTGTAATCTAAAGTTCAGTTACAGTTGGATGGATTGATCCCAAATAGATTAAAAGAATAAAAAGTTCAGGATCACAAGCATAATAATATATAAACTTGAAATTACGAAAAGCTTAGTAACAATCTTTTATATTAATTGGGAAAACTTCCTTTTTTTTTTTTTTTAAAGTTACAGAAAATAATACTTTGCAAAAATGGTATCATGTAGGACCATTTAAACCTCAACTTGTTCATTTCGTTTAATGTAAAGCTTTCAGTGTGTTCCAAAAACCTAAGGTGAGGTAAAGACTGAGAAAGGTTACTCGGGTATACTGTGTAATTTTTTTGAGAAACACTAATTGAGCATTAATTGTTCATTACACTAGCCTATATTAGTGTTTTTTTTTTTGTTCTACATTTAATAAGTGATTTAAAATAAATTTGGTTTAACTTTTAAATAACTTCTTTAATACCACAAATTCCATAAACTTCACAGACGATATTTCGAAGGCCTAACTGGC
>JAFIDM010010028.1:64900473-64947167 GCA_023159025.1 Thereuonema tuberculata | reverse complement strand
CTCTGTCTGTCACTCGACGAAGCTAATAGACACAGTTTAAGGAACGGCGCTTATCGTCCCGAGAGCAAAGATGGTCGTCGATTTGAGACCAATTAATTGTCAGCTCTGTCCTCACTTTTTTTTTTTTTTTTTTTTTTTGTGTGTATGTGTGTGTGTGGGGGGGAGACAGTTATGAATTGAATTCGTGAATTGATCTCAGTAATGTTTTCCATGCAGAAGCGGAGGTCAGCAGATCTCGTACTACGCAAGAATGTTAAAAGAAATATAAGAATAAAATGCTGCAGTAAAAACAATGATTAGGTTTATAGAAGAGAATTCTATTAAATTGCTGCTGTTTTTCAATTAGAACTCAACATCGTAGTCTGAAATCTTTAAAAATAAAAAAATAAATACACCCCCCCCCCCGCCCTCAAATTGTTTAAATTAGAAAATTTCCGGATTCCGTTCGTAAGTGGACTCGGTGCTTTCCTATTTTGGTTGGGTCAAGCTGAAATTCATTTGTGGCTCCAGACAAACGATTTAAAGAAAGTTAAAACATCATGAGACGTCATTTTGAAAAATTACGAGGACGTAAGTAGATGGCAGAATGTTTTTCTGCGTTTCTGACAGTTTGAAAAAAAAAAAAAAAAAAATGCGTAGTTATCTAGCTGCCTTTACTTTCTTTTCCTTCAGCAGTTATTCATCCTCACACCCCAAGTGCTCGTTAGTTTCGAGACATTAGTATTTGAAATTTGACATCCTCTTCCTGTTCTTTTACTTTATTTATTTCTGTGTATCGGAGGTAAAAGGCACTAATTCACAGATGTTAAAATTTTTCAGGATTACCAGTTGAAAGATTCTTTTACAAAATGTTTTCTTAAACTTTGCATTTTGATTGACGCTCTTGGTAAACTTTTTTTATGGCATAGTACATACAGTTTACACGTATCTAACGTACATATTTTAGATTTTGGTAATCTTAAATAATAGTGCTCTTTACCTCGCTTGGTACGTATGTCGTTTCCAACTGGCTAATCTGTTATTTTTAGGCTTAGGACATACTGCTTTGTACCTCTGGAAAAAAACAAAATATTGCATAGGACACTGTTAAAACCTTAATTTCGTAAAAAAAATGTACATAGAGCCTTTTACCTACGATACACAGAATTATTTATTTATTTATTTATTTATTTAATTTTAAAGATTTTCGTAAATTAACAGCAGCGCTACTGCTTCTACTTTCTAGGTTGTGAGGAAGTTTAAAAACTTAGGTAAGTTGCTCGTTGGTGACACGTGGGCGTTTTATCCGTTGGGGTGCTGCTGCTGCCGTCTTGGGAAGTAAGGAATGGGGGGGGGGGGGGACTAAAAAGACCTCGCTTTGCCTTAGAGGGTCCCCCTGGAATCGACCACCGAATCCATCATCTCTGACCGACCCCTGTTAACGGACTGGGGAATTCTTTTCCGTTAGACCTTTTCAGCAGATGGATGAGACTAGACGCCCTAGCGCCATTAGGACTACTCTGGTTTTCGCCCCCCCCCCCCCCCTTCAACTTCTTTTTTTCTACACGTTTTTATTTCTTTATCCCCGTTTCGTCTTTCACCCACGCTTTCGTTATTTGAGTGTGTGTGGACTGTCTTTTCGTCATTCCTCGTTCTCCATAAAATGGATTACATTTCCGGTCGAGTTAGCGGACAGATAAACAGGTAGTTCTCAACGTGTATCGATCCGTTTTTCCTGTCTTAAGTATGTTTTTCTTTTTTACTCTGACGATTTCATTCCTTTTGCCTTTAAGTCGTTCTCAAAGAAAGCAAACTTCTATTTAATAATAACAATAAAAAAGATGTACAATTGTGTTTAAAACGTAACGATTTATTCGGTTTTAGTAATTACCGTTGTGATTTATGCGAATTCGAAGTAAAGGGAACTGGAAAAAAGAAAAAAAAAATGCATTTTTCTCTTTTCAGACGAACTTTTGAAATGTTTACTTCTTGATTCTCGTTTGTTTCCAAACTGTTTTCCTTTTTTTTTTTTTTTTTTTTTTACCTCTCGGTTAAAATGTGAACCTTTAGTAATTTAATCACATTCTCGTGTGGTTTTTAAACGAAAATAGGTTTGGTGTTTTTCCCGAACTACTTGATTTCTTGTTTTTTTTTTTTCTGCCTCAAAGTTTCGGGATTTTGAATTCTGGAAAAATGTGGGAAAGTCGCCGAATTGGAGGAGAGATTTATCTATTCATCAAATTCTAGTTTTTTTTTTTTATATTTTGCTTCTAACGTAGCTTAGTAAAACTAACGCGCTTTGACACTGCATCTCAGTCTCGTAGTTGCTTTTAGTAGAACGAGAAGCGAACGCGCCTCATAAATGCAACGGTTTGCCATACCTGTTTCTTTTTATTCCCGTTTCAATGTCCTTGTTTTTAAATAACATTTATACAGTAATGAAATTGTTTTTAATATTATATCCATGAAAACAATTGTTGGTATCGTAAGCTGAAAAAGTATTTATGAAAATAAACTTTTACTACACACATCTAAAGAGGGTTCACTTTACGATAACTTGCATAGCGACCGTCGTTGAGGAACCATTTCTATCGCAAAAGCGGGATCTAAAGTGTATATATTTTTTTTTTAACTCTGCTTACGATAGATTTTCATTATTTGCGAGATAGAAGGGCGCTTTAAATTCCCACAAAATCACTTTCTTGTTTCTTTAACGCAGTCCTTGAAGACTTCTTTAATCATTGTCTGTTTTTTCAGAGATTTAAGAAAACGCGTTTTTCTTTTCTTAAGTAAATTGAACAGATGTCTGTCAACAAAGGTTTAATTTCTTTAGCGGAGGGGATGTCCTTTGTCGCCTGGCGGGCGGAGGGAATTGGCGAGGCACTTTGTGTCCCCGAAAGCCTTGGACCGATTTGCCTTGATTAGCGCTGACAATGGCCGCCAGGGTTAGAACCCCTATTGCCTAATTAGAAGGAGATTAGCGCTTGGTGATTAGCGAAAGGATTATCTTGAAGAGAAACGCATTCGTTTGCGTAAATTTAGCTTCTGGAAAAAAATAAGGGATAGAATTGCGATTGTACCAAGTGAAAATTGATTTCTGTAGGGCTTTATCTCAGAGCTGACGACGATAGAAGAAAGCTAGGAATAAAGGATACTGTAAAGGAGTAAAGGAGTAAAGGATACTCTACATCTAAATTTGACACAAAAAATTCTGTCTTGGACTTTACCTTTTAGATCAATTATGCCTGGACTGCAACGTCTATTAGTTTCCGGTCGTCGATGGAGGCGAGTTTCTGTGTGGATTTCAGGAAAATCAAAGGCTTCATTCACGAGGGGTGGGTGGGAAATGAAGCAGTTTCAAAAATTGGGTAAATAAAACATTTGCCCTTTCTGCTAAAGATGGCGGAGTTAACATGAATAGATGATCAGGCATCATTTCCATCCCTTGCTCTGTAGAAACGATGTCATTTTCAGAAGCTTAGGTGAAAAACCTCATGACGGGATTGGGCTGGCAGAGATCATTAACAGTGCAATCAAGTAATAAAAGCTTGATTTTCGTAAACTGTATTAAATAGTTTTTTTTTATTTTTTTATTGGAAATAAATAATAAATCGCAATTTGCTGATTTAAATGCCTTTCGAGCTCAGCGCAAAGCTGGCCAAGGTAATTTTCCTGTACTGGTTGCAGCGTTTTTTCTTTAGTTGTTTGCTTTCAACCGGGTTCCACTTCCGAGAGCGGGAGACGGAATCATAGGTACCGACGCATTCCGAGCTCCATTATCAAAGCTAAATCTGGCTGATGAGTCCTAATAAGGACGAAACAGCTGTCCCAGATTGCTTTTGATAATGACTCAATGCGTTAAAAGCAAACAATTCTAACGAATTTGTGCATTTTATAGATTTTTCTTCTCTTTTTAAAATAATTTCTAATACAAATCTGTGTTAACAGCTGTTATCTTGAGTGACTGAAATATGGCAATAACGAGCAGAAGCATTAAAAAAAATAAGCCTTGAATCGTATCAAAATCGGGAATCCTAAAAATGATGATTTTTAAAAAAAAAAAAAGTCCTTGATAGTCTGCCGTTCAAAGAAATGTTTGTCTTTGTCTCATATCTTCTGAACCAGTGGATGAATCTTAATGAAACTTGGTTTACGTATTTATTAATTTGCGAATGCAGGTTTATTTCTCCTTTCTGCCAATTCAGTATGGCAGCGGTATTGGTGAAATTGTGATGCCCCTTGTATCTTTGTTTTTGGCTTCTGTGTTCATCGTCAGACTAGGAACTTGGAATTGGATATATCTTAGATCTTATTTAATATTTTTAAAACTTTTATATATTGTAGTAAAAACAGTTAACTTTTTGAAACACGTTCTTCAGAAATTACAGGAAGGGCGACCTTCCGCCTAAAGTTAGCTTTAAAGAAATTAGTGTTTCAAAGTTAAAAACAGGGGTGTGTATTGTAAGTGCGGCCCGTTCTCAAATCAGTGCTCCTGTCATCCAGATCCGTCTGTGCTAGAGAACCAATCAGATGATATTTCAATTCCGGGGACTGTCTGAATCCTACGATGCTAGATAATACCCTTAAGCCATTGATCTTGATCCACGCATTAATGTTTTGAACGTTTCATCACGAAGGAATTACATCTTGAACTGCGAGAAAAATGTGCTGCGTGTTCGTTTGACGCTCAGACTGAAATACCTGTGTTCTAAGTTTGTTAATTGCGTGTTTTGGAGATTTTTAAAGCAGCGAGATTCTTAAGGGAAGAAATCGGGGAAGAGAACGACTTCAATACACGGCTTTTGGAAACATCATTAAAATTATATTAGCGTAATTAACTGCTGCGCTCCTCCACCTTCTGTAATCAGTCATAACTCCATCGGCCAGTGAATCAAGACATCTGGACCGCACAGATTGGCGTCGCGTTTGAGGTTGAGAGTTCAAGTTGTTTGTCTTACGGCAAATCGGTACATTCTTAAAATTGTACGACCATCTTCACTGTATGAAGTGGATTTAACGGTGTTAATTATCGCCGGTATCGGAACTTCATTTTAACCGATTATCGAAGTGCTCTGCACTGTTTTAATTTTCAAGACTTGCCAATGACACTTCTGATGGAGGACGCTCATTGGAAGACCTGATCTTTCGATTTCGATGCGTCTTAAAGCGGCATTTGATTTGTAGTTTGATAGATTCTGTTAGATTGGACAGTAATAAGGCTTGGGCTACACGAGCGTTGGCAACGCCGCCTTAGTGCTGGTCTACACAAGTGGTTCTTACAGAACAAAGCGAAATACCATGTATTTCTATGGAAAGTGAAAAGCTTTTTTTTTAATCATCATTTGTACTTAATATAACTTGTCTATTTCATTAATAATTTTTAACATGCGTTGAATGTTAATAAGATACAATGTCCAACCCGACGCACCTATTTAAAGCTAACTCAATTAATTGAATACACAAAAAAGAATTATAACTTATTTAAAAGACTATTTACAATTAAAATAAAGTTACATTAAAACATTAATTAACACGACCATGGTTTCGCGTCAATCAGACGACGCTTCCTCAAGTAAAGGGTTGAACAAATTTTGAATCTATATAAAAGTTCTGAAGCCCTGGCAGCTGTTGTGTCCCCGTAGAAAGGCGTGTCGAGTTGATGGTAGCCCTCTGGTGATAAATTGTTGTATTAACAGTGCGCCGTTACTAATTAATGTCCAAGATGGAGTTTGTATTTCAGGACGGCGGAGTTTGTATTTCCTTTTTTTATGTATTAAATTAATTGAGTTAGTTTTAAACAGGTGCGTCGGTTTGGACATTGTATCTTATAACTTGTCTATTTTCCGTAGTAAAGATGGGCCGACAAAATGTGTGTACTGTCCGAACACGAATTAGAGATCCCTCGACACTTCTGCGCATATCAGAAGAAGGCGAAACCATTTCCAAAATAGGGTAATCAGTCTCATTTGTATATAATTAAACATCGGAAGATTAGCTTTTACTTTGTGATTATAGTTAATTGCTGAACAGTTGAAGATTTTACATTATAGTAAAATTAAAGTATTGTAGTCCTTAGTCGCTTCACAAATCGACAGTTCTTGGCACTCTTGATAAGTGAAGGTCTGCGATCCGTGGTTGGACAGTATTTGTTTCTCCATTTACCTTCTGAACCATAGAACAGATTTTCTTGAACGTGTTACTCATATTTTCGGACAAGAACAATCTATCGTTTATATTGGAAACTTTTCCCACTTGAAAATGACCAAAAATTCTCACTCAGCAGCGAAACAATTAACTTTCACTGAGGATAATGAAGTCAGTAGTAGTTTTAAAAAAAAAGAAGGGTTTGCCATATATGGTCATCCCGTAGCGATTGATTTTGTCTGGAACAAGCGATTGATTTTGTCAGACCAGTCATGACGTCATCAACTTAAACTCCGAGCAGTCAGTCCAAGATGGCATCGTTTTGTGATCGCATAAGCGTCACCGAGAAAGGATAAACTTTGCACAGCCAAGCAAGGGGAAATAGTGGGGAACGTTTGTAATTCTTTCAATTTTAATTATTATTATTATGTATTCGTAACTGAAAACGAGAATGTTTTCGTAATGTTTATACGATTCAATTACGGATTTTAGGAATGGATGGCGCTGTTACGTCCTGGAAACATCAATCTGTAAGGAAATTACATCATCAAAAGTGCTTCTTTCATGAACTGAACTGTAGCTAATGGTAATCAATTTCATTATTTCTTACGCAAGATTTGATTTAAAATGGGATGGATTTGTTGTAATTCTTATTGCATATTTTAATCAATTTTGATTAAATGCATTTTTTTAAAGAAAAAGTTAGATTGATTGTATTCGCAGACTTATTTATAGTTTACAAAAATCGATTTATTATTATTATTATTATTATTTTGTTGTTATTACGTCATTCCTAACAGGACTGTAACTTTTGTGTTTAGAAATAAAAAATATTATTACTTGAAAAGGAAAAAAAAGAAGAAAAAAAAATTACAAGAAAGTAGGCTTAAAGATCTCTTAAGAAGGTTCTTGTAATTTATATTTATTGTTGACTATTAAACACCAGCAAGTGGGGATAATCTCGATCGTAGCTGTCCTTTTTAATGATCATGTGGAAGATGGTTTCCATTGAGAATTGTTCGAATAGACGCGGAGTTACGGCTTGAAATCGGCTCACGTCGGGAGCATAAATAAACTACACATCCATCCATCCATTCTCTCCTCCGTTAGAACTGAAACAGCAGCCGTGAAGTAGGTTTGTTTACGAATCCCTCTGTTTCATTTTGCAAGTAGTGTTAGACCCTTCGGAGTACAAATCCCTTCAGGCCAGGTATCACTGCCTCGCTTCCGCAATCAAATAATAAATTACGATTAATGAGAAATTTTAAAATTTAAGAGGAGATGATGAAGCTTCGGGTTCCGCTTGTTCCATTTCTCTCTCCTTCTCCTTTTACTATTAGTTCTATTCTGGTATCTCGCAAAAATCTCCTAATTCGTAACGGACTTAATTTACGTTCCGCGCCATCTTGTAGGACAATTAATTTGCTGGGCTTAACTCGTGAGCACTGCTTGCTTTAAAAGGCGGCCGGCGCTCGGCTCTTTTTAAGGCATTTGATTTAAAGTTATTAAAATGAAGTCAAGTTGTTTATCTTGTTGTTGTCTCTCCCATTTAAATTTCAGCGTTATCCGTCAACGGAAGTTAATTTCTCCGCTCCGAACTTTTGCAGCTTCCCGCATTTTTTTTTTTTTTTTTTTTTTTTTTTTTTGAGGATCTTCTCGATTTACATCAGTGCTCAAGGAAGCAGGAAAAAAACAAAAAAAACAAAAATAGCATAATATTTAACGTGCGTGAATTTGTTTTAGATAAAAATTAAGGCCTCCGCACTTGATTAAATAATGAAAAAAAATAAATTTACAATACAATAAAAAGGTCCCTAATAGTGCCGTCCAAATTGCAATTTTTTAATCAAGTGCGGCGGCTAATGTAATTTTTAGCGATTCGAAGTAATTGGAAAAAAAGGCGATTACTGAGTATTTATTTACTTATTTGTTTATTAGCTTTTACGAAAGTTTTATTAATTAATGATTTTATTTGATAATTCTTGGATATAGCTAAAAAATTATAAATCAAGCGTGCGTCTTTTGATTAGGCATTATTTCGTCACTACTTATATATTAGAATAAGAACATCTTCCTCTTCCGGGCCTTGTCTCCATGCTCCCGATGCCGTCCTAAGCTTGTTAATCCTGTTTTATTTTCTAATACAGCACAGAAGAACCGAGGCTTCGTCTAAGAAACATGTGTAGTACAATTTTATATTTCACAAAACAAACAAAATTAGTAAGTATGAGTATCCGTTTATTAATGTTAATGTAAAAAAAAAAAAAAAAAAAAAAAATCGATAAAAAAATCCTCGTGTGAATCATTTTGACATTTATTAATCGAATTAGTGTATGCGCAGTGACTTGGTGTTGAGGCCAATTTTAGACCGAGATTTAAGCAACTGAAAAAGTCCTGCTGTACGTCAACGAAACTAACTGACTACTGGAATGTAGTTGTTTCATGTTTTTTTTTTTTTTTGCAGTTCTTTCTTTTAAAACTGGAATTTGATTCAATAATAATAATAATAATAATAATAATAATAATAATAAAAGTGTTTTTACTGGTGTTTTGGCATTTTATTAATTTTGGTAATTTTATGGGAAAAGTATTAGCTTATTGTCATTGCCTTTTGTAACTATTATTATTATTATTATTTTAAAAAACTTGTATTAGAAAACCCCCGACCCGCTCGGTTACAAAACATTTATCACGTGACACTTCGTTTTGGAATTTGCTTTCTGCATTTTGAGGGTTAAATGAAGTATTAATGCATTTGGGAAGACCTGGAAACAAAATGGCACTGTCAATTATTCAAATTAAGCGTTTGTTTTTTACATTTATTTTTACATTTTTATGTTTACATTTTCTTTTCTTAAAAACACTTTAACATGTGCTTAAAAGTTGTTTCGTCCCGTGCCATGGGACTGTTTCAACGGGGAAAAAAGTCCTCTGGCACGGGACACGAAACTGCGTCTAAAAAGTTCAGACGCTATATTTAAAAAGTTCAAATATTAAGTCTTATCTTATGCTTGTGTGTTGGCCTTTTTATTGAATTTGCTTTTCTTCTTGACAATACTTTTGATGCAGTATAATTCTTTTGCAAAATGAAATTAAAAAAAAAAAAAAAATGTTTTTGTTAAATGTATTTCATTTAAAGGTAGCGCAATAATTCTTTGACAGGTGCTGCCATCTGGTGGTTTTTCTGGTGTCTTTATTGTTGGGTTTATTTCTTTTTGGTTAGTGCATATAAAGATATATCTATTTTCTCGTCTTTCAAACTTATTTCCATTAAAAAAAAATTGTGAAATGAAATATTAGAGAGAGGAAATCTATCAAGTAGAAATAAAAAATTTATTTGCCTTTAAGCGGCGAAGTGGAGGCTGTCTCTGCAGGCTAATTACCTAGCCTTGCCATTAATATTAATGGAGCAATATTTTCTACTATGTGGCTCTTCATATTGCGACTTCGAACACGGAGAAAAATGGTTTAATTACCAAAAAGGATTTAACGCTGTTCTTTTTTTTTTCTTTCTCTTCTTCCCCTACCCCGCTCTTCTCATGCCCTCCACTCCTTATTTTCTTTCTGGTTCCTTTTTTTTTTCATTTATATAAATAACTCTTTCTTGAGTGCTCTTAGCGCTGGAACCCCCTCCGGTGCCACTCCGCTCTGAGGGGATGGACCTGGGGTGGTTCTACCATTTTTACCTCACGGGCCATTAAGTGCACACGTCGAGTGAGGGCGTTATTCATCACCAGAAGTTCCATCGCCCACCCACCCATCCCCCTCCCTTTCCCCCCCGTCCTCTTAAAAAAAATTAGGGAAAAAGTTTTCATTAGTTGGTTGGATCTCTGTGGTGCGATGACAGATTGGTGGGAACGGATTTACCGGGGACCCGTTTAATTTCGCCGGCCGATAAATCTGCGGCGGAGGGTATTCGTATTGGGGGTTGGTTGGGGCGGGCGGGCGGTGGAACGCGACACGCTCCTATGCTAATTAGGGTCGCGTTGATGGAGTTGCCCCAGGGACCCATTGTCGCGCGCATAACCGTCTTTGGGGCACGGGGACGTCGTTAGAGAGAGCTTTCAAGAGCGTCTGTCTATCTGTCTAATTCGTCTCCGTCTCATCTGTATTTCGAGAAACATAATTCCCCCCAACCCCCATTCCCTCCACCAACTTCTCTAACCTCGACTATTTGCGTCTGATGGCAGAGGGGAAGAGTTTATATCAATACGAGAACTTTCCCGTGAGCAGCTTAGTTTTAACAGTCTCGGCTCTTTTAGGTGTTTTTCACCCTGAAATTGCGAAAATCGTCTGTCGTGACAGTTTATCTCTCTCTGGGTTCGTTCATCCGTCCGTCCGCACGCACATACACAAGCAGACCAACGCCAAAATTCCTAGAGATTGGCTGAAAATTAGGCGGCATAAATTTAATTTTTCCATTAACCAGATGCAATTGCCAC
Source organism: Thereuonema tuberculata (assembly GCA_023159025.1). NCBI lineage: Eukaryota > Metazoa > Arthropoda > Chilopoda > Scutigeromorpha > Scutigeridae > Thereuonema > Thereuonema tuberculata. The sequence continues at coordinate 64,936,602 of JAFIDM010010028.1, read as the reverse complement.
ATGCATCTTCGTAAGGCGTTGCTTTTGGAGATTCTTATTTCGACGGTCGGTATATGGCGGGAAAAAAAAAGCCCAAATGACATCCCTCGCCCCATTTCTTCTGGTCACAGTGAAATGTACAACAATATAAAAATACAGCATTCTACCATTTCCCATGCTTGTTCTTCCTATATACTAATGTCTTACGTTGAGTTCTTCTCCGAATGGGTCCTTGAATCCATCTAGGAAAATGGATACCTGGCTTATTTGACCTCAGCATTTTACTCGTGTTTATTAGGAAAGCCTTAAGTTTTTCGCTTTCCCGAAGGTTCCATAGAAATTGACTTGATAGTGGGATACATTCTGTTCTATGACAAGATCCCCCCTGTTGGACCAAAAGTAACAAAAAAAAAATAATAGAATCATTCTTTTATTAGAAACTGTATTCCGTTTTAAATCCGTACATATCGAATTAGTTAAATGTGCTTAGGCAGTGTTCGAGCAAATTCTTTTGAGACCTTGTGTACGAAGCACGGGCTCTGAATTGATTTCGACGTCGTCGCGGTTGTTTCTCTTTCTTTAGTCTGTGGTTGTCTCTTCTATGATTCCTGCTGTGGCGTGCCCTGGAGAACGACCTACTTGGCAGCGTAGTCTGCACTTAATATTGTAGCCTTAATAAAAAGGGTTGAAATCGAGGACCTTGTGTTAGGCTTCTCTGTACATATCAATGCCATACAGAGAAGTAGTATTATTTAGAAAGAAAGAATAATGAGAATAGGAAGAAAAAGAAGGGGATTTTCAAAGCTTTCTAAAATTAGAAGCAAAGGTTATTTTAACTATTTTGTTTTTTAAAAAGAAGGTATAAATTTAAGGTTTCTAAAAATTGAGTTTTTTTACATTTCCTTAAAAGTACTGGAATATTATTTATTAGTTGACTGGCAATGGTAGATGTGAGCTTTTAGTAACCATTGATACTTGCTTATAACCACTGATATTTCAATTCATTATTATAGTGATCTTAAAAAAAAAAGAGGGGCCTAACAGTAATCTCATCATATTGTAATGGGGGATATATATTTTTTATTATGTAATTATAACAATAAATCTCGTAACATCTGATACAGTCTGCATCGCTTGTACGCACTGAGGGAATCTGATATTTTAAACTGTTTTACAATGGACAACGAAATGCTCCTCGGGAGAAATCACAAACTATCCTCTTAAATGATATCTTCTTGTTTCTTTGCTAAAACTTTTAGAGATTATTCTTCAGTGTAAAACATTTAGTTTTTGAAGTTGACTTAATTACTCTTTGCGTTTCAGGAGAATTAGGAAGTTTTTAGGTATTTTTTTTGTTTGTTCTTCTTTTGGCTTTTATTTTGTAGTTTGTTAATCGGCTTGACTTTTCGTTTCCCCCACTCCAGAGGACGATTTTCTCTCCCTTTTTTTTTTTCTTTGTGCGTCTCCGCATAGGACTAATTATCATTATGTGTGCTCCCACGTCTCCTCTTTATTTGTCCCCACTGAAATCGGATTGCTGTAAGCATTGATAATCTCGTCTCCCTACGCCGCGACGACATATGATCGGAACCGGAACGGCACCGCCACGTCTACAGGGAATTGAGTGCGATACGTTTTTTTTTTTCCGACCTCCGCAAAAGGCACCCGTGGGTGATTTTAGACAGACTTAAAATAGTCTTGCTTATTTTTCCGCCATCTTTTTTTTTCCCTTTCGTTTTTAGTTTTTTTTTTTATTTTGTTGTTGTTGTTGCTACTGGTATGATGCTGTAGGTCTCGGAAGAGATATAAAAACGGAAAAAGGAAAGTCATGGAGTAAATATCTTCCATGCTTTCGGCTAATTGTGAGAGTATGTACAACTACGTAAACCTGTTCGTATCATCTTGCATTGTTTGACTATATTTTTTTTTTCTTTTCTTATCTCGTACATATAAATTGGAAGTAGCCCGGGGAAAGCCCAGGATTAGTTGGATCAAAACATGTAGAACAAAATTGAAATATTTGTTTTGTTAGTTTGTGTGAGTTTTTGTTTTGTTTTTCAAAAGTTCTCAGTTTTTTAGGAGGTGCTTTTGGGATTTGTTTTCCTGTTATCTGGAATTAGGTTAAGAGAGCTAAAGTAATATAAAGAAAAACAAAAATATACAAATTTGTGTGCCTTTAAAACTCTGAGGCTTGATTGACTGTCGGTGCCAAACTTGTAACACAACGTTAGCCAAAATCGAGTAGTATGCGTCGTCTTTGTTGATAGTTTATTGAAAAAACTTTATTTTTCAAACTAGAGGAAATGGACTGAAACTGTAAGTTTATTTTTCCATAAAAACAGGTTTAAAGATTTTAAACATAATAAAGGTAGCGATAGCGATTAGTAAACCAACGATTAGTAAACAATGCTTCGCAACGGCTTTTGATACGTGAATGAAGAAAATTATTCAAAAGTTAATACAAAACGCCTACTTATAAATAAGCGGAGTGAAAAGTCGGTTGCGTGCAAATTAAAATATATGTATATTTTAAAAGGATTTGGTATTTTCGGCCTTCGCCGACTTTGACAATCATCAACTTTGCGATCCTACCCTAATTCTCCTACAGCAGTTACAACAAGATAGCTATCGCTACCTTGGAGCCCGACCAGCTGGAGAGACAAACTCTACGGCTCTGAACTACTCTTGTCAAGACCTTTTCAACGACACCCTAATCAAGTCTCTGGCCTTCGTGGTTGCTGAGTTGATACTTGTCCACAAACAGAGAGAAAAACCTGGGATAAAAGGCTTCACGGTATCAGAAGCCTAAAAAAGCAAAAGTTGACCACTCGCCAGTCTCACATCTGTGGGTAACGGTGCTAATGTAGTTCTTTTGTCGACCGCTGTGTCAGTTGTGGCGCCTCTTTCGAGCATCAGACGCAGAAACGACAACAGTTATACGTAGGTCATTTTACAAATCCGGGAGAAATTGAGATACGAAATCTAGAAATACAAATGTTATTATTTTTATTTATTTACAGTGGAACCCCGCCATTCGTCCGCCTCGCTATTCGTACAACTCGTTATTCGTCCAACTTTTTCAAGTAAAATTGAACTCTCCATTCGTACGCTTGCTCGCGATTCGTACAGCGTGACCTTGTTACTGGCCGCCCCACGCGGTCGCTTCAGTTCAGTCTCGTGCTAGCTTCCGTACGCTATGCATCATCCACCCAAGCTTCGTGAAACTTTCTGCTATTTTATTGTTAGTTTTTGTTATTTTTATTGAAAATAGTGCAGCCATGGGTCCAAAAAAGATTACTGATTCAACTAAGCCTAAAAGGAAAGCAGTGAGAAAGACAATTGAATTGAAAAAAGAACTCGTTGCGAAGTTTGAAAGTGGAACTCGTGTCTCTGACCTGGCAACGCAGTATGGCATGGCGAAATCAACCATATCGTCTATACTGAAAAAGAAAGACATAATAAGAGAGAGGCCTATATATTTATTGTTTTCATAGTTCTTATGTATTTTACGCTTAAAGTATTATTACAAAGGTTTAAGTAAGCAATCATCTCTGGTTTCTGGAACGGATTAATCCAATTTACATTATATCTTATGTGAAAAAATGATTCGCCATTCGTACAAATCGCCATTCGAACTGCCTCCTGGAACGGATTGTGTACGAATAGCGGGGTTCCACTGTATTTATTTTGTTGTTTTTTTTGGAGGACGATATCGTCTTACATCTACGAAGTGAAAGATACTTAAAGTGGAAAAGATAAAAAGAAACTATATTTTCGCGAGAGTTGTGAAGTCTGGATCTAACTGAATTCAGAAGAAGAATACACTGATGTTTAATTAACCAGCCTTCATGGATTATATAAAGTTCACTTATTAGTTTGTGAAATATCTGAAACAAAAGTTTATTTTTTTTTTCCTCGTTGTAAATGCGCCGTTATTAATTAAACCTTGTAATATCTTTTAGACGGCGAGGCTGTTCTGTGAATTCTTGTGTACTAATGGCTTTTAAATTTCATTATGATGTTGTAAGATAAAGCATGACCAAAGGAGAATTACAAACTTTGTTGTTGTAGCAGTGTTCCGTAGCTCTGGAATATTGGTGCTCCGGAATGAAATACGGGGGTGTATTGACGCAACGTCAAGACGTTGAATGCAAGTCCCCCATCTTTTGTTGTGTTTGGAACAAGTTTGTTTCGAGTATTTCGTTGCGACGTCTTGAAATTTCCCCAAGTCAAGGCGTTTAACCCCGACTAGTTTAGCTAGCACCAGGCGGACAAAGGCGCCTCCATTCCTCCGCCGAACCTCTTTTCCGCAGCCAACAAAAGGCGAAAGCAAAGACCGTCTTGGAGGCTTTGGAGACCCGGTCCCGGCCTTCCTCCCTGCTATCAGCGGCTGCCACTAGATGAATGGGCCGTCGGACTCCGGCAGCGCTCCGCCGTAAATTCTTGGTCGGGGCCGGGGGAATCAATAGTGGGCCTTGGCAGGTCGGGCGCAGCAGTTTTCGCGGGCGCTGCGTTTTCGACGTGGTTGGGCAGGGTCGAGTTCGGGCACGCACCAGTCCCTCCCCCGCCTCCCTTCTCTTTTCCCCCCACCCCCACCATCCTTGTGCGATTGTGGCCCGGAGATTAATCGGCCGACGCTAGAAGGAGTTCGCCTTACGCATCTCGCTTTCTCCTGAAATTCCGTCTTTGTCTTGTATAAAGAGGCAATGGGAGCAGCCCCGACCTCCACGTCTCTTAACCTCCGTTTAGCGTTACGATGTCCTGCGGTAATAAACAATGACCGCAACGCCATAGTGCATTTAGAATATGTGTTAAATAGTCGAGCCTTAGCATAGTTCTTTTAAATCTGCCAGTCTTTTAAAGTAACTATGCTTTGTAGAAAACTCCTGAATGTATCTTCAGTGCTTTATATTATTTATCAAACAGCTTCTCGCTTTATTTGTCAGATTCCGTTTGGAATTTACTTGAAACTTGTAATATACCTAGTTAATAGTAAAAGTTCGGGCTATATTTTTTTTTTACTTAGGGTTTCCCAACTTTTACTGGCAATGTGTATCGGCAGTTAATGATTGCCTACCTATTGGGTTCAGTACGCACGGATTTGTTGTCATCTTTTTAAATTAGTCCTAGCATTAGATTAATAGCATAAATAATTTTCTTCCTATTTCGATTTTAAATTTCCCGGATCTTTTCTTTTCCGTCCCCCCCCCTTCCTTTTTTTTTTTCCAATACTTTCTTTAGGATATTGTGGAAAAGTCCTGTTTATAAGAAACAGAACTTTTCCACAATATACTAAAGAAAACGTTGGAAAAAAAAAAACCCATTTAAGCTACGCCCAGATTGTTGATTGATTTAATAATTGTCTTAACTCGTAGTAACAGATTTGAATTTAACATTTTCTTAAAACTTGGTATCTTCAGTTCTTTAGCCAACACTTCAGCTGATCGCTAACGAGCGGTAACGAAACGGTAGCCATCCTGGGATGCTTGACGGTATCAAAACTGTATCCTACTGTACCGATCAGCATTTATTAATAATGAGGTTAATAAAGGCAAAATACAAAAAAAAAAAAAAAAAAAAAAAAGTAATAATAACAAAGACCCTCTGGTGATTTTCTTAAAAGGCTCTTAATTTTTCCAACAAATGAGGAGGAACCTACCTCCTCCCACCCTTTCCCTTAAGCTATGTAGTCAGCACTTTTGTAAAGTTTGGTAAGTGAACCCACAGTCCAAGAAAGAAAAAAAAGAAGGCCGACTGATTTAAGAACAGAAGTATTGAACACAAGAGGCCCTTCTATCATTTTTCCTTTTCCTTCTCATCTCTTTGCCCGTCTTTAGGGAGGTCTTGCTCCACTTCACTTTCGATTCCTTCCACTTTTTTCTTCTTCTTCGTGCATTTTTGTGGGGTCGCTTCTTCTTTGCCAGAGTCGGCCGATTTTTCCGGCGCACTCAGCAAGTTCCCGTTACTTCTTCTTTCTCCTCCACGATGATGGGTGTCTTTCTGTGGAACAGACGAGCAGAACTGGACACACGGACGGTTCATCAATCTAATACCGAATGCAGCTGTCTCTCTTTTTACCTTTTTACCCAAATCTTTCTGCTGGAGCAAGATTGAATAGCTGATTGTGATTTGTCGAAGCTCATTATACCAACCATCTCCCTCTCTCTCAATGCTATTTATTTATTCATGCGTTTATATTATATTATACTCTCGAAATAAGCACGAATGATCTAATAGGAAGAAAGCATGTGTCGGTGTCGTCTATTAGTCATACAACTGAGACTAATTATAGAGAACATTTATAAGATAAGTAAATGGCGACTAAAGCAGTGAAGACTAAAGAAGTTTCAGCTTCCTTTGGATAATTAGTTTTGAGATACTTTTATCAGATGCGGACGAACGGCGTCCTGATTTAACTCAGAAGTACATTGTGAAATTTTCTCCGTTTTTTGTTGTAAACCACTTTCCTAAGGTAACCTATGCTTATAACTTCCTGTATTCAGTATATGTATATATCCCATCTCCTCCAGAAAGTTTTGGGACCGGTGAAATCAGACAAAGAGACAATTCCAATTTTCTATTTGAAAACTTTCAGCGTGTGAAGCATTTGTACCCGATAAGAGTTTGTATAGAAAAACTTTAACAGTGAACAGCAAATAGATTTCTGTCGAATGGGTAGTAATCGAGTTTATGTTTGCGGGTAAGTTTGATTTTTTTTGATTAAAATTAAATTGGATTTCGTCAGTTTTCGACAAATGGAAAATTTGAAGGTAAATTATACAACAATAATACTAAATTTTTTTAGAGATTTTTTCCTTTTTTTTTCGTAAATATATATAAATAAAAACAAGGTGGGGATAGGGATTAGCAAACCAATTACAATGTCTTCTGATACGTATAAGAAAATATAGTTGATATTGCTTTAATTTCCTTATTATAAATGTAATTAAATTAAATATACAAGTAGGACGAAACGGCCGTTCCCGATTCCTTCCCGATAATCGAACCAGAAAGGCAATTTGGTTAGATTTGTGCTGAAAAATTATTTCTTGTTGTATTTAATTTAACCCATTTTACAGCATGTTAAACTTTATTAACTTATAAATGTAATTGTTGTGAATGCAAAAGGCGCAATTGTTGCGATTGTTGTGATTAATGTCATTGTTGCTAATATTTTAATGATACTTGTCCCGACAAAACGGGAATATAAGTCTTCTTTGATCAGAAGACTAAAAAGCGAAATTATAATGAAAATAGATAATACGTTCTTTGTGGAAATCGTTATTCTCCGATGCGTATGAATCGATGTTAACAGACAAGTAATCGTAACCACAATTCTGTTTTTAACATCGATTCTAATTTAAAGCAAAGGCAGGGCAATCAATACACGGAAATGACTTTTTTATTTTTCATTTTTTATTTTTCTCCTATAATCATTTGAAACGAAAAGGGGACGATCAGCGTAAAACCGTTATCAGGCGTCTTTTTGATAATTTATGTCGGGTTCGTTTGCTCTGTGTGTCTTGGGGGGGAGCTGTTATTTAAAACACATGAAGCTGTTGGGGATGTGATTGGAATGGTGCAAATGCATTTTCTGTCGTTTTTCGTTTCGAACGCGGCAAAGAAACTCTGCACAAGAAGTATCGCCGTTGAGTTGTTGTGAAACTTGGGACGCAGTTTTGGAACATGTTGTGAAGTCGGGATCTGTGGCAACCGTCCAAACGGGGGCGGATTTATGCAAATTGTATTAAGGAAGTTTAGCGATAACTCTGTGCTGTTGTCGCTATTCTTTCCTAACATTTTCGTCTTCGTCTTTTTTTTTTTTTTTCCAACCGACATCCGCGTTTAGAATTCGTGATTTTTCTTTTTTTTTCTTTTCATTCCCATGCCTTCTTTTCTCTTGACGCAAACTCATTTTTAGAAACTATTCTATAATTGATGGTAGGTTTCAGTATCGTTCGAATGATGGCAAGCATTTGTATTTCCGAACGCACTGTTTTATGGGACAGTTCTTCTTTCAAAATTTAATTGAAGTCGTACTCGAATCCCGTTAATATCGAACAGCGTTTCGCAAACCCTAAGACTTCTCCGTTAAATTAAAAATAAATAAATTAAAGTTTGTACAGGAAATTTTGAATAACCACATATATTATATAACTCATATAAAATACAGGGTGACTCACAATTCCCTGTACAAACTTTAAAGGCAGGTTAGGAATAGAAAACAAAAACATAGTGGAACGTATGTCCACAAACGCCAACCGAATATGCTAGAAACTACACTAAGGTTCAGAAATGAAAGACAAACAAGTAAGGTAGCGCTAATAACCATGTTTTCTATTTTTACAAGGTGCCTGTTTCCGTTGAATGATCCAGTTTCTCTGGTACAACCGCGCAAACGTTTGATTGGGAGTTAGGAATGAAGTATTAAGTGACAATAAGAAAAAGTAAATCATTAAAAGAGTGCTTTCTTTCATAATTATTCTTTATAGTTAATTGTTATTTTTAAAATAAATTATTTAATAAGTTTTTATTAAAATAAATGACAAAAAAAAATTCTTTAATTTTTGTGTTTGTCCTCATTTCAGTATTGAGTGTCGGACATTTTCTTGTATTCGAGCTAATTTTAAAACTTGTGCTAAGTTTTGCGGTGATTGGGAGTGATAGGGTTGAGATGGATCATCTTGACGTTTATCAATTGATATTCGATTACAATCGGGGAGTGACAGTTTGGATACACCAATTGCGCGGGTACAGTTGCATTTCAATTATCTTTGATGTCCTCACTCGCAACGGCTTTAATCGATGCCAGCTTCGCTTTCGCCAGAAACGTGATATTAAAATCAATTAAAATGGCTTTTGGAGAATAGGTATATCTATGAACGAGACAAAATGAAACCGGTCTATTCGAAGGCGGAGTTCTGCAATCAAATATGTTTTGAAAGTTGGCGAATTTCGATCGACGAAAGATATTTCCTAAATTCTTTTTTTTTTTTTCCCCCCCTTTTACTTCTTCCGTTTTCTATTTTGTGGGAGTCTTTATTAAAGTTGTCGTTTTTAATCTGGGAATCAACATAGAGAGAAACCCCATCTGATATCTCGCTGGTAGAAATTACTGTGTGGGTGTCTCCGAAGAAGTAGAGGTTTAAAGACAACGGGGAATAAGGAAACGCTTGCATGGCAGTTGTTGTTTGGAAGAAGGAAAAAGATCTTTTTAGTTTTTTAATAATGCTTGATAGGAAGGTCAAAGGATGAATCATCCTCTTTGTTGGGTGGTTAGCTCGAGAGATAGTTGTTCTTCGGATTAAGGTAGCAAGACCAGTCCGACGGTTGCCTTAAAGAAAGTATATTATTTCATTCCTTAAAGCCACCTCGTGATAGAGGGTTGGATGATCCCTAGATCTGTCTTGAGAAGAAATAATCAACAGCAAATTTTCCGATGATCACAAGTGTAACAGAAGAATAAACTAAAACAAGTGAATATAATTTTGTGCTAAAGCATAAATTTAAGGGCGACCCATAACAATAAAAAAAAAGAAATACAATAACGTCTAAGGAAAAATATAAAAGAAGTGAGAAAAAAAATAGTTAGAAACATAAGAAGAAAAAAAATTCCACGCAGACATTGAGAAAAAAATGATTTAAGAGGAAAAGAAAAAAAAGAAGTATGATATACGGGTTTGAACTGACAACCTTCAGTATATGAGTCCCAAATCTTAACCATCAAGCTACAGCTGACAACTGAAATGAAATGGTTGCATTTCTAATGCTTAAGCTAATAGCGGAAATCCAATGAAAACAATGTCTAATATCTCGAACATGGGGGCATTAGCCCCCTGAAATGACCCTATTCCTACGTTGTTTGGGCCTCTGAACACGATGGTGAAATCCGTTGGTCGATCCGACCTTCCGTTCGGGAGTTGTTAGGGGTGGCAAGACGCAATAGCTACCGAATTTACTATCATAATAGCTCCCAAATGCGTCGCTAAGAAGAAGTGAAAATTTGAAATTCAGAGAGATGCAGTTTTAAGGTAATTAAATTGAAGGCGGAAGGTAACTGAACACAGTTGTGTAACTCGATTGCATTCGTAAGAGAAAGAAGAGCACAACGACGACGTTACTTTTGTAGTCGAAGGTTTCGATTTTCTCTGTCCCTTTCTTTCTCACCAAACATTCCATCTTTAAACTTAGTAAAAGACGAATCAAGATAGCCGGAGATTGGCTTTCATTTTCAGTAGCACTAGATAGATTTACAGTTTCATCCTGTTTTTATTTATTTATTATTGTTCTTAATAAAGCTTTTTCCTTTCTTTTTTTTTTTTATTTTTCCATATTGTATTGGTTTTAAAAGGGCAAAACTTTGTGAGTTTCCTTCATATTTCATGACTTTTCCTTTCAGTCTTTCAAATGTAAAAAGCGAGGGAAGGCCAAGCGAAGCGCGCTTCGACCGACCGACCGAGCCACTTGTGTTGCCGCGGCCCCAAGAACAACGGCAGAATCGGTCATTCTCTACACTTTCTTTTTTTCTTTCTTTCTCTGTCAGCCCTGAACTCTTAGTCTAACTGCGCCGTTGGTTTTTTTTTTTTCCGTCGTCCGGAGAAAATTTATCCGCGGTCGTAAATGTCCGATCGCTGCCTACGGATTGTGTGTGTGTCAGGGAGGAGGGGGAGTTACATATAGGCAGTGTAGTACTTTAAAATCCATTCGACTCCTCCCAAAACTTAAGATTTCGTTTCGGGCTCGTTTCGAACGACAGGATTTTTCTTTGCTTTGGTGAGGGGGGCTCCCTTCTCTCCTTTCCCACCGATTCCTGTTTAGGGGGAAACCTATTATTTTCTTGAAACATTATTTTAATTTGATCTTAACACTATCGCGAATAATGGTTATAAGAATTATTAAATAATTGTTTGTAGGGTGGGGATGACCTAAATTCCTGCTCCACAATAATTCTAAATTTTGAACAAACAGAGAATGGCAGAATGTAAGTGAGACCTCATGACATCCATGCTTTACGTGATGTTTCATGCTTACTAGTGATCATCCGCTAGGTATACGAAGGTCTTCGGTAGAGGGATCAGTAGATTTAGTTCAGCGATAGGAGCAACTCCATGAAGAGAAAAAAACAGATACAGAAACAACAGCTGAACGCTCGCTAAATTTTTTTTAAACTCATTAAAAAAAAATGCATTTACTGTAATGGCTTTGTAATTCATTTGAAACCCAACGTATATCTTTGCATATCTTACAAATTGTTTATTTGTTTTCTGCTTTTTTGTTACTACTGGATATCAATTAAAATATTATACATTTCATTTTGCAATAATTTCTTGATATTCTTCGCTTATCTCTCCCACTAGATTTGCTGACTTGTGTTTTCTTTTTCCCTTATGGTTTTTGAAATATCTAGGTCATTCCCAATTTTACGCCAATTCATCATTCGCTCTGCATTATGGGACAAACCATGCATACATACAAGCACAACTAGGATTTTACTTTCAGTTCATCAAAAAAGAAAGGAAAGAAGAATATCCGTTCTAGATCAGTCTTCTATTTCCACATCCAAACAAAGTGAAATATTGTAAAAAGTCAGCTTAAAGTCCTTCCCTGGCGCAGCGTACTCATTGTTGCTCTGGGCTCCATAAAAATTAATTAACCAATCGTCCAACAACCCTCAGTTTTTCCTAGTAGCTGTTAATAAAGTAAGCTTAATTTTCGTAGGGAATACAAAAAGCAGAAAAAGAGAGTTAAAATTACACACACACACACACACAATGTGCATTCAACATTTTTAGATAATTTTATATGGTAGGCAGGCTTTAAAAAGAAGATTTTTTTTTTCTTTTTCTTTCCTTATGTGACCTTCATCTTAAGTACTTAACTACAGAGGAGAGTCGGAATGACTTTCATTCAGCATTTAAGCACGTTCCTTTCCTACATGGAAGAAGCTTAACTAGGTCTCGTTAAGACTAGTCGGGAATTAAGAGAGTGGAGGAAGAAAGGTCGTCTGCGTGAATCCTTCCTCCCCCCCGTCGTTCTGTTGAAGAGGGCAGATGTTTTGATGAGTATTTCCACAGTTTTTATTCATATCGTTTGAGTCGTGAAAGCGCTGACTTCATAATAGGGGAGGCCTTTCTTTCTCCTGTTCTGCCTCCTCCCCTAGAAGATCCCGTCGTCGGCGTTTGGCTCGCAGGCAGCGGCCAACTCAGAATTCACCATTTGCATTTGATTGCCGTGTTTTACGATTGCCGTTATGTAGAAGGCCCTCCTTTTTTTTTTTCTTCCGAAGCGTTTTCCTCCAATTCCCACCCCTTTAAGCGCAAACGTTTTGTGTTCGTTTGTGAATGGATGGATTTTGATCGTAGATTCCGGTCGAAAGAAGTAGTTAATTGACTTTGGCGTGAACTAAGAGAAAAAAAATCACAGCCACACGCGTTGTTTCTGACGTTTCTTACAACGCTTGACACCTTCAGTTCGAAATGATTCGATTGATTTCAACGTTCTACTAGGAATATTATGACAGTCGTTCTTGAACTCTAAGGGGCGATAATTTTTTTTTTCTAGGGGGATATTTATTGTTTTCCGTAAATAATTATTTGCTAATTATTGTAAATTTACAAAATTCATAAGTGTAGAAATCTTACAGGTAACAAGTAATAATAACAAGAGAATATAATTTTGTGCTAAAGCATAAATATAAGGGCGCCCCATAATAATAATGATGATAATAATAAAAACTTTAAAACCAAAAATCCACGCGGACTTTTGGAAAAAAAAAAAAAAAAAAACTATTAGAAAAGAAAAACAAAAATCAAAAGATATACCAGAGTGTCTACAGAACCGGGAAATCAGGGAAAACCTGGAATTGTCAGGGAATTTTGTTATTCTGGAAAAAATCAGGGAATTTTTTTTGGTTGAACAGATTTGTTTGGAGGTTTTTTTTTTCTCTTATCAGGGAATTTTAAAAGAAATTGTTCATGAAATCAGGGAAAAATCAGGGAATTTTTTTATTCAGATTTTGTAGACACCCTGTATACGGATTCGAACCGGCAACCTTCAGCATGAGAGAGCATCAAGCTGTAGCTGACAACTTGAAATTAGATAATTGCATTTCTAACATTTAAGCTAATAGCTGGTATCCAATGAAAACAATGCTAAAATATCTCGGGGGGGGGGGGGGGCCTTTGGCGCCAGAAAATAGGGGTGGATGGACGGACAAACGCAGTAGCTATCGTTTTTGGTCGCTATCAATGCGTTTTTATAATCTTACTTTCTTAGGAAAGCGAGTCTTATTAAAACAGTCCTTCCTTTTTTTTCTTCCTCGAAAGGCTTTTGAACTGCTGAAGAGATCTTCTTGAAACTTAACGTGCATATTTACTTAGGAGAGACGAACTAACTTTTGTATTTGAAAATTATTTCCTATGGGGTCGTTACCGAGAAATCTGGACGGCGAAGATGAAATGCATTGAAACGAAACAGCAAATTATAGGTTTAGGTAAGAGTAAAATTTAAGTTTTCCAAATGAGCAGTGATCTAGAATCAAAACGGTTTAATCACATTCGTAAGTCGGCCCGCAATTATTTCTTTTTCTTTCCTTTGCGATTATTACACTTGTATAGTTAACTGTCTTTGTCTGAAGCTGGCAACTTATACAAATCGCCGGAAGAGAGCATTATGGGCAAATGAACATTTGGAGAAAAGTTGAAGAAACTTGTCAAGAAACGGGCTCTTGAAAGTAATACTAATAAATAAATAAAAACTTTGAAAGGTTGTTCGTTTGAAACAGAGCTATTTATCTAGTTTTACATATGTACAGTACTTGACTTAGCTTTTCCTTTTAAGATTTCACTCATTAGCTATCGGAGAAGTGAAGTGGTGTTGGATCTGTCGTTGGACGAACTCCAGTGTGACGAACTTTGATATTGTTTGGTTGGACAGGCCCCGTAAGCTTTCTTTTGAAGTACGTCGGTCGTAAACCATCTTGACGCTGGATTATCCCCCGGACTGCTGCTGCTGCCCCGTCATTGCTTCCTCGATAGCGTCCACCATCTTCGCTGCGAAACGGTCTTCTTCTGCCGCCGCCAGAGCCATTGTGAAGAAAGAGGGAAGGGGAGGGTAAACGCATTTGCATCGGTCTCGAGCTATAAAGTTGATGATGGCCACGCTGTGTACTTACTACACGCCGTCGAATGTTTCCACTGCCGGGCAAAAACCATTTGGTTCACCCATCCGTTTCACTTTTATCTTCATCCGTTTCCCGGAGAAAAGAGGGAGACGAAAATGATGCATTTTGAATTGGCATTAATTTACTTTCCGTAGCGCCATAAATGCCATTCTCTCTCTCTCTTCCGGAAATAAATATTTCAGTCTTAAATGAGCGGGAAGTAATGGCAGGCCATGAACTCCCGAAAACATCCACTTCCTTGACGATTATTCTTTATATATATATATTTTTTTTTGCCTTTTTTTCTTCTTCGTCTTCCAAGTTTTCCTATAATAAAACAGTACTGTTTCCTTTCAAAATGCCAAGCAAACGGTAAAAGCAGCTAAGAAGAGACGATGCCAGTACAAAAATTGCTCCAAGTGCTGGCGCTTCTCCGCCATTGAAAACGAATGTTGCAGTCAGTCCGTGAAATAGGGAAGGGATTGTTCCTGGTTGGTGGCATTCAAAATTGTTGTAGACGGATCTGCGATGACTTTCTGTTTCATTCAGTCCTGCAGGCGGTTTTACGTGAATGGTGGCGTTACGAGCAATTTGTGTTTTGGAGGCCAGCGAATGGATGAAGTTTTTCGTACCTTTACCATCGGGATTCTGGAGTGTTGGAGTTTACTGTTTAGAGTAGCAACTTGGACGATGAATTGTGGATCAGGTTTTACTGTGAGAAACATCCTTTTTGGCAAGGATTGGGAAAGTCCTTTTCAAGTAAGAAGTACATCTTTCCGATTTTGTTGGAAATTCCCCCTCCCCCATCTTTCCCTTCGTGTTTAAAGCCCCGCGAACACCATCCAACTTTGCACCAACTTTAGTCGGCCGACTTCGAGTTGGCCAACTTTTGTCAACCCCGAACACCACGTAACTCGACATGAAGTCGGCCGTGATAACAGGAATCCCGTAATGCAATGCGTTTTCCCCAGCAGCTGTGGAAAATCCGAAAAAATCGAGATTTTGAAACCTCTCTGATAAATTCTGCCGAATACAATTACTGCATTTCAGTATAAACTTTTTTATGCATGAAAGAAACTCTCAGTGCTGATATTCATTGTTTACGAGCTTGTCTTCGAATCGAATCGGCGAACATCATTTTTGGACGTCACATCTTCCATGGGCGTGACGTCACGACTGACGTGTTCCAACGTTGCCCTGTGATTGGGTAATTCCGACCGACTTCCAAGCAACTTTCCGAGTTGCTGGTGTAGGAACAACTCGAATCGGACGACTAAAGTTGGTGCCAAGTTGCTGAAAAACGGGCTCAAGACTGTCTCTATGAACTCGTGACGTCAAAATCGGCCGACTAAGTTGCTGGAAAGTTGCATGGTGTTCGCGGGGCTTTACACAACCTCCACGAGGGTGATGGTTCCGAATTGGACGGAAGCCAGCCTCTTTCCCATTTGGTAAATGAGCGGATTCGAAACCAACGAATTGAACAACCGAACCACATGGATCTCTCGACTCGGAAGCAAACTTCCAATTAATCGAAGCTCTCTTGAATGCCCAAGACGGTTCGCGGGGGCATCGAATGACTCTTTCCCCTCCGCCTCAATTCCTCGCGTGTTCGTTAAGGATTCAAAGGTCCCCTGAACGATGAGCTTTCGCTGAGTCTCGGAATGTAGGTTGGGTTTTGAGTTTTAGACTCCTCCTTTATTGCCGTTATTATTAAAACGTTTACAATTGATGTGAATTGCAGTGAAGCCAACAACTAGGCGGGCATTTTTAAGAAACATTCCAAATGATGGGGAAACAGATTAGGAAATGAAGATAGTTTCCCCAACATGTTGAATATTTGTTAAAAATGCCCGCCTAATGCTTAAAATTAAGCTCTTATCTGTTTTCCGTTTTACTGCTGACCCAATGCCTTTCGAGCGTCCGGGAGTCCAGTGGTTTAGGCGCTGAACTGCTGTGTGGAGAGCCACGGTTCAATTACCGGCTGTAGTCTGGGATTTTTCCAGATACTTATCCTCCAGACGAGAGTTCACCCAACCTTCTGTCAAATGGATGCCAGGATTCTTAGTCGTAGGTTAAAGGCCTTTGACTGACCATCTGACTTTGACTATATTATTTTTCAAAAAAGAAGGGTTTGCCATATGTGGTGATTATGTAAGGATCGATTTTGTCTGGAACTAACATTACCAGTCATGACGTCATCAACTTGATCTCCGAGCAGTCAGTCCAAGATGGCGTCGTTTTGTGATCGCCTAACAGTGACCAAGAAAGGACAAACTTTGCGTAGCCAAGCAATGGGAATAGTGTGGAACGTTTTTAATTAATAATAATAATAATAAAAATAATAATAATAATAATAATGTAAAAATGTATTCATAACTATAGAAAATATAAAAACTAGGATGCTTTCGTAATGCTTACAAGATTCAGTTACGGATTTTAGCAACAGATGGCTGTGTTACGTACTGGAAACATCAATCTACTGTATAAGGAAATTACGTCATCAAATGCTCTTCTTTCATGAACTGAACTGTAGTCCTGTTGGTCTAGAATCGCTGGGTGTCTAAACCTCTTAAGGTCCTATACGGCCTGGAGTGCTAGATCTTTTTTTTTTTTCTCAGCTAAAGCAAAAGCTTCTAAACATATAGCAGAAATATAGCGTCAAGTTATAGTAGATTTATTATATTTAACTCTTTCAATTAATGAAAAAAAAAGGAAAATTTCTTAGCAACAGCTCGAACCCCCACCCCTCACTTACCCACGGAGAAGACACGCGGAATCTTATTTGATAGAAAAGCAACCTAGATCCAGTCTGGAGAAGAGATAGGCCTACGTAACGTAATCGAAACCGCTCTCTAAAGTTATTACACTTGACAGAAGGCTGAGTGAACCATGGGACGGTAAAAACTCTTCGACGCCGAATACGATTGTATTAGAATAATAAAACAATTGTTCTGCGCAATTTGATTACCCGTGCAGCTGATGTCACTGTTAATAAAAATAGAGCGGCGTTACTGTTTCAATGAACTCTCATCAGAATGAGAAATTAGGACTTTCGAACTTTCTTTGAAAAATAAAGAGTCCAAGTACTCGGCTTAATTTCTCTCAGTAAATAAAAAAGTTTTATGATGTAGAGAGGTCTCGTGAGGTCGTAGTTTATAAAGAGAGTAATCTTGTTTTTTTGTTTTGTTTTATTGGACAATCCCGTTTTCCATGAAAATCCTATTTCACTGGAACTTTTGAAGCACGAAGTTTCTTTCCGTATTTCTAAAAGGATTAACATTTCCCTCCCATCCTTTCAGTTTTTACTTTGAAGTAAAAAAAAAAAAAAAAAAACCTCGGAGGCTTCACCGTAAAAAGACGATGAGGTTTTATTATCAGTTGACTGCGAGTGCGACATATTGAATGCGAGTTGGCCTTTTGGTAGATAAAGTGAGACCAGCTGCCTCGTCCTCCCCCGTGGTCGTCGTCAACGGTCGTGGAAAGTTCCAGTACCTACGCTCAGTTGGGCCTTTAAGGATCCATAAAAGTCCAATGCGTTGTCGTATCAACGCGTGCAGCGTTTAAGGGACGCGATCGTGTGACGCACGCCAATGACTCCTCCGAGGGGATAATAAGAGAGCGTTTTCGAGGGGAAGGGGTTACTGGGAGAGGAGAGGGAAGGGTCAGCGAACTGACGTAGCATACTTTCGGTGAGATAACGCATTTCTTCGGAATTTTTTTTTTTTTCCTACTTCAAATCCATTTGCATGTTTAATCATTCGCGACGTAGAATTTAGTGTCTCCTCGAAAACGAAACTGAATTTTTTTTTTCGTCATCTCGTAAAATCTGCAACGCTCCCGTTTTAACTGTTGTTCTACGGCGATGTTCCTTTACGTCGTAACTGTTGATTTTTCTGAAGGGGGGAAAAAAAAAAAAAAAAAAAAATCTTTTGTAGTCTTTTGTCTTAGTTTGGCGGCAACCAGATTGCAAAAAGTTTATTTACGAACGGTTAGGCTTGTTTTCTTTTAGATGCTAGAGAATCATAAAACGATACAGGGCGTCTCAAAACTAAGTGCATCCCAATGCTAAAAGCCATAATCTCCTCTTGTCGATGATCTACGTTGGTCTGCCCGTATCCATCAAATTCCTCCCTTCTCTACTGGACTGTTCTTCATGAAACCTAGTATAGGACAAGATCAATGAAATTTAATCAAATTACACAAGATTAGAGATTTAGCATACGTTTAACATAAATCTTTTTTTATATCCAATGCTACGACCACGTATCTTAGTGTCTACTCCGTTTAATGCTGGAACAATTAAAAGCTATATGCGGTTTACTGTAAAAGTGCTTCTTTTTCTTTCTTTCTTTTTTTTTTACATTGATGCATATTGGAAAATTTCATCGACATAACTTTGAACGAAGTTTTATAGGATGTCTCAAAACTGAAGTTTCAGAGTTACTCTGTCAATGAAAAGGTTTTTAACTCGAGGACTAAATTTACTGCAATGTTAGTGAATACGCCTCTGGCAATTTTGTTACTTTCGGTACCAGAAAATGTTTTAACAGCGTCACAATAACTGATACGTTGCTGTATTCCTCAGTTTCGTGTCGGGAGATCGTAAAGTATTTTATTTTGAATGTTAATGTATTTAATTTTAACCTGTTCTACGCTTAAAATAAAATCTGCTCTAAAATTAGCGGAATCGTTCGTGTTGTTCTTTTTTTTTTTTCTCTCGCTGTATCTCGGGAAACCACGCGGAGACTGAGTCAATCAAGAGCAATGAAGTTCATTTTTGGTTCCGCTCACTAGCATAACTAGACTTGAACATGCCTTTCTTTTGAAATAGCGATATTTTAGGAAAAATGTTGTCATTTTCTTCCCCCTCCCTCCCTCGCCTTTTCCATTACTTACGGTCGTCGGTTTTTATTGGGGGTGGGTGGGTTGGAGGGCGAGAGGAGACCGAAATGATCTTCTTCCTGACGAAAAACTTTTTGTTTCGCCAGTGATTAATGCAACGATTACAGAGCGACGAAGGCATCCTTTTCCATCGCCCTCAAATCGCGCCAGAAAATAAAATGGGCCAACGCACAGCCTCCACCAATTTGGAAAATGGCTAATTTGCATAATTTGGAGAGTCGGATGGCGAGCTTTCTTTTCTTTTTTTTTTCCTTCTCTCTGTCGGATTTCTTTTCTTTCTTTTTCTTTTTTTCTCTCCTCTTCTTTCCTCTCTTTCGCTTTACTTTTTTTTTTGGCGGCGCGTATCGTACAGAATTTACAATCAAATAAAACACGAGTCTCATTCTTATGTTTGGATTTGCAGACCTGAACAAAATGTTGCCGTTATGTTGCTTGACGCGGGGGTGAGGGGTTAGAATTGAGTTGATTTTTATCGCTTAAATTCAGCTGTATTACTTTTTATTTTTGTTTGTTTCGTAAGCTTTAGAAGGAAAAAAAAAAAAGCTTTAGAAAGGTTATCGTGTCTGCATGTAAATAGAAATTTTGTTTGTTTCCAAATAACCTTGAACGGATCTGTTTGAAACTTGGCGTATATATTTATGGACTGGAGGCGATGTCTTTTTCTATTTCAGAATTGTTCTTGTGCAGAAATTTGCCCGTGAGAAATACTGAGAAGCAAGTTACTCACCACTGACAAATTTATGAATTTCTATTTTTTTCCACTTTCATGCGCTAATATTTTTTCCTGGACACAAGTACCCACAAATTAGATTAGTTTTAATATTAGCCTGAATATTTCTTTTCCCTCCCATTTATTGTGTTTTTTTTTTAATTTTTTCAGTACCTTAAGTGCTTGTCATTTTGAACTTTTTCTTTTTTTATTTTATTGTTTAACATACGCCTACATTTTTCAAAGCCTAAACCAACTTTTAAATCCTCAGCTTCCTAATAAATGTATTTCAGAACTCACAACATCAACTAAATGCTTTTTGTAGTTTATAGGGTAAGGAACTACAATGTTAAAGCTTATTAGAATATGACAGGCGACGCTATTTTTTTTTTTAATTTTAATTAAATCCAAGTATCAAAGAGACTCGCCCCAAAATTACGTACAAATAATTGTCAGGAGCCACAATTCATTCCTCAAAGAGCGCGGATTGCTTAAGACCTCTCTAAAGCTTTTGCAACTTGATTTATGAGGTTACAATCACTAAGAATAATAGTCTTAGTAGTAGTTAGTAACTTTCGCTAGTTTTGAACTTCTGCAACCGAAGATTATTATTAAAAGAAAAAGAAAATAACTGTTATCGGCAAACACTTAAATCGTATTGAATGACAATTCCGAGAAATTCTCTTAAGATTGATGGAGGGTTGCGTTTATAAAAATGTTAAACGCAGGCCTTGCCTTTTAGCCAGTTGGCGGGAAGCCCATAACCTCTGACCCGGCGCCTAATGATATTGCTTCTGTAACAGCTGCAAGGATTTGGTTTTGAGCCGGGGCTTGAATATCGTCCGAGCAGCCCCGTTTTCATCATTTGCAGGATTCCTTTCTCTTGAACACAGATATAAACATATCGTTGGAAAAAAAAACAAAAAACAAAAAAAGAAATTCGTTTGCAGCTGAGATTTGAAAGCATTTTTATTTTTTTTTTTGTTTTCTTTTTCTGAATTCAGAATAACAAAAATTTTGGTGAACCAGAATTACGACGACTGTAAGAATTTATTGTAAATTTAAAACTGAGAAATACAGAAAGTAAAATAAGATATATTTGACACAACAATCTTGTAATATTCGCATGATAAGATCTAGGAAGTAGTTGTATCCTAAGGTATTGTTAAAATAAAGAAATAAAAAATAAAATAAAATCGGGGATTGTGTATAATTTGTCTTTATTTATTGTGGGTAACTACCCTTACGGAAACTAGTTTGCTGCCAGCTTTTCTGTGGGTCCAATTTCATTTTTAAATCCACAGGGATGTGACCTTTGATAGTATTTTTCTAAAATTTAAAATTTCAGCTTTTCAAGATAAAAAGTTATTTATCTTGCGTTATCACGATTAGAGTCAACTTATTTTACCATTTTTTTACCCTTAGCTTATTACCTGTTAGACTGGTGGTATATTTATCTGTTGTTGGATCCTAGAATTTGTATTGATCTATTTTGTAATGACGTTAAATTTATCCTTTGAGCTGCTTAGAATGTACAATGCAGTTACTTCGATCACGGAAGGGTGACCTTTCCGGCGTATTTCGACGAAAAAAATTAAATTCTGGAAACTTCTTTGTTCTTATTTTTTTTTTTTTTTTTTTTTTATTATTTTATTTTGTTTCCTCTCGTACAATAACATGCTAAGGGACGTTACAAAAAAAATTAGTCCAAACCTGTTATAAGCTTTGAACAAAAGGAGGGGAGGAGTGGGTTACGTTTCTCTCGCCTTCACAAAGAAATTATAAGGCGTAAATTTGTTTGATCTGACGACTCATGAATGTGAAGCCACTGTATTTTGAATTAGCGTTGTTCCGCAATCAGTTACGCAAAAAAAAAAAACCGCATTTGCCGCCACACAGGTCGGCTAGTTAAGCAATTAGCGTGAAGCGACACTTGTTACCGTTGGTTAAAAAAAAAAAATCGTTGGATGTGAGACAACGTGGCCTGTTGGCTGAATTGGGTGCTGCGCATGCGCTGTGGTGGTTAAAAATTGTGTAAAGTTCTTCAGAGAAAGTGAAGTTTTTTTTTTTTTTGAAGAAATCGTAACGACATTTTCAGTTGGTGGAAGTGGTAATTAAGACTGTCTGATTAGTATTCGGTGCTTGGGGTTGATGAAGTTCGTTGGTTCGCCTACAGGGATCGAAGCTTGACTCGCTCAAAGCCATGGGTTGTCATCAGATGAAGCATCAGCTTAGAGAACAAACAGCGGATTATCTTTGTACGCTTTTCCTGTCAAAAGCTTATCTTAATTTAATGAGATCTTTCATGAACGTTATCCTTGTTTTAAGAACTGGAAATTTGGAACCGATGCCTTTCCATTTGTTGGTGAAAGGCCCTTAAGGACTCTTGAGACAGCCGTTTCGAGTTTGTTGGTCGTTTGTCAGTCGGGTGCAAAACGTAGATCGTAAGAGAAAGGGCAGTTTTTAAATATTCCTCTTTACTGTTCCTTTAACAATAGATAAATATTGAAATATTTTCGCGCTCTTTAACATTCGTCAACCTCGATGAAAATAGGACTTGGTCAATGTTTCATACTTCAGTTTTATGAATATCGATTCAATGGAAACCATGAGAGCAGACGGAAGACAAACAAACTGGCTCAATGACCGATTATTGTACTTTTTAAAGTACAGTTATATGTACGAAACGGTATCAAGATGTTTACTGAAGTACAATTTCGACTTTAATCATTGGTGGCTTTTTTTTAATTTTTTCAGAAATTCGTCTTGAGTCGAGATAATATTCGAATTTAAAGTAACTCTTCTCTTTTGTTTTTCTGAGATAGCTTTTCAACATTCTATTTGTTGTTGCTCATAACGTGGTTGTAAATTTGTGTGCTAGTATTTCGACTTAACTCTTGTACTTGAACATCGGTCACTTGAAATCCAATAAAGGATTGTTGAGTAGATGAATGTAGTTGGTGTCTGAAGCTATCAGTTGCTCTGTCGCTGCATTGCAAGAGAGAAAGACACTTTGTGATTCTTATCTGTTGGCAGCGAGAGAAAGGAAGGCGGGGGCGGGGGGGAAGGGATATTAGCAGTCGCTGCCAAACAGTAAGTCTCGTCTCTGATCAAGCGTTGCGCTCTGGCGATTAGGAGCGACACAACACAAGTCATCACATCTCGTCGTACAACTCTCGGTATCGAAAAGACATTTGTCTCTTTGCCGTTCGGCCTGCTGTAATGGCTGCTGGTGCTCTCGGGCGCTTAATAAGGAGAGGACGGGGAGGGGGGGATGAGTTTTCTTGTAGGTTTGCCTGTCGGACCGTTAATTTTCGATCGTCCACTCTTGCCTGAAAGATTGGCTGAGGCTTGAAAGGGGAGAGGGAGACGACTCCGAAGCGCCGTCAAACTTTGTAATACTCGAACGCGTTCGTCGTTTTAATGGTGACGAGACGGCAGTGGTCGGGCATCGCTAATAATTTTAGTCGGAGTGCGACGTAAGAAGGGGGTTTTGACCTCGCGCACATTATCACTGTAAAAGATCGCGAGTGAAGTGTATTTCATTTGAATGGCAGTTACTGTTAACGAAATGATACAGCAGCCATCCCTTTCTTCAGTTGGTGTATTACATTAAAAAGGAAAGCTAGCCTCTTTATTTTAATCTCAAAGGGAAGCGTAGATAATATAGGGGTATTGACTCGAATGCAATACGTCTATATTAAGAAAGTCACAAAGAAACATAGGATTAGAATAATAATGATAATAATAAGGCCTAGAAATGTAAGTTCAAAGCGTTGTTACAATTTTGAATAAACACTAATTATACAGTAGGGCTGAAACTATCCAAAAAGATTCTGGATAAAATTGTAATTCAGTGTAACTTACTTGAAATATTGTAACAAATTTAAAATATGTTTCTAAATGCTGGTTATTTATATACTCATATTAATGAGAAACTACTCAGTACTAATTTGTATTAGAGATTATTACTCTATTTAAAATTACTCATTCTTAGAATAGGGTGTAATACTCGGGGGAGGGGGGGGGGGTTAATGCTAAAAAAAAAAGTTTATAAATTTTGTAAATAAATATATGTTAAAATATTAGTACTGGGTAAAATATCGCACGATTAGGTTTTTACATTCACTTTATTCAGTAGGCAGTTGTAATGGATTTGGGGCATCGATATTGACGCCTCTTTCCCACTGTCTCTGTTTAGTCATGAATATTTTTTTTTTCTCATTAATATTCACTGAAAGTTAGTTCCATTGTTTACCGTCTCATTTGTTAGTTGTCTTTATAAAAGTGGACTCTCTTAACAGATCCAGGTTTACCGAATCGCATTCAATAATTTCCGATATGTTGCTGAAAACCGTATTTCGTCCACACAGTCAGGAATAGGTTGTTTATTGGATCGACTCTACATTCTCATTCAGGTCGCTGATGAACAAACCTTTGTAATCGAAAAACAGAGTATTATTAAAAGTTTTTCCCCTACATCGCATAGGCCGAGATTCTTGTTGCAGCCAAAATATCAAGTCAAAATCAATTGATAGGAAAGTGAAAATTTGTACAAACACCAATGCGCACTTACCGATAAATATAATCTCTTCTCTTTTAAGAAGAGAAGTTGTGAGCCCCTTTCACATTACCTTTTCGGTTTTAGATAGTCTTTTGTTTTATTTATTTATTTATACACATTTCGCAGAAGTTCTTAGGCTCACTTTCTTAAAACAACTCTGTTATCTCCCAAGAAACTTTTCGTCCTTCTTTTGCGATTGTAAAATACTCCACCCCCCTCTGCTCATCATATTCCCGTTTTTTTTTTTTTTTTATTTCTTCTTGTTTTTTCTCTTTTAAGAAGGACGACATGAATTTTTATGACTTCAGAGTCTGAGATATATACAAACATCTACAACTTGAAAATTTAAAAAAAAAATTGATCTAAAAACTCTGACCATCGAACCTAAAATAAAAAAAAAAAAGAGGAGAGGAGAGGGCACGATTTTTAATCCTAAAAATACAACAAAAATGCTCTTAAAAACGTGTAAACGCAAATTTTGACCATTTCTATGAACAATAGTTGCTTTGTATGTCAGTAATTTGAATAATAATTATATCCACTTAAAGGTGGAAATGAAGATCGAGGAAGGAAAAAAAATAAAAGCATATTTTGAAAAAAAAATTGCAAACTTTTAACTACGTTTTCTCTAAAATTATACCTATAAACTTTTGACTTAGCTCATTTACTATACGTGTCTTTAGTCTCGCTGTCATTGCTACACGAAGATAAAGTTGTTTTGCAGCAAGGTACAATTAATAAAAAGTAAATAATAATAAAAAAAAAAGACATTTGAAAGTTTAAATGAAAATTTAAAATAGGGCATTTAGCAAGCAGTTTTCTTTTCTTCCTCCATTTTAGGAACTTCAGTATTACATGGATTTTCATTAAACATCGGTAAGTTATGTATTCAGGCAAATCTCGTCCGTCTACGATTAACTTAAAATCAAAACTTTTTTGTCCTGAGAATGGAAAGTTCAGATTTGGGTTTTATAAAAGAAAGATCCCTGTTGATGTTGGTACAGGTTGGACCGGGTAGGCAAGTAGTTAGGAACCAAAAAAAAAAAGGGTTTGCTTCCTTTCAAAGTTGCTTACATTCTTGCCCTCAGTAATAGGACTTTGAATGTTAGGATATAAAGCAAATATAGTTTTCTCAGGCTGTTACCTAAGTAATCTCCAAAATTTAATTTATTTTTGGTCATTGAACAATTCTCCTCCTCCTCTTGAATTATTTGTGTTTTTTTGTTTGTTCTTAAACACCTGAGGGTTTTAAAATGGGAAGTTGAAGATTTATTTGCGATTTCGACATATAATGAAATCTTTTAAGATCTCAAAAATTGTCCTTTATTACAAAATAAAGAAAGTCGCCTGTAAAACGGACAGTATATATAATCTGTGAGGATTTTTTTTTTTTTTGAGCCAAGTATTAGCCTTGACGTGTAACTTGTAAGATTTAATTGTTATAAATGTGGTCCCTGTGTCTTGTTGGGTTATTTGCTTTTCTCCTTTCATCCGTTGTCCTTTGGGTGCTACAAGAGGTCGTCTCACGGCGTCCTCGTTGAAGGGGTAAGAAAAAAAAAAAAAGAAAGCAACAATCAAGCAACATCGAGTTAATTTAGTGCCTTAACGAAAGAAACTCCCCCCGCTTTCACAAATCAAGCGGTAATAGGCGAGCTGCTTCGCCCGAAGCACGGAGCCGTACTTTCGCCCCAGTGGATTTGCCGCAGAAAGCAATTACACCTTCCCACTTACCTTGCCTTCTCTCTCCCCGGTGTATCGTTCTTTACGGCACAGAGGAGGGGCTGACGATTAACTTATTTGTACGAGGGGATGATTCTTTACCCACCCTGCTTCGTTACACCCTGCTGGGAGCGGCCCTCCACTCGCGTCATCGATATTGTGATGGGTTAGAAAATTTAGATGGTGGATAGTGTGTTTGGAGAGACACTTAATGCCATGGAGATTCTAAGCTGTAAAATTTAACCCCTTAA
This sequence comes from Thereuonema tuberculata, assembly GCA_023159025.1. NCBI lineage: Eukaryota > Metazoa > Arthropoda > Chilopoda > Scutigeromorpha > Scutigeridae > Thereuonema > Thereuonema tuberculata. The sequence continues at coordinate 64,910,317 of JAFIDM010010028.1, read as the reverse complement.
ACTTCTCAGCTCTTAAGTATATTAGATCAGCATTTTTTTCCCCCCCACCTCTTATAAATGCTTTCTATAATAGACTACATATCTTCCACGCACACTGGGCAAAAAGTTATTGGGCGAAAACGTCTATGTATATAAATAGTGTGCAAATGAATGTATGCAACAACTTCCAGGGTTTATAGGGTTGTAAAATGGAACACTTTTTGAATCGTCTTCTGATCTAGATCAGCAGACTAATATTCCCCTTTCGTCTGTCCGTCTGTGAACAAGTATCATCAAATCTCATTAAATTTCATAACAATCGCAACAATTGCGTTTTTTGCAATTTGCAACAATCACATTTATAGTGATTGTCGTGATTGTCAAAAGACGCAATTGTTGCGCTTATTGGAAATAAACCCAAGGAAAGTAAAGCGCAATATCAATGATCAGAAGAAGTTGCGAAGCATTGTGAATCGCTTTCTCTAACCTTGTTTATTCACTTCAATAATTTGAACGGTTTGGCATGTTTTACTTAATGCAGGGCAGTAGATTGTTGCGTATGCTATTGTTGTCGTTAGTACAACATATAATGATCACTTGTAACCAATAAGCTTAGCAGGAGGTTATTGTTGTACTTAATTTATCTCACAATATGTTTACAAGAGGATGCTCGATGTGGCTGTCACCAACTTCGATGCAAGCATTGCAGTTACGATGTATGTTCTGATACATCGTCTGAAATATGTCTGGCCTAAATGTGATCATTATGTGCTGTTAGACAACAATGGTATACGCAACAGTCTATTGCGTTGCATTCAGTAAAATATGCCAAACCGCTCAAACTATTAAAGTGAGTGAAAAAAGAGGGTATAAAAAGGAAATCGATGTGTTTCCGGACCCATGTTCCTTCTCAAAGTGTTCAATTTTCATAACCTTTACACCCTAGATGCTTGTTGCATGTATTCATTTACATTTTTTTAATATTTTTGAGTTTGTTAACTTTTATTTTTGGAGTATGATGTTTAGTATTTGACTATGGCTTTTTGTTAGACTGGGAGTTTTTTTTATTTAAATAGAGGAGTAATATCTTTTTCTATGATTGTGGATTATATATCTATATATTATTATTTTTTCCTACAATCGTGAGCTTGTTTTTGTATGAATTGTTGGCATGTTGCAGCTGATCAGACTTTCTTAAAGGCCGTTTTAGCCGCGCCATTAAAATAAGCCATGTGTATGTCATCGACTGGCCATCAGCTTGTGGCCATGAGATTGCCATCTTGGCTGTAAAACAGGATTGGTTTTACTTTCAGGGGAGATAGCCGTCCATCGGCAGTAGCAGTCTGACACCAGCGCACCTGGTGTCGAATTGTCGAACTTGTAGTCCAATCTCATCTGTGTCTGCTTAATCGAAATTACTGACTACAAATTTTCACGAATAGAAGTCATGCATTCGTTGATGCTTCCAGAAAAAGCTACATTATATTAACCAAAATCACAACAGAATTTTGGCCTGAAAATCTGAAGCGGCAGGCCGATTGAATTCTCGAAAACATATCGTCGCTGGTCGAGATTTAACGAGAAATGTCGAAACTGAAAAACGAAGAAATACAAAAAGATCAAAAGTGAAATACATATTTCCTGTTCTAATTAAATAAAAACATTCTGTCGCCCTATTCTTTTTAATAAATCAGTGTTTATTTTCGTAAGTAATATAAAATATAACTGCAAGTTTTCTGAATAAATTTCCGACTGTTACAAATGAAATTAATGTTCTACTGCTTGGATTTTTTAGAATTTAGACTTTAATATATTTTTAGTGTTAGGCTTTGGTTTGCCTGTTATCCGGTTTTGTGAAAAAATGAAATTTTTTTCCATTTCTTATGCGACGGGTAGCCGTCTAGTGCAAAGCGACGGGTAGCCGTCTAGTGTACATTAAGTAAGCAATAATAATTCAGTGTATTAGAAGATTAATATAAGCCGTAGAGAAATCCTAAAACTTTTCACGCCACTGGTGAAATTAATTTTTAATTTCTTGATTAAGTTTAAGCTTAAGGCTTAACAAATGTTACACTTCTGTTATTTTTACGAGCAGATATGGCTGCAGACGTAATTACATCTGTGAAAAATAATCCGTAATTTTTTTTTTATTATTTTATTTGAATTGTAGGTAAATCCATTCTACGACTTTTTGACCTTTATTTTCCTTCCCATAATGCATTGCGTTTTCAGAAACCAACCGATGAAATACTGTCATCAATTGCTAGTCAATGCTCCATTATTTATTGATTTTTTTTTTTTTTTTTGCCCGCTATATCTTGGATCTTTAGCTGTACTCTTTCTGAAGAGATAATCTGAGGAAATGTAGTTTGAATAGCAAAATAATATTAATAATCTTTTTTTTTTTAAAGAGCTATAGTATCATTATTAAGTAGTTAAATAGCCGTACAAAATGTAAGGCCTTGACATTATGACTTCATTCTAATTTTGTCATTTGAGCTTTATTACTTGACGGTGCAGGTAGACGCGACTGGAGGCGGGGCACTGTTCCTTTGCGGAAATTCATTATTTCCCTATTTTGGTCTTCTTCATCACGGTAAATCATTCTGCTGTGTTGGTTGGCCGCATTGGCTCATTACTCGCGAGGGGTGGAGTCATCAGCGGCGGCCTCTGTCCACGGCGATGGGGCCATCGTACAAAGACCTTAGTGCGGTTTCGGGTCCTATCTCTTTCCCCCACTCCCTGCGGTGGGTTGGCGGAGGCAGCCCCGCTAACGATGCCGCAACCCTATCTTCTGGTGCCTTTGAAAATACACACTGTCATTACGTACATAACTCGAGTCAAAGTCAGCCTGTCGAATTTATTTGCAGTTTCGAACTATTTCGCAGGTTTTTTTTTTTTTTTTCTTATCTGCATTTAACTAATAAATCGAAGCCTGAATAAAGTGATCGTAAATAGTGCTGTTAATAATGTACGTGTCAGGAATTGATAGGATTTTGACGAAAATAGTTTAATCTTAAGACCTGCTTTATTAAGGAGCCGTGATTTTTTTTTTTTGATGTCCCAGAAATAAGCCTATTTGAAATTATTTAGTAATCGAAAAATTCTTATTATGGTTCAAAACATATGTATTTTTCAGAAAAAAAAAGAAGATATTTTTTCACTGTATCTTATAATCCAGAAACCACAGCACGAACTGGTGGGCGCAGAATAAACAGACCTGTTTTGAAGAACAGAACGGGGCACAAAATGCAAAGAAATTAAATTTTCATAATATTTGGATATTACGTCAGATTCGTAGTTTTAATGCGAGTAGATAAAATCATCATCATTATTATGTGGGCGGATTGCAGCTGCGAGAATGAAATTTGTGGAAGTATATTTCATCTGGCAGGTGCTGCCACCTAACTCCAGTAACGAAAAGCAGACGATGCTCATTTGTTAGCCAGTCATTTTACAACTATTTTATCTTGTCTTGATAGATTGAATTATTGTGTACTTTTCGCTCTCTTGTTGATTCCGTTACCTCTTTATTTAACAAACATTTGGTTTCGGATTTTTTTTTTTTTTTTAATTTAAATCCTTTCCAATAGAAATAAGATTGCTCGTCCATTTCTCGATCAGAATGCGTTGCTCTTCTTTTCTCTCCTCTGGCAGGTGCTACCATCAAGCGGTGGCGGCGTCAACTAGGGGAAAACGGAAGCTAGGCAGAGCGGAATATCGATTTTCAGCGTCAACGGCATTATGAAAATAGGATCCCGCCTTGCATCGCGATTGAAGCAAAGGATTTCTGAGGCAAATATCTCTGATGGCAAAGGGAAGGAGAACAAAAAAAAAAAAAAATAACCGCAGTATCAGTCGTATCTTCCTTATGAATTTTAAGGAACATAACCAAGTCATCGCACAGTTCATCGCCATCTTTCCTATTTTCTTTTTCGTACGATTTAATGCAGTTCTTCCTTGATTTTTTTATTTTTTATTTACATACATTTTTTTTTTTCCCTCTCGACTTTTAGCGAAGAGGGCAACATTATCCATTCCTCGTGAAAAGTGCTTTTCAGTGTTGCAAGTCGGTTTTCTTAAATGTAAATTAATAATCTTAGCGTGTGATTTAAAACTGGTGTTTTCGGATAATTTTTTATTCCAGTCAATTTATTTATTCGCTTCTCAACCCGACCAACTTCTCTCTCGCTCATTTTTTTTTTTTAAACTTCTTTTGAAAATTCTTTCAATTTGCATAACGAAATTCTGGTTCCGAATTCAAACCGAACCTTCCGCGTCTCCCGAAAACGCGTAGTTATCAGCTGATAAATTATGTTCGAAATAAATCTCTTTTCTATCTTCAACGTCAAGTGTTTGAACAACCGTTAACGGCAGTTTGTGCATCTTAAAGCAAGTCATACATTTTTTTTTTTATATATTTGTATAAAATGCATGACCTGTTTTACGATATATATAAGGCGTTTTAACATTATTTCTGCTTTTACATATTTTCGTCTTCTTTTTTTTTTTTAATGTTCTGAAGCCTTTAAATTATTTTTTTCTTGAATGCATATCGGCTTCAGTCCGTTTGATTTCTGTGAACCACTATTACGTAACTATGATTTTGACGTATGCTGTCTTTCTATTAGGTGTCTGATATTCTTGCGCGATTCCAATTCCAATTCAAAGGACGTTTACAGTTGCTTGAAAGGTTTTTAATCAAATTACTTAAATATTGACAATGTAAAGAATAGGACAAAATACAATTTAATTCCAATTTTTTTTTTTTTGTTAATTTACAAAGAAAATTAAAAAAAAAAAATAAGAAGAAATTGAACATAATAAAAAATTTAAACGGACCCACAGTTCATCTGTTGGTGCACGGAAGAGACGAATGGCACTTTGAATTGCGTAATTAAACATTCGAAGGTTAATAAATTTAAATTTTTTTTCAATTTAAACACCCTGGAGGAAGTCATACCTCAACTTACCTAACCTACAGCTAATCGACAGACACGCTTCGCTCGGCTGCAGTTGGCGCCAAGAGCTTGAGCTCATGCTACCTTAATTATTTACCCACCACCCCCCATTTTAACACAGGTCATCCATCCTCACATTTAGCTGGCGATGAAATTCATTAAGAAACATGGGCCCTGCTCACTATAATAAAACTAATAGAAATAAAACTGTATAATAAAAATATTGATTATGGCCGATATTGTAATAAAGTAGGAAAAAAATATTTCTGTATAGTAGTCCGTAGAAATTTAAGATCTGCGTTTTGTCCAAGCGTGAAGATCTTGATATGCTCGCAACAGAAAAATTTTTCTTTTCCCGAAAGTGGTTGACACTGTTATATTTTTGTTCAATCTTTAGTAGTATCACTTGCGAAATGTAAAAATGGTTATTTTTAAAGTTTTTTCATTTTGCAGATTTGGACAATCTTTCCACGTACACTTCACTGCGAGAATTTAACCATATTGAAATGCAGACAATTTGATTTCCATTTGAGCTGCTCGCGACTGCCGGCGGTCCGTTATAAATTTTTCGATATTTAATGAGGACTTTAATTTTCTTAAAGCAGTGTTTTTAGTTTTTAATGCTTTTAATGTTCATTTTGCTCCGTTTATTTTACGGATAGGTTTTTTTTTTATAATTAACAAATTTCTGCACAATTATACTTAACTGCAGTTAATGATAAGTATTGTATAAAGTTATTAACAAAATAATAAATTTAAAGTGCTGTAAATAAGTAGAAAATGAAAATAAAGCAGCAGCACTTGAATAGAATTACCTTTTCTGATTCAATTAGGGGGAGAATTTGTGAACGGCCGTTTTACCCTGCAACGGGATCGTCAGCCCAAACCCGCCTCCCTCGATAAAAGAACCAGAAAGGCGCAATCCTATGTGAAGGTCACAGACCAATCCGGCAGATTATTATCAAATTTTATGTTTGTTTCACTTGCTTTTTAAATTTTTGAAAACAGAAGAACGCCGTTGTATTCCACTCACTGAAGATTTTAGATTTGGAACTCTCCGTTGCTCATGATAATGGTGGATGATGTCGCTTTAGAATACTCTCATTTCTCGGTACCGATTCACAGATCTCGTTCTCTAATCAAAAATTCGTTTTGCGGTGAGATTCATTTTTAAATCCCTCGGACAAGAAACTTTTTAATTTTTAGAGTTGCATTATTTTACAAAAGAAAGCTTGCCAATCCAGTTACTTGGGGAAGTTTAAGCATTGAATTAACGATACAAATGGAGACGCCATTTAATGTGAGGCGGTAATTGTAGACTACTTTGCCGATGGTAAAATCATTTATCGAAGATACACCGTGTGAGGAGCTTTTACTTTATACGTCGCGGAAAGAAACGGATGCACAATAAAGAAAAGATATAAATACCAGTTAGCTCTGGGGTCGAACCCCACAATTGAAAAACATTCGAATAAATTTCTTTTTTAAATAATTGGAAGGAATTTTTTTTAAAAGTTTTTATTTGCTGTAAATGCCTAAAGATGTATTCGTATCACGTTTGTTCTGGGCTGGAGGTTACTGGTTCAGTTCTCGACTGTACTGGGAATTTTTCTGGTTGCGTCTTTCTCAGAAAGGACCTCTAAACCCTCTATAAAATCAAGTTAGTGTTTCTTACCTGAAGGTTTAAGATGGCCCGTCGGCCGCTGATCGCGGAAGTCTCTATCTCCTATATAATCCACCGTTGTTCTTAAAAAGACCTTAGTCCTTGAAAATATTAAGGAATTCATCCAAACTACTTCGACTCGTGAATCTTAAGACTGTAGAATTGAAGTTTGGTTGTTTCTTGGCAGTTTTCAGATGCCTTTATTTATGTATTTATTTTCTTTTGAGTAATTGTTTTCTTAGTAGATTAGACTTCACGACATTTGTTTTAAATCCCGCGTCATTGGACATCGGTGTTCGTGCTGCTGGTGTGGTGCCGTTGCCGGGGCAACGCCTTCGGTGGCACAGTGCGCCTGCGCGCTCGGCAATGCCGCTGAGGCCAGGTGAAGGAAGGCAGAGGAGCTAATTGTAACCGTTGCCTCGAATAATGCATTAGGAGGAACACAAGGTGCGATGTTATTCAATCTGCGGCGCTCGCAATTATCTGGCGGACGCTGCGTCTGTCCCCCGTGGCCGAACGCCGTTAAAGGGGCGGGCGGGGGAGAACGAGGAGGGTTCAGTGTTTTCCAAAAGCAGGCGAGAAAAATTGTCTCGTTTGCCAAGGACTGAGGGCGGGTGTGGCAAGGAGCTCTTTTTAACACCTTTTTCTTTAAAATAATTCACCAAAGCTGATAGACAGGTCTTGAACGGAGCTCTTCTGCTGCATTTTGCTGCTGTTGTTGTTGACAAAGATAAACAAAAAGGAACAGGCACGGCAAACCGAAGCATTCAAATGCAGTCACTTATAGATAGACGCATACGTTGTTCTTTCCTGTGAAAAGCGTAGGAAAAGTAAAAATAAAAGTGTGTAGTTTGAAAGACAGCATTGCTCATGGTTTATCTGTTGTAATAATTAAGATAATAGGCTTTTGTTTGTTTCTGATGTTGTTCTTTATTAGTCTTCTTTTAATTCGTTTATTATTTTAACTACAAATGGTAAATCCAAGGAAGGGGAATGGAAAATCCCTGCTTGCGTTCCATTTATAACCAAAGTTAACATTATTATTTTGTTAAATTAAATTTTGCATGTGGATTGCTTTTGATTTCCACCTAATTCTTATGTATTTATGTATGGCTTTTATTTTTTTTATTTTCAGTATGTTATTATTTTTTTGTTAATTAGTATTTCTATGAAAGATTTGCTGTTAATGTTTTTATTTTCGTTGGTTGTTATTTATTTATTTTATTTTTATTTTTATTTATTTCTAAATTTAAAATTACAGTCCTGCTAGGTTTTCAAAATGAAATCCTGTGATGCAGGTGCTGAAAGTATAAATAATTTATATTTGTAATTTAAAAAGTATTAATCATATAAAATCATATAAAAATTATATAATTACGCAATTATACGAATTATACTTAAATTAGATTCAATTATATAATTATATAAAAATGAATATATCGCAGAAATATAAAAAGAAAATCAAATACAAAAAGAAAATTATTATAAATATCATTCATTACAATCAAATTTAAGGTTCCCAAATTATTTTTTACTTATTATTCTAATTACAATTTCTTTCTTTCAATGTTTATACTGTATAACATTACTGTATAACATAATGTTTATACTGTATAACATTAAAAATTTCTAAATCTAATTGTGAAAATAAAACTTTAAATAACAATCTCTCATGCCAAAATTATTCAACTAAAAAATATATAAACAAAATATCAATACACAAGACCAAAAACACACAAAATATAAACATAGTATATGTAATCAAAAATACCTAAATATTCCAGATAATTTCGCCAAATATTATTTTTTTCAGTATTTGCCTTTTTATTATACTTATTTTATTAAATTTATTTTGTTTTAATTCATTTGTAATTTGCATAAAAATCTTTAATAGAATTCTATTTTTATTTCTTAATCCAAAGTTGTTCTTAGGATTTTCATAATATAAAATCTTTATTAATGTATTTCTAGTAATATTTTCTAAGTTATAATTTCTAATTTGATTTCTAATTTTATAAAAGTTATTTATTATTAAAGAATATAATATTTTTTCTTTTGGCATCAAAATTTTATATTTTATTCTTATCTGTATTTTTTCATTCTTTGTTAATATACAATAATCTTGTATTATGTAATTCATTATTTTATTTAATATTCTATTTATGTTATTAGTGTCTGTATTACCTAAATGTACCCAACAACATAATCCATAATTTATTAATGAATCTATAAATGATTTATATATTAACATCTTGTATCTTATAGAAAAGATACCCTTTATATGTTGAAACATATATATTAATGAATTAAGTTTATTTAATATATATAAATAATGTGTTTTCCAAGAGAATTGATCATTAATATACAAACCTAGATATCTAATTGTTTTAATAATTTCAATATTATCACAATTACAACTTTGGAAGTTTATGTCATCATCGAATAAACAATTATAATCATGATATTTTATTACTGGATTTGTATGTAAAAATTTATTTTTTGTTTTCAATATCATTAGTTTTGTTTTTTCACTATTTATTTTCATTTTATTATTGTTGGTGTTGGGATATCTTCTGATCCTATTCCATTCTGTCCATATGGTAATGTGCGATTTCTTCGTGATCGGGCAAGAGGGATTTGTCTCTTTCGGCCAAATCGGCTTTTGTCCGTCGCCGAAGAGGCCAGGCAGGAGAGAGAACGACTGGTGGCTGTAATCGAGTTAAGGAAAATGCCGGAAAGAAACCCCCCATTGCATCGTCTTGTCACCAAAGACTGTTGGCGAGAATTTAAAATCTACCCTTCGACCAATGGACACGAGCAGTCATGGGTGATCTTGAACGGAGCTGTTATTAGTAACAGGAATGTAATTGCAAGGGGGGGGGGGCGAAAACAATGCCCATTTTAACAAGGAAAAAAAAAAAAAAAAAAAAAAAAACGAATTTTACAATTGAAACTGAAAATACGGACTATAATGTTATTGTTTTGTTTGTTTTTTGAAATACATAAATTACTGGATGCAGTAAACTGAACCATAAACGCTTTTGCATCGAAACCCAAATCTTTTTTTTTTTTCTCCTTCATGGATCGACAGATAAAGCTGTAAAATTAAGCTAATTGGATTACATTAAAATGAAAATTAATAGAATAAATAAACCTGAAATATTGGGAATTTTCTGTACGGAAAAGAAGAAACTGTACATTTGGTTTTATCCGCCCTCCAGGTGGCGCCACCTTCATATTG
>JAFIDM010010028.1:64889276-64900463 GCA_023159025.1 Thereuonema tuberculata | reverse complement strand
TAAACTTGATCAGATTACAACTAGATGAACGAGACCTATCTCTTTATTTTGTTTTTATTGAAGTAGAAAACAAACCGTCGGAATTAGTGATAAGTTTTGATTCGCCCTTTTATCTGTTTTTGTCAATGAGTTTGGAGAGATGACATTTCCAGATGAGTTCCTGTCTCCCTAAAGTTCTGTACGATCTTAAGCAGATTTTAATTATTTGTATATTACTTATCTTTATTATTGAAACCATTGTTTTGTAACTGCTGTTAGTGAGCCTGTTTAAAAGACTTAGGCTATAAGGGAAAAAAGAAAAAAAAAAAAAAAAAAAGCCCGTTGTTTGTTATTGGATGATGTTGGGAGCCTCGACTTGTCATCGCTTCTCTCCTCACAGCCCAGGCCTTTGAATTATTGCGTTGCGCCGTTGTCGGTTGTGTTAGACGTGGGCGGCGGTGGTTGTAATCTGCGTGCTCCAGATCCCTCGCTGGAATCGAGATTCGCCTCGTGCTGTCAACAGTTGTATCTGACGGCCGCACACATACCCAGGCTTCACCTGCGTCCGCGACGCGATGGCGACATTAAATTACGCCATCATTTTACGCCCCAATAAACCGGACGGCCGTCCGTCCGTATTCTAAAAGCGAAAAGCCCCGCCGGAATTGGCACAGACGGCATCCGCCAACAAAAGAGCTATCTTTTGCTTCCGGGGCGTATAGTACTCCCCCCCCCCAGCCTCATTACCTCCGTCCTTTCAAATCCGCACACATTAGCGGGTGGCGATTCTTTGGTCCTTAATTTGAAAAGTTAAGGTAAGGTTTGTCCCTCCTGGTGATGCGAGGAAGACGGGTTTAGAATCTGAAACTAGTATTGCGATAATTACGGAGTCACACGAGCGGTTTTATCCAGATACTCCGGTTTTCGCATTTATTCAATGTAATATTCCTTCGTAATTCTTCATCTAATTATTACAGTAGCTTCAGAAGACTGGTTTTACTCCTACAACAATTTGCAAGTAAAAAAAAAAAAATCTCTCAAATTTAAAAAGTAAAAAAAGTAAAGGTCTTTGCCTGACTCACGAACACACATGAAGCGTTTTGATGAGTCGAAACGAAATGTTTCCAGTCGTGTCAGCTTACTCTTTTGGTTCCAAAACGATCTGTGGCGGGTTTTTCGAAATAATCATAAGCTACTGCTGAGTTAAGTGCAATTGAATCCAGTATATTGCGACATGAGCTAAATACTAAATGAAATATCCGCCTGTAATGTACTAACTTCGGAACCCAATCGGCCCGTCATCTCCAGTCATTCCCGCAGCTCCGTACTTCGAGATAGGAGGATTACAATAAGAAGGGGGCAGTAATTCTTTTTCTGCTGAATATTTTGTTCCAGTTACGTATTCAGTTAATTTATTTTATTTATTGACTGTGTTAGGTCGTGGGTGATTGACAGGACATCGTAAACGATTTCGAAGTATTAATAAACCTATTTTAAAAAAATACGTTTATTTCACTTTTGTTAGGACACAAGCTTTAGATCTATAACGAGGTACAAACTCAGCTGTTCTTGACGTAGTTTTCGGTTTTTAAGTTACTGTTCCATAAATAAGAACCGTACTACGTATTAAGAAAGTCGGTCTAGCCGTTGTAACGTAATAGGCCTTCGAATAAAAATTTTTAAAGTTGATTAGTAAAACTTCGTTTGCTGAGTTAATAAAAAATAATGTAAAAGTCATTCCTAAGTAATTGATATAATAGGACATTAGCGAGTTTGTTTTTTTAAAGATTAATTGCAGCGTAATGTCTTATGATAAGAGGTATGAAATTAGGAAAGACGACATTTTTTAATGCCTTTATAATTAATTAGCTCACAAATTTTGAATTTGATCCGAACTTTGGAATTTATTTTAATTCATGAAGAAAAGAGTTTTTTTTTCTAGTCTTTGAGAAGTTGAGCTAATTTGTGTCCAGCGAACAGTGAAAGACGGTTCGTTGCGGAATTGAAAAGTTTAATGCTTCGTATCAGAGCGCCTCCTATCGATCGTTTTTTCTTTCTTTTTGTCTGTGGCTATATTCGTTGAACTTGGTTAATGAGAAGTGATCACGTCGACCTGGCACCAACGATAATTGCCGGTATCTCTCGACTGTCTCCAAGGAAGTCTTTGGCAGTCGCGGTGGCCCAGCCCCATTAATCCCCACTCGATTTGGGCGGTAGTTGGCCATCGCCCCGGGGACGAATCGGAAAACCTATCGAGAAAAATAGAACACCTTGCGGTTAGCCATCAAATAGTTTCCTAGTTAATTGTTCCGAAAAGTAGCGTCTTGCCAGAGCCGTTTGCCGAAGAGTGACGGGAGGACTTCTCTCGGTCCGCCCGAGTTTTTGAAATTTCAGAGGCAGTGATGGAATAGTGTTAGACAAGAAAGTCGGAGAGATTTCAAACAGACTGTTTTTGAAATTGGACAAAAATTACTTTAAAAAATAAAGTAGGGCCTGAGTTTCTTATATAAAAGCGTGCACACTTGTTCTGTGACTTGAATTTAATTAATTAAAAAAGTTCAATTTATATGTATTTTGTATTCCTGGGTTAATGTATATTATTTTATGTACAATTATTTAAAAGTGTAGAAAATAATTTTTTTTTAATGTAAAAATAGAATTAAAATTGTGGGAGGAACGGAATAGCTGTAAGGAGGGAAAAGGATGCCATTTAAGAAAAAAAATGTTTAAAATAGATTTAAGCTGGAAACCTTTAATCAAAAAACAAGAGCTTCGCCCCCAAATCCCCAAATGGGCGTTTGCCCCTTGTATCCTTCTGGAGAATCACTGATACTTTTCAGATATCTTTTTTTTTTTTTTTTTTTTTACCTTCTTTTTTTAAATTCGCAGCTGGACACACTATTTGTGAAACAGACTTTTATTATTTACAATTATTTAACGTGCGTAAATTAATTAAAAATGGGTAAAATTTAGACCGAACGCACAAATAGTTTAAAAAAGTTTTTTTAAAAAATGCTAAAAAAAAAGAAACAATGTTTCGACTTGCCTGCAAGTCATCGATCAAGTGATCGATCCAGTGGAACAGTGGGTTTATATAAGTCTCTTACACCAATCGTAGCTGTATGTAAATGAGGTGAAACTGACAGTATTGAAAAAAATTAACGCTTTTCAATTGTAATGCCTCCATCTGGTGTGAGCATTTGAAAATAATATCAAAATAAACAACTTCAACTTCGACAAATCTATATATGTATATAAAATCATTTTGAATAAAACTCAACTGCAAATCCTTTTTCTTCATTGCTAAATTTCGCAGGCAACGGCTTTGTCCTGCTTCTTCAGGCTTCTAAAATACATCGAATGATCCTCACAAACACAGAGGCAGTTGTGGTAAAGAATTAAATTACATACATTTTGTTTAATACATTTTACAATATTGAGTCAGTTGCGGTAATGAATTAATTTACATATCTTTTGTTTATATAATATAAAGATAGTTGCGGTAAAGAATGAAGTTATGCAATTAAATTACACATGAATTATATCAATAAAAATGTGACAATTATTGGAATATTTCATTCATATTATATGTAACTGACTCAAAATGTATGTAATTTAATTCTTTATCGAAACTGAATCAAAATGTATTGTAACGTTTATGAGGATTATTCGATGTATTTTAGAAGCCTGAAGAAGCAGGACAAAGCCATTGTCTGCCAAATACAGCAGTGAAGAAAAAGGATTTTTAGTTGAGTTTTATTCATAATGAAAATAAACAACTCATAAGTGTATATGAATATATTAAACAGCTTAACCTTTTCTTTTTTAAAATATAAATAAATATTTTGCACTGATATAGTGAAAATATAGTACTTGTTAATCACATTTTTATTCAACATTCTAATGCTCATTAGTAAAGGGAAGGTTAAGAACGTTAAATAGGGGACGGGACCCTTTAACTCACAATCGCTTAACAATAAACCTTTGTCTTTATGAACGGATAGGGCTCATAACAACAAGAGAATTAAGTGACAAATCCTAACAGTACTTAAGATGTAAAAATCCAACACCGTAAGGTTTTTCTGTTAACATTTTTTTGTAACGAATGTTTTAAGAAAGAATTGTCTTGTAACTTGCCTATTAACGCAAAAGGGATTTCTTGCCGTCGCCATTTTAATCCAATACTGATAATTGGGTTTGGCCGAAGAGGGAGTAATTGAATTATGAATGCGAAATAGGTTTGATAACTCCCCCACCCCAACTATTTTTTTTTTCCTTTCTTGTAAAATTATGTTACATCTGTAAGATAATTATCTATTTTTTATCTATTTTTTTTTTTCCTTTTCTGTAATTTGTTTTGTCTCTTTTTCTTTAAAAGTTTACATCTCCACTTAACCTAACTATCAACAACGATATACTTTGCGACAATGAACTCACACGTCAGTTTCCAATTGTCCCCCACCGTTCCCCGATTATGGGACAGGTCGATATGATGCTTTCCGCCCAGAGGACGCTTCGAATGAGATTGTTACAAGTACGATGCGCGCTGTATCTTTGTCTTACACTTTTCTCTTTTTTTTTTTTTTTCTTTCTACTACACCATTCGAAAGTTGCCTCACCAACTAAGTTTTGTTCAAGGAAAAAAAAAAACAACATGTTTTTGAAAATGTGTAATAAAATTATACCGAATCGTTTAACTAATCGAAATTTGGCATGATTATGCATCCCATTCAGTTAAGTTATTCACTATGGTGATGACAGTCTCATTAAAAATACTAACCAGACATTTAATGGAACTCCCCACTCTGGGTATGAGGGATTATCAGTCTCGGCATCTATTTGCTTGAATTCGGAGATGCTGATATCCTCATTTTGGTTTACAATAGACCTCCAGTTAAAAGCAGTGTTTCTCAAGCTTTTCGAATTTAGTACATAACTAAAATTGCTGTTGAAATTTTACTAAAAAAGCTAAGCGTGAATGGGAAATCTAGAAGGAAAAAAAAAAAATTCGCTGGTCGAAAAATCGAAATTATTTTTTGAAGTTCTAAATAATGCATTTGGTTCGCAATAAGAGCGAAAAAAACGTTGGAGGACCACAAAATAATACTGAAATAACAAAAAAAATTCTGTTTTCTAACTTTTGATTTCACTGTGAAAGGATTGGATTAATTGAATTGGGGGAGGGGGTTGTAACTCGATGGAAGTTGTAATCTTTTAGGGCTGTAGAAAAGGGACTGTCAGCATTAATTTCTTTGCTCATTCAGTTGCTTAATCTCCGTCTGCAGAAGAAGGATTGAACATCGATTTCTGGGAGACCATTTTCTGTAATTTTTTTTTAATCCATTTTTTTTTTTTTTTTTAATGGAACGTAAAGCAGCGTTAAAAGGACCTTTCAATATCGCTTAATTGAAATTCATTTTTTTTCCACCCCCTCCCCGCCTCGAAATTCCTGTGTTCGTTTTCTCTGAATCGAACCCTCCGCCACCCCCACAAGGAAATTGTTGCTACAGTCGTCGTCTCCCTCATTTCCAGCACGGGGGAAGAAAACCCAAATTGGAGAGGAGTAGGAGGAGGTGGTTCTTTACATTTTTTTTTTCTTTCTCTTTTTTATCGATATTAATCATGTACATCAGAATTGTTACAAAAGGGTTTTAGTTCTTTTTTTCATTCTTCCATGTTCTTCTTAAAAGCAAAAAAAATAAAAAAAATATTTTGTTAGTGCCGTGCAGCGATTTTAACAAAGGCTTTGATTAAGTATTTTTACCGCGTCCCTGATTGAAAGAGTTTTGTTTCAAAAAGCTTAGAGCGTTTTTTTTTTTTTTTTTTTTATTCATTATTGATATTTGCCTTTTAAAATTGTGCTGGAATTAAAAAATAATAATCAGTGGAAACAAATCCATAATTTCTTTACGTTTCTATTTCTTTGTCGGGTTCTCAAAGTAAAAACTAGATAAATAAACTTCTAGGTCTGCAAAAGAATCCCAAAATAAATGCCTAATTAACTTTTTTGTCACGACTTTCATCGTGTTTTTTGATTGTTTTTATTTATTTGCTTACTTTTTTTACCTCGTTACGTTTAAGACTTGCATTGACGTCTGTCTTGAACTTTGTTGTTATTTAAGTAAATTGAAGCCGATGTTTCTCAAGAAATGAGGTGGTTTACAATTCTTCATTGAGTGCTGCTGTGGATTCGTGTTCCTAGATGTGTTGTTGTGGGCGGGTTATCCGTTGTATGGCTCGTGCATTATTTTGGAAAATCAGAATTGCTCTTTTGTTGCAAAAATAATGTGCGAGTGAACGGAAATCTGTTCGATTAAAAAATAGCGTAGACATCATAGTAATTAATTATTTCAATCTACAATTAACTAATGCGATCTATAATTTTAGACTTACCTAGGTAAATGATTCTTAGCTAATGCTACGACCTCTTGGGAAACTGACTTCATTCAGATGACTTCTTTGTTAGATTTTTAGATATGCATTTATATCAGATTTTTTTTTTATTTTATTTTATTTTTTATGCTAATATTTGTCACCTGTAGGCTTATTTCTTAGAGGTATCCATATGGAGGCTGTAGATAGAAAAAACATCTAACAAATGCTAGCGTTCAAGAATTTTTGAATTGCAATGTAGTTACGAATTTTTGATGAGATTGAATAATCAAACAACTCATTCAAAAAAAAAAATAATAATAATAAAGAGAAGGATTTTATGCTAATGAATGCTATTATCTCTCAGGCATTCTTGCAAATTATTATTTTCGGCTAGACTGAAGAATACGGTACCAGCCAATAGGAAGGCTCCTAAGGATTCAGCGCCGACGGGGCGTTTTACTGCTTCCGCTTAACTGTTTATTCCGATTAATTAGCCTTCGAAACAAATTTCATCCGAATGAGGACCGAAGTGTTTATTCCGATTAGCTGTAGGTTAGGTTAAGTGAGGTCTGCTCAGCTGCAGGATGTACATGTTGGTAACTTTTGAAACAATTTTTGCCCTTTCAAATAGTTCCAAAACGGCCATGACGACGCGAAAAAAAAAAAAAAAAAAAAAAACCCAAACTCCGGTACCGTAGACTGCAGTCTTACCTTATTTTCTTATATTTTACTACTAAAGATTCCAGTTGATTGTGTGACATTAAATACAATCCATCTTCTATTTTCCTCTTACTTCCCTATCGGCTAATCAAATCATTCAGTCTGTATGTGTGTTAATTCACCTCCTCTCCTAATAACTCTTGAACCGGCCAATAGATTTTTTTTTTTTTTTTTTTAAATGAAGCCGACGCACAGATGTATAAGAATAAAAAGCTATTTTATTAAGAGTCTCTTAATAAAATAGTTTTTTATTCTTATACATCTGTGCGTCGGCTTCATTTATTGGATTAAAACTATGATTAGCGCACGTAAAAACCAATCTGTTAACCGGCCAATAGATTTCTTGAAGCTTTTCTCTGGACAAGGGACGATGTAACTTTTAATTGTTTCAGTGTGATTTTTAAATTAAAAAAAATAAAAAATAAAATAATCTAACAATAGTCTAAGAGACAACAAGCTCTTCGAAGTTCGTGGTTCAGAATACGCTTGCTTTTATTTTTATTTTTGTAATTCATTAGATTGAATTTAAAGTTTGTTAGATCGTCTGGTCTCGACGGTAGATCTCGACGGCAAAGCGTGGTGAATCTTTTTTAAAAAAAAATGCCCATTTTAAATTTCTCAAATCAATTTGTGGGAAACGGAAAAACTGTAGAATGCACAAATTCGTTTTCTTTCACGCCTTGAGCCATCATCGACGACAATCTGGGACAGCTGTTTCATCCTTATTAGACTCATCAGCCAGATTTAACCTCGATGATCAAGCTTCAGAACGCGTGAAAGCCTGTGGATTCTTCTCCCGCTCTCGGAAGTGAGACCCCCAGAAAAGCAAACAACAATAGGAAAATCGCTTTAACTTTATCTTAGCACGCTGAGCGCTGGGCACAAAAGGCATTTAATAAAAGGTTTAAACAAACGCAGAGGCGAAAAATTAAAAATTAAGAATGTTTTGCATTAATTGTAACATGAAAAACGGAAAAAACTATAGAATGCACAAATTCGTTTGCTTTCTCAAGACGTGAAAACAAACGAATTTGTGCATTCTATAGTTTTTCCGTTTTTCATGTTACAATTAATGCACGTAAAACCTTCTTGCACATCAAACTAATTTTGGCACGATGTATCGGTAATGACTTGCCCTCTATTCACAGTGTGTAAATACACACTCACGCACTATGTAGTGAGATAATTTATTACCTGATACATACGTTGTGTTTTTGTCTTTTCGGAAATAGCAATGCACCATTTCTTTTTATTTATTTTTTAAATAAATTCCTAGGAAGACCATTTACATTATTTCAGTTAGTTTAATAAAGGAATTATCAATAAACAAAGCAATAATATAAACTTCCGACAATTTATAGGTTTTGAAACTGGCTATCGTAAGTCACAGATGATACGATTCTACGAATGAGAATAAAATCCCAACGAACTTTCTGTTCAATCCAATATCATAGCTGCACTTAGACAATAATTCGAAGCTGAGCATTCGGTTCTTAATACTTTTCTTTCTGCTGTAATTTTGATGTGCCTTCATTGCACCACGGTTTGTGCCGTAGACTATTTTTCAGTTTGTCATCAGCCGTTGTAAGCTTCCACCTCCTCGGCGCGGGAAGCGAATGATTGTCTTCGTTGTTCATTGGATTCCAAGACAATGTTTTTCCCTGGGATCCGGTCAGCTGTGATCTTCTATTGAGGTCAACATTTAATGCGAGTGTCATCTGTCAGTAAAATGCTGCCCTCGTTACTGCAACTCATTTAGAGGAGTGTGTGTCCATTTCGATGTCTACGTTACTTGGGGAGAAAGAAAACTATCTAAATAATTTACTTTTCGGTACATGCGTAAATGATAAAAGAAAACAAATAATTTCGAGCCAACAACTTATCAATTGAGTAATGTGGATTATTTGTTATGTACTTGTAAATATTTTTAATCTTGGGGGATGGAATTTAACAGAAGTACATCCTAAAAGGGTAGGCGGGCGAGCGTTAGACTGACCACCCGACCTCATCTCAGTCCCGGGTCACTGAAACGTTGGAACCTTGCCTCTAACGTCCCAGTGGGCCAGTGTTAGTTAAGGATACCTAACCTAAATCCTAAAAGCAAAAAATTAAATATAAATCTTTTAATGTAACGGTTACTACTAGAAATTTACCAAAAGCTTGCTTTCCCGTGGCGAACAGCTCCGCCATTGTTGGTCTTACTGTTTTTTTGTTTGTTTTTTTTTTAAAAAAAACTTTTGACAAGTACATCTACCATTTGAGCCAACAGATCCGTCTTATACCGGAGGCACTGATGCTACTGTCGTGCAACGTTTCATCATCTCACATTTCCTAAAAAAGAAAAATCATTGAACTTCACGGCACAATGTGAGATGCAGCAACGAATGCTATAGTATCCTGTTGATGTGGAGGCACAGATATCGTATACTTCGTGTATATGATATTAATAATACTAATTGCTGTGAACTGATACGGTATTGATATTATTGAACCAGATCTAATAAAACGACATTTTGGGATGGATAAAGAGATTATTGTAATTAAAAACCAGATTTGAAGAATCTCTGAACGTATTTTTTTTCCCCCAATAAACAAGCGTTCGTCTTCTCAAACGAATTCTATTAATAAGTGTTTGGTTTGTCTGTGCTTTGACGTCTATTCCCTTGAATGAGGATTCTGCGCAGTTCACGTAATTAGTCTCCGTGTCTTATTGCATTGAGAAGCTTTAGAAATTAGGCAATTCTATCTGACTGGTGAAGCCAAACAAGCGATTCAGAAAGTAATCTGATTGCGTAGTTATTTAGATTTAAGATTTTTAATATCCTGAGCTTCGTAGTTGGTTTTTTTTTTTTTTCCTCCATTCAAACGCTTTTTTGACTTTATACTACTCTTCATGGCCAGCCTTTATCGTTAAAGAAGACTGTTGTTCTGTTTTGTTTTTTTTATTTGGTTTTTTTTTTTTTTTTTATTTTTCCTAGTTGAAACCCCTAAAATATTTACGGAAGTAAAACAGATTCCACATTTTTAAAATACCGTACAATTTTTCAAAAACACAAGATTGCAAAGGATGTTCTAAGCTCATTTTTTAAAAGGAATAAAATATATAAACCCTGCTGCATTCGATCTATTTGTAGCAGACATTTGTACATTTAATACAAATTCTACTTACAGATTTTGTCATTTATTAGCGAGACCTTCAAATTTCTCTTCTCAAAAATCTCTTTATATACGATGTTTTGTGTATAAACATTATGAACGATTAAAAACGAATAATAACAAAGTTTTCTCTGGAGACTTGTTTCGGAGATATTGACTTTACCTTAACCAATACTGGAATTCTTCCTACATTTATTTGCTTTACTTGTGCTACGGCACTTGTATAGCGCCACAGCGCTGATCGAAATCGTTGTACGATTCTTGATTTTTTAATAACAATATGCTTTCCTGACACTTTCGGCGATAAAAGTTAACCTCCTGTCCTAAAATAACAGGCTCCTCCAAATTGAGCCTATGAGAGAATGTTCCGTATCGCCTTTCGTCAGGGAAAGTCTTCTGATGTTATTTCGGCTGACGAGCGGTGACACCTCGATGTAGATCTGTTCTGGATGCTTAAAACATTTTGAAGCTCCTAAGACGAGGAATGTTTCTTGGGGAAAAACAAAATAAAACTCTGTTGTTAAATGTCAACAGGATTAGAAAGAAACGAATGAATTCAGACTTCATTTATTGTATGAAATTGAATGATTTCTAAATTCTTCTTTATACGGAAGGTGGCGCTGCACCGATAGATCCACGCGACTGAATCTTATTGTTTTTGTTTCTTTCGTTTGCATTTTCAGTGATTAATCGTTAATAGCGATGTCACTTTTAAAAGTTATTCTTTTTTAAAATTCCTCCGGTTTGATTAGTTTACGCGAGTTCCTTAATTGGAGTTTTTAATTCCTGTCCTTTGTAATTGTATGACTATCGTATTAAGTGAGACGGGGTCCTATTACAATCCTTTTGCCTTGGCCCCCGTGGTTGGTCTGGCGAGGCCTTAATTCATTATGGTTTGCTTTGCTGACGTCCGTTCCGATGCTAATGTATCACCGGGGTTTTGTTGTTATTGCCTCT
>JAFIDM010010028.1:64861233-64889266 GCA_023159025.1 Thereuonema tuberculata | reverse complement strand
GCCGGAGATCATAATTCAGGCGGGCGGGCTTGGGAAGGAGAGGCACCGATTGTAACTCTGGCCCCTGCATTAAACTACGAGCCTTTTCGAGAACTGTTCGCCTCATCTGCCGTGGCTTGGGAGAAAATATAGATATAAGCTCTGGTCTCGGAGAGCTCCCCAGGGCAATCTTACAAGAGTTAGGAAGGCTAACACCTCGGTCATTCCGAAGAAAAGGAAGGAAGGAGGTGGTAAGGGGTCGCAATCTTTTAACGGCGCCGTAAATTCGGGCGCTCTTTTACTTTGGCCCTCGAAAATCACTTGGATCTGGGAATATCAATTGCGGTCGTTTGACCGTTGCTTAATCACCCAGTCCAAAGCCTACAGTAAATCTCACTTAATTGGAACGGGATACTTGAAATGGAACAGCAATTGAAACACGATCGTCCTCAATAAAACAAACACATAATAATAATAAATAAACGGAGGCTAAGGAGGGGAAAGGATGCGATGCACTGCAGGATATAGAAACACGCAGTATAACCTTTTCTTAAAAATGCAGTCGTCCGTCGTGATGTTACGCATTCGGCAAACTCCCACTTAGGTCCGCCAACTATTTGATGATGCTTTTCGTTCGATAAGTGCAATTATAAGTTGGAGACACTAGAATAATCTCTGAAAATACAGGTCTGCCTTGGATCAGTCGTAGCTAGAGTATTCCTAATACGCTAAAGAAAAACTGAAAATGATTCTAAATGTAGCTTCAGGGGGGAAGTCGGGTTCACAATTGGAAACGGAAGTGATACTTACTTCCGTTCGACATGAAGACTCGAAGAAATTTTAAAATCCACTTGAGTATGGATCGACATACTGATTGACTCCCCGTAATTCAAGGAAAAAAAAAATTAAACAATGAATAAGAAACAGTATTTTAGTGTTAAGGTATTTCCGAATTCTGCGATTGATCGTCTCAAAACTAACTACACATTGTGGTTTGAAGTGAAACCACATTCCACTTTCAAGTGAATTACGAGTTATTATATAATTTGCTGTAATTCCGACAAAATTATCGCTTTGATATGAAAGAACCTTTTTCATGAAATCTTTTCATCTAGCCCTAATGAATCAGAATTTGCTTGGGAGTACTGTTAGTTTTTTTTGTTTTTTTTTGAAAATTGGATTTCTGTTGCCGCCGATGTGGGAGAAAATGTTCGCGAAGGATCCTGGGAGTGGAAAAGGTTCCTCTCAAAAATATTTCGTTGGACGACATCCTAGTACGACCATTTCACTTGGTTTCAGTGGGAATGGTGTTTTAATATCCAAATCGGCCTCCACATCTGAGAAATGATGTAGGTAGGACCGAAATTTATCATCGGTATTGCCAACATCAGAGGTTTCTCTCTAAATCGGAGGTTTTTTGACATCTAAGGTTTACGAATGGAGGAAAAAAAAATACTTATTAATTTATTTTTTTATATTTATTACTTTATTTTTAAGTTTTCTTAATTAACTTTATTTTATTTATTTATTTATTGGTTCTATGGACTAAGTGGCGATTGTTTCTTTTTATTTATTTATTTTATTTTTTTATTTATTTTTTTTTTTTTTTTCGGGGGAGTTGAATTTCCTATAATGTCGATATCTGGAGATTTTGAGCTGCATTTCGTAGGGAGTTTTTTTTTTAAGAGCCGGCAGAGAGATTTCAGGCTTTCTAGTTGACGAGTTTCGTACGCTTGTTCGTGTGAAATGCGCTTAAAAAAAATGCGCTTCTTTTTTACTTCCGTATAAAATTTAGGTTAGGTGTGTCAGACAAAAAGCTTTTGAAGAAGCCACACTGCGAATAGTTACATTTTCCATCGAATAAAATCGACAGTTTGATTAATTCTACAATTAAAAAAAATAAAAAAAAAAGTTTGTTTTCAGTAAGACACGAATTTTTTTTTTATTTTATTTTATTTTTTTTTTTTTATTTTCTTACTTGCTTTTCTTAGTTGATCCTTATGCATAAATCTACAAAGTGAAAGTTTCAATTTAAAAATAAATCGTATTTTTATCGTAAATACACAGGTGAAGTTTCAAGATAACCCATTCGTTGGTTCAGAAGTTATTAGAAGGGATACAGACATATTAATTTCAAAATCCTAACCCCTTTCATTACGAAAATGTTTTTATTTATTGATTTATTTTTGGTGTAGGTTTCTGCATATTGTAGGCTTAATTTCGCTGTCTATTTATTTTTCATTTTTCTCTTGTTTTTGTTGTCCAGTGCCGACGTCGGAAAATGTATTTCGTTTATAGCTTTGTGGTTGTCTGAAGTACTGCTTGTGAAATCCCCACAGACATGCATCATTATTTCACCGCAATATTTCCCTCTCTCCCTCCCCACACCCGCGCTTTTGTTTCAGCCGCCGTGTTCTCGGGTTACGTCGCGGAGGGAGATACGGGGGTGTCTGTTAGCTTTGGAGAAAGGGATTCCGTCAGTCGAACGCCGCCGGGGTCATCGCCTCGTCTTGAGACTCCTTCGACCCCGACAAAGCGGGATTAGCTCCGCGCTGTCGTCCGACACCGCCGTTGGACACCGTTGAGGATTACCGGGGATTAGCGGGTGATATTGCATTGTAGTCTCTCGGTGCACTGTCACCGAAATGTTCGAAGGCCCCCGTCGTGGCCGTTCGGGAGCCACAGTTTCCCCCGGGTAGGCATCAAGAATATCGGTCGTTTATTATTGTTGGGAATCATTTTACTAATTAGATTGTGCGAAGACCAAAGCAGTATTAGGACATTTTTCATATGAAATGATTAGTTTGATTGCAGCACTTCCCGGATAATAGTCAGTAAAGACTGTTATTACAATAGCCACATACTTACGAGGAGAAATTAAAAAAAAAGACATATTGAAAGACTGTGCTCATAGAAATAAGGCAAAGAAATTATTAAGTATTAAGTTTCGCAAGCTATATTATATTAACTACTATATATATGTGTGTATATATATAAAACTCACATATACACATGCATAGTAGTTAAGTTATCGCAAGTGTTATTATGTTGATTTGCTTTAAACCAGTGTTTTCCAACCTTTTTTGTGCTCTGCCCCACCTAAAGTATGTAAAGTATCTATGCCCCACCAAAAAAAAAACCACAACCAAAAAAATAACGACTTTTTGAGTTTTACAACCAAAAAAAAAAAATTTCAATTTTCCAATTACCCCCCTTAACAATCAAAGTGCGCCCCACGTTGGGAAACAGGGCTTTAAACACTTGAGACCACAAAAAAAAGGGTTAAATAAAAGCTTCAATGTGATTTTTAAGTCGAAAAGCTCATGTCTATCCGTCCGCCTCCGATCTCGGTAACTCAAAAACTGTACGCCCCAGGAAGCTGAAATGACAAGATTATCTATCTTTAAAATTACTTTTGATACTGTCGCCGGCATTCCCAATGTCACATTGCGAAGTAGTGCTTTCCTGCATTGCTTTCCTTAAACTAGTCTAACAATGGAATGGTTTGGTTTGTGAGATCGAAACATCCCTTGAAATTTTTATCATTTATTCAGGGATCTTAAGGAATTGAGGTATACCAAATTTTAGCTCTTTTTTTTGCACTGAAAGGGGGTAAAAATAAAATTGTAAGAGCTGAGAGGTTGTTGCACTGCGGGGAAGCATCGGGCAGCTAATGTGACATTGGAAATGCCGGCGACAGTACATACCCTGACCAATCGGTAAGGAGATAAGGACAGAAAAGTTTTCATAATGTATCGTCGTTGAAGCGCAGTAATCAAAACAGAAAAAAAGAACAAAAAGTTATTTGTTACGAACCAGAAATTGTAGTAACGTAGACGAAAATTACCAAAGGACATATCATTGTTAGAAATGAAGGTTTGGTGTAAAGTTGAGAAAAGTTGCTTATTTAATAAAAAAAACTATTTATAAAAAGGAAAGAATTGTAAGATAAGATCTGTTTTTGTGAGTGAATTTCAAGATGATTTGTTAAACGGTTAAAATATTGAGAGATATTTGTTCAGCCCAATCTTGCAACAACTTTTCTTTTGAGTAAAAGAATCTGTTTGAAACTTACAACCTGATTTTCATAAATGTATTTGTCGTTAGTTTTGTATTTGGAAAAAACAAAACAAGAAAAGCAAATGCAGTACGCTGACGAGATGGTGTCGTAATGCCACCGCAGTTACATATGTGAGTGTATATGGCAATAGACCTTTGGTCTTCTGTGCTGTCTCCACGGAAATAAGGACAGATAGAAAGGTTGAGACAGAATGATGAAAAACTGCAGGGAAAATGGGAGAATCTCGAGAAAACCTGCTCAGCGCGGATCGTCCAGCGAGAATCGAACCCCGGTACTCAAAGGTTAAGAGACCAACGACTGAGCGACTATTCCAACTGAGCGACCTATGTTTGTACCCCTTCAATGATATTCGCTGTATATACATAGAATCTTTTCCAGGTACATAGTTTTACCTGAAAAACATTCTTTTTGTGTGTGTTATTTCTCCACACATTAAATTTCTAAAGGAGTGGTGATTGGTGTGTTGTGACATTGTCCACCAGTCACTCACTCAGCAGTCAGAAGCTTGTTTGGGAGAAGCAGACTCTCCGTAGGCTTATGGAAATGATGCTCTGTAATTTCCCTCGGGTTATTATTTCATTGGGGGGCGGGAGGGGAAGAATTCAAATTGGCCTTTTTTTTTGAGGAGGCATTGTGTTCCTACATCATCGTCACTTATTTTTATATACCGAGAAGAGGGAAGGAAAAAAAAATCAATACAAGTTATTAATCCACTGGAAATAAACGTAAGCGAAGCCAGAATTAAGAGTTATAAATATGGATGACTTTGTTACGGGGGAAAAGAGAAAACCCATTTCGTTTTCCCGTGTTTCGCCAATGAAATATTATTAGCTTTCATTTTCATCTCAATCATCCGCTGCTATTATCATTACTTCTTTCAATTTTCGGGTATCGTTGGCAAATATTTCGTTTCCGAGGCGTCATCTTTGAAACGTTGCTGGTGGCGTCGCAGCCTCGTAATAAAAATTGCTAGGAATAGGCATTTAGAAAAGGAGACTAATACGAACTGAAGAATTAAAATGCTGATAATGAGAGTTGGGGAGGGGTTAAAATTGCTTAAAGGAAGTAGGGGTAACAGTTGCATCACGATCTAGTCACGGTGGTTAAAATGTAGATTTTTTTTTTCTTTTTCTTTTGTGTTTGCCTGGTTGAACCGTAAATGTAGATTTTTGATACGACTTCCTGTTGGCGCTTTGATACCTCTGTATTTGTTTTCTGCTGTTTTGGGTCGTGTACCGTTTTATTACAGAGATACACTTGTTTTTTTTTTTCCAAAAAATTTCCGATTTCAGACGCCAGACGTCTCTGCAACGCTCTTTACCGTTAGGTTTTGGCCCTGATTGTTGCGTGTAGAGATGTCATGTCTTCTGAGGATTCCTTTGGCGATACTGTAATGATAATAAAATGAGTCAGTAATTTTTCTACAGAATAGTTATGGTTCAACTTTGTTTTCTTTATTTTTACAGACCCTCACATTTTGTTTTAAATCGTCTAATATATTAGAGATTCTATTTATACACTTGTGGATTATAATCTCCATAGAACTAAAGGGACTGAAAATGAATTAAGTCGCCAAGTACTTGCTTTAGTTTTACTGAAATCAAAGATTGAGTAAGTGGGCTACGATAGTATTCAAAAAGATATTCATTGTTTGCAGTCATTGAGAGTTAATTGTTTTCGTATCTGTCAACTCAGACGCAATAAAAAAAAATTAAAAAAAATGCTGAATTTTGTGCTTAGTTTGAACTCTGGCAACATACTTGCTGTTCTTCAAATGTCCTGAATTGTATTCAGTAATTTATTCGTAAATTACTGAATACAATAAATGACTGATAGTTATTTTGTCTTTATGTATAATTGGATTTTCAGAAGTCAAATATGTTTTGAAAATGTAAAAAAAAATCTGGTTTCCAAAAATCTAAATCTATACTTTTCTGTGGGAAATTTTATCATCTTCAAATTCAAACTTCTTCAGGGGAATCTGCACGGAAAAAGTTTTCGGATATAAACGATCAAATTGCCATAGATTGCCTGTGTACACTAATTCAAAAGTCAAGCGGATATACACAGTCTTACACAGATTTACTAATTTGATGATCTATGGAAAAGCAGGTGCGAAAAAGAAAGATTTAAGTCTGTGTTAATAAAACGAAATAATAATAAAAAATCACATTGTTAATTACACTTGTGTCGGCGATACAGTGACGATGCAATAACAGCTATAAAATTTTTTATCATCGGGATGCGAATTGGCTTATGTATTATTATACCATAAGATATCATTTTTCTTGTTTGCCATAAGCAAAACAGAAAAAAACGTAGAAAAGTATCTAGCAAAAGAATCTGTAGTTCTGAATTTATAAGTGATCTTAAATACAAAGTTGTTTTTTATTTTTTTTTATTTCTTAATCTTAAAGGAATACGGAGAAGAGTTTTAGAGATTTTGTTGATAAGTCGCCTTTGTGATGCAGCTGCTTTTTAATGTTTCTCTTAAGAAAGCTTTTGCTACAATTATAGTTTTTTTTTTTTTTTTTTTTTTAATTTATAGATTTGGAGCATGAAACAGGATTCTTGCGTCCATGATCTCCAAGCTCACAGCAAAGAGATCTACACGATCAAGTGGAGTCCGACGGGGCCGGGAACTAATAATCCCAACATGAACTTGATCCTGGCGAGGTAAGAAAATACTTTTATTTAGGCATTTTGTATTTTGGATTTAACATATCATTGTCCATTGAAGTAAGTGGATACAGTAAAAATTCGGCGTTTTTCTTTTCCAGTTTCTAAGTTATGAGAATTGGAGCGAAATAACCTTGAATTCGATATAGTATTTTTTTTTTTCTAGTAAAAGTTGCAACAGAATCGGGATTAAAAAAAAAGAAAGAAAGAAAGAAAGAAAAAAAAACCAAACAAACCAAAAAAAAAAAACCCCAAACTATTCGCTTACTTCTCCCCCTCTTTTGGTTATCTTGTCTGGGAGATAATCTGATGCTGTGCTTTAGCCATTCCAGTATTGGGAATACAGCTCCCGCCCCTGATTTTAATATCGTCTAGATCAGCCTGTGGTACACATGTCCCTGGGAAAACGGAAAAAAAAAAATAATGGCGGAAGAAGGCACATATGTCAACAGTGTAAGACGAAAGACAAGGTAAAAGTTGTCAAAATAATCGAACGCTACATTGATAAGTGGCGCGGGTTTTTTTTTTTTTTTCGTTATTTGACCATGAGAAAAGCCCTCGTTATCCTTCCCGAAACATTGTTTGACAGTAAATATAAACACATTGTTTGTTCGACTCAATATTTAAATCCCATTACTGACCCATTTATTTTCAGTTACAACATATAAACTGACATAACAGCAACTACATTAATTACAACCATCTTGCTAATATTTTGGATACATTTATGAAAATGGGCTGTCAAGGGGTAAGCAATGAAAAAGAAGATTGGGAACCGCTGGTCTAGACGAAAAAAAAAAAAAAAAGTAGGATACGAGTTCCAGTATGTACCACACTTTGTCAATTTTAAGAACTAGCAGTTAAATAATTCACTTGACGATAGATGGGACTTGGTAATTTCGAAAAATTGCCCTAGATGATCTTGTAGTAGAACAAGGACTCGAATTTTCATGGGTTTTATATTATCTGAAGTGCGACGCCGAATTAAAGGATTCTTTAAAACAAGATTGTTGTCTGCTTTTCAAATCTTCATATTGGAATATGTACTGAAGTACATTCAAGACTACATTGACAGCTGACATCGAATTACATCTATTTCTGGTTTTAATTAGCATAAAGATAATTGAATCTCGAATGTCAGCGAATTTCTCTTTGTAAAGACAGATACTATTGGAAAGTTGAATATAACATTTATATTTGTGTTTTTATTTGTTTTTTGTTAAAGAAAAGGAAATTGTGAATTATGTTTGAGTCGTCTACAAAATATGTTAGTCTATTTAATTTACGATCTGATGGATTACTTTAGGATTAAACTTTATTCTCCCGCTGCAACATTGGATTGTTACGACTACGGCGACATGGTTCGTCATTCTTCATTTCTCCACCAACCTCCCCCAAAAGCAGAACACATTAGATTCAGTTAAACGGTACAGTGCAACAGATTATTCATTTCCGCTTAAATATAGCTTTTCAAGTAAAATAAAATTCTTAATTGTACTATAATGTAATTAAATAAAATTCACTTCAGTTTTAAGTTAAAAGATTATCACTGTAACGCTGATTCGCCCCCCAATAATCAGTTTCTAAGTAAATACGATGAAATTTCGAATAAAATCTTTAATTTAGATTTGAATTTCGCAAAGCATTGCAATCGTAAACTTTAAAGAAATGTAAATTGTCATTGTATAAAATATATAAAAAATGAGTTTCTATTGATTAAGTAAAATAATATTTTAATAAATACTTTTTTTATATTTATTTTTTTATTCTTTTGGCATAAATTATTAAAGCTACAACATATATTATTAAAATCTCGAAACATGTGAAACCATATCTTAACGAACTATCAGAATATGAGCACAATTTAGTATCATTTCGTTCTTGAATCTCAAAATCCCAATCTAACATACATTGTCAAAATAACCTTGAAATCCCAATGGTTTTGGTGTTGTTGTCTCGTAAAGGGCTAAACGCACTTCTCCGCCTTCCGTTATCTTTCCGTAACGAAATTGCATTAGTGACGTCGTTACGTATTCCGCGTCACCAGAATTGAGCCTCGTAAGACGTAACGGAGATCTTCAAATCGACGAACGTATGTTATATAAATATAACGGCTATGTTCGTCGATTTCAAGATCTCCGTTACGTCTTACGAGACTCAATTCTGGTGACCCTGAATATGTAACTACGTCACTAAAGGAATTACGTTACGGAAACATAACGGAAGGCGGAGAATTGCGTTTAGCCCTTACGAGCTTTTACTATGTGCATAACGTCGAGTGGTTCAATGTTCTTTTCTACATCAAAAATAGCATGCAGTGGTCTGCTGTGTGAGGACTTTGAATAATACTTTTACCAATACATTCCCTCGAAGTTTTAACTTTTGATGGTTTCCGTTGACATTCGTTCAGATAAGTGTTATCAGTCATTGTAAACTATGTTGGTGTTAATGAAAAAGTATTAATGAAGCTCCTACATTAATGATATGCTTTTTTCGTTATTTCAGCTTTTGAGAAAATGAAACTAACGAAATCAGGCTGTAATCCAGGGAAGTTCGCGATTTTGCTTTTATGTAACCAATATCAGACGACGACGATTGGTCTCAAATAAATGATTAGAATTGAAAAAGTTGGAAATTCTCACATAGTTTCTGGATTGTATAAACACAATGTATGAAACATACGTAAATAAATTAATCAGGGCGAAAGAATACGTTTGTACATCAGGTGTAAACAACTGGGGTTTTGACAGGAATGATGCTGAATAATAATTATTCGTTGATCTAATTTTCGTTTATTTCTAGCTAGTAAATCTTCGTAGTTGTTGAGTTTAATACAGTGCCATCAGACCAATAATTGGGGGGGGGGGGCGATTTATTACGGACGTCGGCCGTTTATTTGCCTCCCAATGGCCTGTGCGGTCGCAGGTGCATCCATTAACCTGCTTTGTTTTCGCTCAGGGTCGTAAGTAATGCTGCGACTCCCGGACACGCGCCGTGCGAAATTAACCTGTGAATTACTACGAGAGACTTGTGCTGCTGCTGCTGGTGGCTTCATTTAAGTTACCTCGATGCCGCGTTCGTTATTACTGTTGTGTGTGTGTGTGTAGGAGGAGGAGGTTGCTGTACTTCAACTGGCACTTGTGCTTTTCCTCCGCTGCTCGCAACAATTTGCTCTCACCCTCACTGCTATCTCTCTGTTCCTCGGTAATTACAGACGCAGAAAACGATTTTTTTTCCTCCCCCGCAGTTTCGTCTCCGTCTTTCAGTTTTATCGTCAGTTTCCTGTTCCAGGGATTATCTTACTTTTTTTTCCTTTTTCGGGTGAAATGCTGGCTGTTCTTTTTCCATTTTTTATTTTTTTTTTCCCTTTCCCTTTGTAGAGTTTCAGTAATAAATTTCTTTCCCCACTCCCATTTTTTTTTTTTTTTTTTTTTTCCGTTATATTTATTTTTTGATGTAAGATTTAGATACTCGTGCTATACTCGCCTGGCGTGACCGAGTAGTCTCGGTTCGATTATCATCGCTGACCTTCGGTTTTCTTCTTTTTTTCCCCTTTATTTTGTATTCGTCGTCTTCTCTGGTATATTTGAGGCTGCCTTTTCGTGATTCTTAATAATTGCACCATCCCACCTGCGACGATTAAACTAAAAGTGTAATTGACAGAATCAGAGCACTCGATTTAAAATAAAAATATGCCTTCGCACACTGAGCCAACATCAACGGCATTAGCTCAATGTGCGAAGGCATATTTACTGTCCAGTTGTGATTTTATTTTTCTCTGTTTATAAATTACTAGCCGGGTACCGTCGCTTCGCTCCGGAACCCTTGCATGTACAGCATTAAAAACAAAAAACTTTATTTAGCAAATTAATATTGAGATCGGAGAATACACGATTTCCCAGCCCGTTGTAGCTTCTCCGCTTAACTCAGGGGTATGTATTGTGGATTGGCGCGAAACAACTGGGGTTTTCATAAAAAGCATGTTTTTACCTGTCACAGGTGTGACATCCATGAAATAGGTATATAAAAAATGCGCATATTCGAATGCAACTTTTTTGTCAAAATTTCAAAGCAATCGGTGAAGAACTTTCGGAGATTTAAAAATTTGAACAAATGAACATTTACATTTTTATTTACATAGATTATAGACGTTTAAAATTTATTGAAATGAAGTTGTTTGTTTGTAATTGACGTTAGTAATCAAATAATAATAAAACCTTTCGTCCTTCGAAGCTTAAATTTTATGCCGTCTTTAGAGAGCTTGTAAATGGTGAAGCTGACAGGTGATTGAAGTAATGGTAACGTGTCAAGAAACACAATGAACACGCACACATTACGCAAAAGATTCGCACCCCCGAGCTGTCATCGTGAAGAGACTGGGACGGACCGTTTCGTCCTTATTAGGACTCATCATCCAGCCAAACTCCAAGGGTGCGAGTTCATTGTGTTTCTTGACTAGTTCACTCCGCATGTTAAAGAACGTTTAATAATGGTAACGTGGTTTATCAAGCTTCGATTTTTTTTTTCTTTTTGATAATGCATATAAGAATATCCAGAAATTACGATACAACAAATGCAGTCTTTGCATTGTCGATATAGCGACTGATATTATATTTAATAATATATTTTGGTAAGTTTATCTGAACTCGATGCGAAAGCTTCGACTTCCCGTTACAGTGATGATCTTCCCTGGATAACACTCTGGAGAGATTTACTCTGCTTCATGACAGAAGTGAAACAAACGGCAATTAAACAAATTTGATTTCCCAATGAAACTACTGGTTTGTTTTTGTTTTGTTTTGTTTTTTTTACCTGTAAACTGCCAGATTATGTTTCGTGGTGGGTCAAGAAAATTAGAAAGATTAAAGCAGTCATAGGTATCTGTTTTCATTTCGTAACTCTTTCTCTTGTAATTCAATTTAGATTGCTTCATATTTGGCCATTTGAGATTAGATGGTCTTGTTTTTAGCCAATTTGTCTTGTGCCTTTACGTGATTTGTTTTGTCTCCATTACTGTCCGTTGGAGAGAGAGAGGTTTGACTTTTTTTTTTTCCTACCTTAGTTCATAATTTACACCTTTGAAGATCTCACTCCCACGGTCTAAAAAGCTTCTTTCTTTCCCTTGGAGTCTTGAGAGCTTTTCAATGCGTGGGAGGCTAAGTAACGTCGGAGGGGAGTCGTCATCGCGAGGGCGTTCGTCCCAGGGGTGGGTCAACGAGCGCCGCGATGCCAGTCACTTCCATTCGGCTGCCACAAGTTGACAGGCCGGCTGCGCTCGCTCTCTGCTCGGCCGCAGGTGATGTCGCCCTCACGCAAAGGCAAGTGACAGCTCCGGAAAGTGGGGGAGCAGCCTCGGGGGCAGAGCGAATCGTTGCGGGGGCAAATTGAATCGGCGCCGAGAACGTGTGGGGTTACGATTTGCCGCTGGGAGGATGCGGGAGCACAGGCTAAGCG
This sequence comes from Thereuonema tuberculata, assembly GCA_023159025.1. Classification (NCBI taxonomy): domain Eukaryota; kingdom Metazoa; phylum Arthropoda; class Chilopoda; order Scutigeromorpha; family Scutigeridae; genus Thereuonema; species Thereuonema tuberculata. The sequence goes on along the minus strand of JAFIDM010010028.1, from coordinate 64,877,073 downwards.
CCAGGGGAGAGGAGATGCCCTCGAATTACTCGGTATGGGCGGAAAAGGAAATTCACATTAGGATTTTATTCCTTTCCAGAAGATAATGTAATCCCTATATTTTTGTTTTTCCTTTTTTTGTTCCTTAATTAACAGAACTATTTTCATCTTGGAATAACTTTTTTCTTGAGAAATTATTTCATTTTAAATACTTACTAGGCCATCCCCCGTGTACACGCGCTTGTTTTTCTGTATCACATAGAATTTGGTTGAGTTTGAATATTATATTTAAAATATTGTAACGTTTCGGAATAATAGTTCTAATTGTCATTTTCGAATTACAAATAAATAGACGGATCGGAAATAAATAAACAATCTTGAAATTCAAAGAAAAGATTGAATACATTCATTATTGATGGGAGGAAGGGGAAGGACACAAAAGTCAAAAAACAAAATAAAGTCAGTTGTAGTCCCCGTGGCCTAATGGATAAGACGTCTGACTTCTGATCAGAAGGTTGCAGGTTCGATTCCCGTCGCGGACGTTTCATTCTAAAAATTATTTCTCCATTCTCACAGGAAATTCTGCCGGACAGACAGACGGAGAAATAAAAGATTTTAGTAATATAGATTGATTCCAGAGATAAGTAAGTAAATAAAGACATAAAAAAAATAAATAAAAATAAGATGCACTTTCGACTTCAACAGATCCACAGAACACTTTGTGTTTCTACGGTTACAAGATGGCTGACATTACGTTTATAGACATTGAGAAGTAATCAGAAACCAGGTTAATGTTTATAGACGTACCCTTATGTCTACTCTAGGCTCTCTCGAAACTTATCTCAAGTCGAGAAGTGACTCGAAAAACTCACTAAATAAAGCTTCCTCTATGTCAAGGCAGTTTTTAGAATCTACTCGACAGGGGGAGGGGGGGGGGGGCTGAAGCTTCAGTTGACATATTCGTATCCGTCATCCCTGCGTACCTCTTTCAATACTCAATAACTTATGGGGCTAATTTTTAGTATAAAGTTATCATAAAGGTTTATTGTTGTCAAGTTGATTTTCCGTTAATTTCCGCTCAAAATCGGAGTAATACATAGTTACCCTACCAAAATACACTATAACCTCGTTTATCCTGCCATCGTTGATCCGGATAAATCCGGATCAGATTTGTAGACATTTTTTTATTTTTTTTTTAATTTAATGTTCACATAGATAATAATTTTCAACTATGATAACAAGAAATAACTTAAAAACATTCGCTTTTTAATTTGATTAAATGTACAGTTCCTGCATAGATTGTACAATAAATTATGGTAATAAAATGCTTTTTGTCGAGTTTAAGAAAGCTTTACTAGAGTGTCACAGGGCGTTGAAGCTACAAAATATAGTTTTTTATCCTAATAAACGGTAAGTCTGTTTATTTAAGGATTTGTTTTGCTTATTACCCGTATTACCCGGATTTTCGATTTTCCGGATTGCCTTTGGTCCTAGTTAGTCCGGGTAAATGAGGTTGTATGTCGACATTCTAGCATCACGATGAAAAATTGTTCCTAGTAACTCATCATGTTTTTTTTTTCTATGATTTCCTTGATCTTTAACTTGGTTTATCTTTTTCAATTTGACATTCATTTCTCATCTTTCCTATTTCTTTGGAAAAGGTTTTGGAATTAAACATAAATGAAAAACATTGTAGTTGGCGTGCTAATTTTCAGTTACCTGCATTGTACCATCTCAATTTAATTTTTTATATAGGTGTGGAGTGGAAAATTCCCACTCCAACTGTATCTTTTCCGTTTCTGTTTAGTTTCAAAAAATGTTTTTCTGGGCGCAGTAATAAACCAAAACGCTTAAATTTGACGAACAAAAAAGAGCTAGGTGACAACGGAAACGAAGCAAAATGTAATGAACGGACGCGAGTTTGAGACCACTGGTTTAGACGACAGTGGTGTAAGGATTTTGTCGCTATGTAAGAATACATTAAAAAAACACTTTTTTTTTTTTTTTTTTAGTCTTGTTTTCCTAGATAGAAGCGAACCTAATCTAACCTGTCTGTATTTGTCGTATCTCTTTAACTTTTTTTTTTTTAAGCGTTGAGTGGATCTTCTTGAAGCTTGGCATGCATATTTAAAGACAAAGATACTTTCTATTTACTTTTTGAGAAGTTTTTGCTGTATGGTTCCTTGTCGAGCACGGGAAGGTGACAGAAATGACATTAGATTTCCGTGTAGTGGGATTTCATTAATCCTCCTAATATCTCTAAGAGCTTTAACATAATTAAAGTTAACCAGATTTTAAGCAGTTTAAATAGATAATGAGAATTTTTTTTTAGAAATTAATCAATTTTATTTTTTTTCAGGAAAGGGAAAGTTTATATTCAGAAGAGATTACAATTTAAAAAGAAACGGGATATTTGTGATTTGTATTTTATTTCAATTATTACCAGATAAGAATATTTTTTTGTATAATATACGTACAAGAATTTTGTATTGGTCGTTGTTGTTATTATTTGGGCTAATTGGTGAAGTGGTTGTAATCCTACGGTGATGGGAGCAACAGAAGTAAACGGCAAGAGATCACGTGAAGAAGTTGTAAGTGGAGGAAAGAAGGAATTTGGCGATTTACTGGGAATTAGGTTTACTGGTCTTACCGTATCACCGCTGCTTCCACGAATGTAGTAAAAGGCGCGTTGTGGCTGCGTCTGGGATTAACGGATTAACCGTCCAACTTGGATTGGATCTAGTGAACCCCCTAAGGTCGCCTTCCGATTTGGCCGGAAGTGCGGCCGTTAACGAGTGGACAGCAGCGGGGCTCTCATTTGCACGGCAGCTAATTGGCCATAAACACGGTTTTAGCGCTCTTTTCAGGCCTCGGCGTTTCTGGAAACCGTTTGCAAACGGAGTCCATCCAACCCCTCCCTGCTTAATACGGCAAAAGAATGTATTAAAAGGAGTTAAAATCGCCAGTCCACTTGCTGCTGCCTCTTAATGCACTCTTTATTCCCGGTACTATAGCTCTCGGGACGGTGGAATCCCGAAACCACTTCATCATAGGAATCTATCCTGAGCAAGACCAAAAGGCTCTCAAAGCTTTTTCCCCAATGGAGAGAGAGCTTCGACGGTCAAGCCTTCGTTCACACTTCGGTCTGTTTATTTTAATCCACTGGTATTACAAAAATCAAGTGATCAAGGTGTCGTACTGAATAGCAGCAATAACTGTATTTACTTTCTGTTTATAGGCATCACTGAAAGGCAAACTTTTAGTATATAATTAGTCCCCAAGAAGTACACGAAAGTCGAATGTACAAAAAGTTGAACAGCGTAAGGACAAATCCATCCCAGTTAAAAATGAATTATTCTAGCTGTTAAGAAGTTCTCATACTTATTTCACTGTAGATGTGCTGAAGTTCCTCACAATGTACAAGAAATGTAGAGTGAAGATTTCGAAATCGCGTTATTACTACCATCCAGCGCTAGACTGAGGTGGTATCACTTTGTAGCACGAAGCACCGTAATGTGGAATCTTGGTGTTTTCAGTAATTTTTGATCGTGTGATGCATTAAGGGCGTTTCACATGGATCCGAAATCGGATGGTCGGGTCCACGAATCGGACGTATTCTCTTTCACATGGCCACGAAACACTCTCCCACGTCGTCTATACGACATGTAACATTCAAATCGTTCGTATAGACGACGTTTCGTTGCCATGTGAAAGTGAATATGTCCGATTCGTGGATCCGACCATCCGGTTTTCGGATGCATGTGAAACACCCTTTAGACCAAGAACATTGTGGATTTTTATTTCCTTAATAACTTTTGAATCCAGTGAAAATGAATCTTGGGAAACTTGGCATTTATGTTTATGGCTAATATATTTTTATTTTGGGTAGCTGATTTGTGGAGGCTTGTGAAACGACGTATTAAAGCTTCCTTGTTGACCTTGAAAGAATCGCTGTGACTGACGAGAACGATCGATAGACTTGTAAATCTAAAACAGTTAGATTAATGCTTTTCTTATCTCTAGACTTCATAATTAAAAACCGCTTTTTTCTCTCCGATCAATTCAGAGAGATACGGAAAGTCAGTGATATAACTAGGGGAAAAAAAGTAGGCATTATGTTGTTCTGGTAGCCTATTTACGCAGTAATTCTAGTTAATGGCGTTTGAGAAAGCAAATCGGTTAACGTGTAACCTACAAGGTAGTTTGGCGCCTTTCTAAGACGGCCCTACTGAGAATTGGAAAGACGTGTTAAGACTGTAGGAACAGTTAATTATCCGTTGTTCTTTTGTTTTAACAGCAGCGCCACAGTTTCAGCTTTTAAACACCTGTTTCTGCGTTAACACCGAGCCAGGTTCTTTAGTTGACCAGTGGCTACAAATTGCCGAAAAATTTAGTTGTAAATTATGATATTTAACTAGAACCGAAATACTTTTCTTCTTAGCATCTTCCTATCTTTCTTTTGTTATAAAACCATATGCTTACATAAAAACATCTTCCTAAAATCCAAACTTTTGCTGTTTGCAAAGGTAAAATAATAATTAAATACATTATTAAGTCGTAAATGAAAAATGTTTATTTTTAAATTTTATTTTATTTATTTCAACAATTCAATTCGAAATATTTGCAACATTTGTTCAAATTAAAAAAAAAAAAAATACTCACGATAGCAATTACAAATTCATGCTTATAGTTTGACTTTAATGTATTCTGTTTTTTATTTATTTATTTCTGAATTGATCTTTACGTGAATCGCATAAATACGTGAATTTGCACGAGTGCGCGCTGTATTGTGGAATTGCTTTACAGTCTTGACAAATATAATTTGCCCCAGTCGCAGTTCTTTTGTTAGAGAAATGTTCCAACACTTCTGAAATGCCTGCTTTTAGCATGTTCGTCGTCTTTGTTTAAAAAGAAAATGAAAGAGATATGTACTCGTTGAGTGATTGGCTGACGCCTCCTTCGAGCCCTTTGCTTTTCTTCCGATCTGTCTCTTGTCTTATTGCACGCAGAAATCCCACCCAATATCGCTTCTGAGGACCGCCACCTATGAAACGGCCCGGCGTCTCGGTCGTCAATTGACGTAGGACAGGGATTTTAAAAAAAAATAGCCCGCTACTGCCGGTTTTTCGTTCTGCTTGCAAGCGGACACTACAAGAAACCGTTCCGTAAATCATCCTCTCTCACGTCATGCCTCACCCACCCATAAAGCAGCTTCATATATGCCACAAAATGTAGTCCGTTCGTATCTCGCGCTGTCAGTATCGGTGGCACCCTCTAGTTGGCCCGCTCTTTTTTTTCCCCTCAGGACTGTATTTTTTTTTTTTTTTTAATATCCTCCAATGATAATTTTAGAATCCAATATTTAGCTTGCTTGCTTTTTTATTATCATAATTTCTTTTAGGTCTAACGACTGCTGGTGCTTCCCTGTGGTAGCGATAAATCTTCCCGCTTTTAGGCCCCTCCAGGATGATGGACATTAATGGGAAGGGGAGACTCCTTCGCATTACGCCGTCTCTATAGTTGTAAAACACTTCATCTATCCCACATTCTTCAGGGAACAACTTGGAGAACATGGGAGTCACAATCGGGCATCTCATTGTGTGGATAACAGAAAAATAAATTTGGAATGATTATTATTTATTCACAGCACATCCGCTACCGATGTATCTTGATAGTAATAATTATTAATTTTTATTTTTTTCCAATGCCCGGTGCTCTTGACACATTTTTTTTTTTTTTTTTGCCGTTGGCCTCGGCATGAGGCGAGAACTGTTAACTATTTTTAGCTAAAAAGATCATTGCTTAGGATAAATCATAAGGGGCAGCTCACATACCCACAGAAATAGACGAAGCAGAAGAAGAAAGTTAAACTAACTGAAATGTTTGTTGACCAGCTGTGTTGTTATGAAATAAACTTTTTAGATCGCCAACATTTGAGTTATTAATGGATAGTGCTTATTAGAGCAACGGCGTATTTCTATTTTGCTAGTCTTTTATTTGCTGGTGATAACTGCAAAGGAAGTCGCACATAATTTGTTTTGTGTATTCGTAGTAAGGAAATCGTTTGGCTTAGAAGTAAAATTGCGTTGGTTGGGGATATATAGTTAAATGAATTAATTTTTGTTCGATTGTCTTGAGTATACAGCCATGTAAGATTGTTTTTTGTCGGTAGAGAGAGAGCGTTCTGGTTGGGCCCCAGTAGTTGTTTTCCCTGCATTTCATAAATGTCATACAGTAAAGTCAAAGCTCCTTCACTTTTTGTATTAGGCCTATAAATACTTGAACAATCCATAGATCAAACATATAACTAGCGGCCGAAGAACAGGGTGAGGACGCATGATAGTGTATTCATTTTTTGTATTATGATTTCAATAATCATTTACTTGGTTTCTTCAGCAATAAGTAAATTTGGAATTGTATATATTAATTGCAGATATGCATTAATTGAGTATTTAGGTATATAGTTAGGTGTATTCCAATTTCCGATGTTTATAAGTAAAAACATCAGAAATTGAATTGATCCTCTCAAAGACCTGGAGCGATGCTGACGTAATTGTGCTACATATCTACCGTACCTTTAACTCGATCATGTAAATTACAGCAGTAATACAAGTGATGTGAAGTCAAAATCTGTTCTTTTCTTCACTTGTTTTTTCCTTATTTGTGACATTCATCCACTCGATCACGAGTCGTATCAGCAAGAAATAATTCAGATAAATGGCGTCTAGAAACATCTCAGAGTTATCTCTAAATTTGGATTTCCCTCCTTATTGTTTGTATTTACATTTTACGCCTTCACTTTTGATATTTTGACTGTATTACTCTTTCACTTCATTCATCGAGTTATTACAGATTGTGTTTAGGCCCTGCATACTTCACAAGAAGGCACGAAAGAAGCGACAAATACAAAAAGCTAATCACCTGAGGCAGGCCCTGGTAATTGAAGTGAACGATCTTTGTTGCTTTTGGATTTATATTTTGTGAGTGGTCCTTTCATAAAGTGACCAACAGTTGTTTTAAAATAGGACTTCCTTTCTTCGAACGGCTAATTATACATATGTTCTCTCAACGAGGGCATTCCAGTGTTGATATCTTTTCAAAACGTATAATTACCTGCTAAATCGAAGAAAGGGAATGAGAAAAAAAATCTCATTTGATTCGAAGACCTTCCCCTCACAAAGTTCTGCGCGGTGGGTTTCGGGCGTTGAGCTTCGAATTCAAGATACTTTTTTTTTTTTTTTTTTTTGATACATACAGTTGACATTCGTTTTACAGTTTCAAAGAATAATTTACCTCATTGGTAAGCATGGGTGTAAATCACGTTTTATCATATGCATACGTTTGATTTAGATATACATTTTTAAGTGGCACGTCTCGAAGCACTTGCCTGCCTCTGTCACCGACCGCCGCTGAAAAGCCACTAGGCGCAATTTATGATCACTCGTGAATCGCGTTTAGAGCACCCATAAATCGAAAAATATATTGATTCCTTATCTGTACCGAGAACTTTTCAAGTGCCTATGTTTAAAAATCCCCTTTTCGTTTGACGTTCGTCCCACCTCTTTAAAAGTATGCCGGCCGAAAAAGAGCCTTTTTTGCCAAATTCTCACCTTAACGGGCAAACCCTCGCCTACAATTTATTCATTAATGGTGTTTTTTTATAAAGTCTCAAAACAACCCAGCGATTATCTCAATATCTGCAATTGGATATTATTCCTATAGTTAATTAATGGTAATGTATACAGACATAGTGAAGTCGGAAGTCTCGCATTTTGAAGAGTACTTGCCTATGACTTACCTGTTAGTTGTTACATTTAAAGTTTTCATCTAAGGGTTTTTTTTTAATTTTATTTATTTATTTTCCCATCTGAAGGCAGTTACGAACAGGAAAGATCCAGTATAAGGTTTTATTCTAGATTACTCGAGTAGTGATTAGAGGAGAAGCGGAAGGGGGGGGGGTGCAAAAATTTCAATTATCTCGGGTACTCCGGCTAAGAACGAAATGTTAAAAATTAACTTGTAGGATTTTCGATTGGAGTTTATTTTTGCATGTTAGGGTATTCAATCTTGTGATCAAGATGACTGCATGCCGTGAGGTTGATGAATTCCCGGAGCCCGCGTGGATGTTACTTACTTACTTCCATGTTTCGTCTGTTTCTGCTGCTACAATGTGAGCTGCCTCTCACAGTGTATCCTGGGCGACGATTTTTCAGGTAAAAAGAAAAATTTGTCGAGGCCAAAAGCGAAAAGTGCCATGAACCCCGAGCATTGGAGAGAAAAAAAAAAAGTACTAAAACGACCAAGTTGACCGCTCGGTTATAATTTTACTACAGGACCTTTAGCTGCCTCTTTTCGTTATAACAGAACTCCTTGGATCACGGTTGTAAGTAATATTTTATGCAAAATTAACACAAAATTTGAGATACATGACGCCACAGTTAAAATACTGTTTAGGCCTAAAAGCTAATTGTGTACAAATACATCGCTGTTTACATTTAGTGCATCAAACGATAAAATTCAATGTTTGTAGAATAATTGAAAATTAATTATAGGCTTCACACACAACGTTAAAAAGCACGATTGTATTTACACTTAAAAACCCGACAAGGTGGTCTTCGATGAAGCCGGTCGATTTTTTAATTATAAATATAATTGCATTTCTAACTTTACGTATGTGCGAAATCTATATTTAATATACATTTAGTATATGTATATTATACGCCTTTAGTTATTAATATTAATTACGGAATGATCATCAATAAGTTGGAGGAGAATATTTAAAATATATATATTTTTTTTTAAGAAAGTCGAGGATTAGAAATCGTAGATTTAAGAAATGTTGTGTCATTTTTAGATAATCTTAAAATGCTCGATGGTGGGTTGTAGCTTAGGAACAATTAATTGGACGTCCTGCTTAAGAGAAATCTTTTCATAGTTTTTTAACTAAGCTGTTGAAAGTTGGTAATGAATATTGTAAAGTCGGACAATCGTGTTTTGAGGTTGATTTATTCATTTTCCTCCCCTGAGTTTTGGCCGCTTGAATATAAATACTAAAAGTAACAGGATCTCACGGCTGCCATTCTGGACTTAAGGATCGCTTGGCACGTTAAAAGTTTCACGCCGAGGGAAGGTTTTGGGCGCAGAGCCCGCAACGCCTGTCCTCGCGGCGGATGAATAATTTCTCGGTCCGGCGTCAGCGTCCCTATCCGTTGGGAGAGAGAACGACTTCGCCCAGCGCCTTCTCAGAAACGTCGGCTATCATTTAAAATTTAGTCGCATTGATTGGAGAAGGTGTCACGCTGTCAAGGCGGAAAGCAACGGAGACCGCTTGGCGTGTCATCTCCCATTCCCAACCCACTCCCGTCGTCTCCTTTTGCTTATGAGTATTAGAAGCGACAGGCGTTTCTCGTACGGCGATGTACAACGGAGGACGTTGATGAACTGTGAGATCAATGATTCAGCCACGCACAGCGTAAGCGTTTCTCGATAATGTGACAGGGACGCTTCAAAAGCGTGCATAACTCGCCGGCGCAACTTGGGAAGATCTTGATTTGGATTTTGAGTTTTCATAAGCTCTTTATCGGATCCGATGTTGTTTAATTTCACATGCATTGATGTACACAAGACTAAAATCTCTTCAACGTATTGCTTTTAAGACTGTTTCGGAAATATATAGAATCTTTTTAAGCAGCGTTGAAAATTATCATTTGGAGTTGTCAAATCGTAAATCGCAAAGCTTATCGTAATAGTGATTTTCAAATCCAGCAGTTTGTAGGAAGATATTACGGTTATTAGCATATGTTAGCAAATTTTGGATGTGGGCTAAAGACTAATAGGATAGGAGTTTCCAAACAGTTGCAGGAAACTTGGATTATCTGAAAAAGAAAGCTGACACAGGTTTTCTCGGGATGCCACCGTTCTGTAATTGTCTTTCACCCACCGTAAACAAAACTCTACGTTTAGCGCCATCATCATTCCTATTAAACTGATAGCTTAAACATGGTTACTAAGACGTAGCATCGCGATCGTAAATCAGCCTGAGTACAATTCCTGTTAGTCGCTAAACACAGACATGGTTCCTGATATGGGGTCGCGAATTCCTGCGAATGTTATTTTCATCCAGGGATCATTGTACACTATCTTTATCGTTGTAGACTTGATCTGTATAACATGGTTACTTTTCCCCTCTATCCGTACAAATTTCAACTATGTAAAGCTTCGGCAAATGAGGGATGAAATCCACTAAATATTTTTCCAATTTTTTAATTTTTTTTTTTAAATTGCTTTTATTATTAAAGCTTTAAAATTATTTACTTTCTATTTATTTTATTTTATTTACTTTCCTTCATTTGTGGGACCGGTAGCCAAGTGGGTAAGGGCGCTTGGCTGCGGGATCGACCAACAGCCTCGGCAGAGGGTGAGATTTTTTTCCCAGCTCTATTTTCCTCCAAACGGGTCCTAGGGTCTACCCAGCCCTCTGTAGAATAGGTACCGAGTTTTTTTTTTTTTTCGGGGGGCTAAAGGTGGGCGGGCGTCGGGATTAATTAATTACATTTTTTTTCTTTAATGGATGCTTTAATTCAAGGTTTCCAACACAGTTAGCTTTGAAATTGTTGGATTTGTCAAACGTTTTTTGAAGATTAAATATCATCATTTATAGTTTCTTTTGAATACCTTAAATGACCACAGAAATTGATAGCGTTGTATATTGTAAGTTGTTGTTCTTTTTAATTGTAGAATCGTAACCATATTTAGCATAAGATTTAGTATTTGAAAGCTCTTTTTGAAATAAACTTCCGCCTCCTTCAAAAACTGTTTGAGAATTCCAAGTGGTTGAGCAAGTATTAAGTTCTTTTCTGTTCTCTGCCCGAGTCTGACTTTTATGAAGAGCAATCTTAACCACACAGATACACGTCGCTTCGTAAAAGTATATTAAATTTTGTACTTCGCTCATCCGCTACTTGCATCGACGAAAGGTTGGCTTGGGTGGGTGGAACGGCTTCTCGCAGTTTTCCGTTCGCTTAGCCAAGGCCTCACGGTCGGCCTCACTGACTGGGAATCGGGAAATTTTCTGCCCATTTTGCTTGGCTCGTCGTCATCGTCTCAACGGACGTCAGGAGGGCGCGACTCGCCTGACCTCCAGCAGCCAAGTGGGGTCTCAACCCGTGATGGTAACCGAGGCCAGTTTTAAGTGGTCGTTTGTTCGGTAGCACCAACTCCGTCCGACGAGAGGTCCTTCGCTCCATTTTATATTTTCAGTGTGCCTTTGTTGTTGAAAGAGCTGGTTTTTAGCTAATTTTGATGCAGCCACGGACGTCAGAGAGAAAGTTTATTAAAAAAAAAACAAAAACTCTTAAGGACTTTTTCTGAAAACACTTGGACGGTGATTTTCCTGTATTTCGACCTTTTGCATTTAGTTGCTTGATTTTTCGACGGGCTACAATGTTTGCCTTAAGTGTTCCTTACAGTTGAATCAATAATCGTATGTACTTATTGTTTCAACTATTTGCAGATTTGCTCTAGATGTTTTAATATCCATTTTGAAGAGGAAAACACGAAAGGATTAGAGGAAAGAGTTCTAAAAATCTGTTCGTAAAAATGAAGTCTGATATGCGTTACCAAGTTAACTTTATATCCTAGGCAACTGAAATCATTTGAAGTCATTGTAGTTCGTTACAAGGAGAACTCTGTTGATTCTGCTACAATATCCGTTCAAGAATGTAATTGTCATTGAAGCTCAATAATTGCGGTAATTCAAAAATGATTCAGAAAACTGAATCTGCAGATAAACTTTACCGAATGTAATCTTTCAAAGTCCCAAAGTCTTCTATAAACATCTTTGCCACTTCAATAAACATAAATTACACGGCAATATTGAAGATTTTGTTATTACTGTTAATAGTTTTAAACTTGCGTTGAATGTTGATAAGATACAATGTCCAAGCCGACGCACCTGTTTAAACCAGGTTTAATACGTTTAAACAGGTGCGTCGGCTTGGACATTGTATCTTACTATTACTGTTGTTTGGTATTTTTTTTTTCTCCACTATGCAGGCTTAGCAAAAGTTGTCACGCCTACTATCACTTACTCATATTTTGAAGGTGTTGATTGTTCTATCTTCCACCTTCAAACGTGATCTGAGCTTTTATTTCTTTCTGTATTTATTTATTAAAAAGTAAGGAGAGGTGATTGTGGTTTGATCAAACTTCGTGTCAACAAGGTCCAACATTATCCGCGTACTGATGCGCTTAAGTCACTGACTAAATGCGAAGCTCCCTCGGCCAGGAACTAGCACTCTGTTGACAAGGTCCTGTCGAGAAGGATTGCGAGTGAACGATATTTGAACGATAACCCACTCGTCTTTCTCTTCCAAGCAGATCAACAGAGGCTGTACATGTACAGCATTATTTCAGTGAAACAGATGCATATTTAACTTCACCGACTGAACACTCGAGATCCCCTCATAATTGCACATGCAATCGCCTCTGTTTCCGTAAGTGACACCTTTTGAGGTAAAGGTGTAATTTCTTGTAATTTCTCTAATGTAAACACTTAATGGCATCGTGATTACAGGGACGCGTTTGGAAGAATGACAGTGAAGAGAAATTATCAAGTGAAGTAATGGCTCTCTTCCGTTTCTCACCTGAATATGCCGTTATTAACTATACCTTAAAGCATCTTAGTCTTATTTGCATATAGAGCTGTATGATACTCAAATCTTAGCGCTCTCGTCTTACTGTTAGTGGATCGTGAACCAGTTGCTTTCTTTTTTTAAAATGCTATTTTTACGCCTAGCATTAAATACTTAATTTTTCTTTTGAATCTAACTTCCTTTTTGCAATGAAGTAAACTGTGGAAAAGTTGTTCCTGAAGTTGCGTTGCTGACGCCACACATTTATTTCTTTTATGGCCAAAAAGGAACTTCTTGAGGATTTTTTTTTTTTTTTTTTTTTTTTTGAAAAGGAAATAAATTCAACCAAACTTTAATGCCAATAAGAATCAATCATATGTCGTCATTGGGTCTCCATGTGTTACTTTCCTGGCAAGAAGCCGAAAGAAAACTTAATTACAGCCATTATGCTTATCGCAGGTGTAGACGAAATTCCCAAAAAGCTTTTCCTCAACCCGTTTTTTTTCCCTCTGTAATTATTGATTTATGATTTTTTGGTTGGATTTTTTTTTTTTTTATTCCTCAGACTTAATGAAAAAGGAGTTCCAGAAAGAAAATTCACTAATTTTAATTTTTAATTTTTTTTTACGTAATGTGCTACTAATAAATTAATATCAAGTTCGTTGAAAATATAAAAAAAATTACGTTTTTGTTTTGTTAAGGAAAGCGAACTTTTAATGAAGTAAGTGATGGATGAGCGAATGTCTGCCAAAATTCGTAAACATTGATTCTTTTGTAAATATAAATCACTAATTCGAACCAACTCTAGAAGTTATTTACGTTTAATACTTAATTTTTTTTATTTTCTTCCAAACTTCATATAGCAGATTTCACTCAGTTTAAAAACAAAACACACAAACAAACAAAAAGGTTTTCCCTAGGTCTTCAGTTATCGTGAATTAACAATTCATTGTGATAGTAAGAGAAATGTTAGCTATTTTAAATAGTTTTCCACTATATAAGTATCTTCACCGCAGTTGCCTGGAGACCTCTGGAGTCAGAGTGAAAAGGCTCCTTACAAAACAAGTGTTCTTATGAGAACCCTACTTAGCTTATTGGCGCGCTTGCTCGTCTTATTATTTGCCTTTGTCTGCATTGCTTTACTTTTATGCGCTTCCCCATAATAAATTAGTATAGTGCCTTTGCTGTATAGATAAGGTTATTATGTTGATTACATATTTTTAATCGTAATTAATGTAGATTACTGACTCTGTTTACCTTAACTCAGAATATTACCTGTACTTTGTAAATATTTTTTTGTTTTGTTTTGTTTGTTCGATAACTTAGAAGGATTATTACACAAATTACAAGAATTGAATTTTGAATAAAGTTGGTCTATGGTTTAAATATTCCTTTATTGGTTTTTGCTGTTTGCCAAAACAATTTTGAATATATTTCGTAAATGCTTAATATACTCGCATAAGAAAGTCGTAAAGTCCATTGCACATATGAAATTCGGACGGTCGGATCCACGAATCGACGTATTCTCTTTCACATGGCCACGAAACTCTCTCCGACGTCATCTGTACGACATGTAACATTCGAATCGTTCGTATAGGCGACGTTTCGTGGCCATATGAAAGAGAATACGTCCGATTCGTGGATCCGACCGTCCGATTTTCGGATCATGTGCAATGGGCTTTACACAAGACGTTTGATGAGTTTCTGTCTGTTAACTTGTCGTGTAACGAAGTAGGAAAAAGAAAAAAAAAAACAGCTCAGCCATTTGAGACCAGTTAGGGTGTTCTCTCGTCTTCCGGGGGTGGTCCCGAAGCAGTTTCCTAAGCTGTTTTCTGACAGTACGTAAATGTTTCAAGATGGCCGCTTTGTTAGGTTTGCACAAATTTTCAGTGAAGTATATTTTTCTAATATGTATTAGAAATGTACAAGCTTTGACTAAAGAATTTAGGACGGTGATTAGAAATAGATAGGTATAGAGGATATTGTTTTCCTTTCGGTTAAATTACTGGAAAACAGGACAGGAGGCTTCAGATATTAAAAAAATGTTGGTGTATGTTTTTTTTTTTTTTTTTCTTCTTTTTAAGTATAACTGTTGGCCAGTAGATGAAATAGATATTGGATTATTTGTGTACGGGATGTAATGTTTGCTTCGGAGGGAGATTTCGGATTATTTGAATTCGGTCGATCGAGCTTCACAAATTTCAACTCCTTGTCAAAAACAAATTTAATAAGTAAACATCATTTTTTTTGTTTGTTTGTTTGCTTGCCAGGCTTTTTATGCTTAATGAATTATTTATTTTAAATTTGTATCTTATTCATCTTCCTGTTCGTAAATTTTTCACAGGCGAATTGTTTCTTAAGAGACACAACCATTTAAAAAGCTTAATTTCTTAATAATCTTAATTGCACGTCTTTTGTTTTTTACCCTAATCATCTTGCCCCAACAAGGTTTTCAAAATGAAACAAAAGAGCATCTTCCGTTGCGCTAACAACATTCAAAAGTCTTTTTGAAAGATGTTTGTCAAGTTTAGCATTTTTTTTTTTCTTGCTGATGTTCGTTGCTATTCATCTTTGCCATTCGCTCTCTGTATCTCATTAGCACACCTGTTTATTTATTCATTCGGATTGAAGGAAGGGGATGGCGACGACAGTAATATTTCTTTCTGTTTTGCGTCTCTTTTATTTTTCAGTTTATCTCTCTCTCTCTTAACGCTTCTTTTGAGCGCGCCGTTAGAAATCGTTCTTTTTTTTTTTTTTCTCTCTCTCTCTTCCTCTATTGGTAAAAGCGGTAGCTCTTCTCTTTTTGAAAAGCTTCCCTTCATTGACACGGGGCGGAGCCACTGATTAATCGCCGCTGTGTTCCCCGGGGAATGCTTTCACTCGCATCCGGAACCCCTCTCATGCGAAAGGGGGGGGGGTCAAACTTCGTCTTTAGGGGCTTTCTTTCTTTCCCTTTTTTTTTTTCTTCTTTTCATCATCTTCGAAGTTGTGCTATTTAGAACCTGCAAATTCTCATCCCGTGGTAATTGCTCCGATATCTTTTTTTTTTTTTTTTTTTTTTTTCCCTCTATTTTTTTTTTTTTTTTTGTGGGGGGGGGGGGGGGGGCGTATGTTTCGTTTGGCGGAAGTCGTTTTCACATTGAAATTTTCTTAATTGAATCTGGAGAACAAAGTTTACTCTAGCGATGAAAAGAGAAGATAAACGGTGCAGGAAATCCACAGTTAAGAG
>JAFIDM010010028.1:64840731-64856233 GCA_023159025.1 Thereuonema tuberculata | reverse complement strand
CAGCCCACTTTTTTTTTTTTCTTTTAACGTTGTTGGTTAAGTTAAAAGAATGACTATAGGTGGAGAGAAGGACCCGTTTCTGTGAGGTGTCGCATCACGAGATTGCAACGGATGACTCAGCAATAGCTCAACGTCTAATCGAAGTTCAGTTAAGAGGGAGAGAGGGTTCTTCTTGTAGGAGAAGGAGAAAAAAAAGGGAGGGTGGGGGCAACGGAATCGTGGCAGTCGATCAAATATGATGCAGTGTGTAGGTGGGTTTGAGAAGGAAAGGAGATGTTGTAGCGGAGTTCATTTCGCAACATGACTACACTTGCCTCCGGAAACCAATAAGGCGGCAGCTGCTGCCCACACATTCCACGCACCATTAATCATCTGCTAAGAAACGTCTGACACCACTTCTTAATAGGATATCCCCTCTCCCTTCCCTCCCTCCCACCCCTCCGGTCTCTTTGAACCTTTGCTTGAAGGTCCCGAGCCGCTCGTTTCATAATAGTCCAACGCGCAATTTAGCCTCTCTTTTTTTTCCCCCTGCGCTCAAAAAAAAAGTGACCGGGAATTTTAAATTTTTCAATTTACTAAGCTTTTCCGTCTTTTCTAAGAAAAGGTCCAGCACCGTTTATTGATTGACGGATGGACGGGACGGGCGCAGGCAGCCGAGCTCCTTTGATCCCCCCGGAGGATTAGGACGCATTAAAATTCGGCTGACGTCCCATTGTAATGAGTTCTTATCGCACCTGATGTACGACCCAAACTGCACATCTTTGAGCTTACGTGTTAATCACGCTTGGTTTAATTTTTTTTTCTTTTCTTTCCTTCGTCATCTTTTCAGAAACTTTCTGGAATTCATAGGAGATTTTTGTCCTCTCCATCCCCCTCCCCCGCTTTCCGGATGAGGAATCCACATCCCTTCTGAATGAAAACACGCTTCCGCAGATGATGAAGATTCGAGTAGGAACTGTTGGTTGACAGCGGGTGCCTGGCGCCCTCTATATTCCATTCACGGAAACCTGTCGTGACTTTAATCTCTGTAAGAAGCACTTTTTTTTTAATTGTATTCGCAACAACTTTTTAAATTTTGCTTTCTTTTATTTGTTTAAAATAACAAAGCTGTTTTTCTTGAACAAAATTACAAAATGTAATTCTGTTCTGTTTGAACACTTGTTGACGAGTTTCTCCAAGTCGGAAGCGAAATTTATCAAAGAAAGATTAAACTACTGTTGGATATAAAAGATAAGAATGGGATAATAAAGAATACAGTAAATAACCAAAGAAAAAAAGGATTGTCTAATTGTTAGAAAAGTCCGCGTGCAATTTAGTCATCTTACCTATACGATTTGGAAACAGTTGAGTAGTATAGCTATAGCATGCTATAGTTATGTTTTGTTTTTTGTTTGTTTGTTTGCAAGACCGCGTTTTTGAAATCTTCGCACTTTTCCTCTCCAGAGGCAGTGCATTCTGACAAACTTTCAGATTTTCCGAAATGACGTTTCTTAGTTTTTGTTTGTGGGTGTTTTTGTTGAAGGAAGGCCTTTCATCGTGTGTATGTTTGTTTAAGAATTTTTCAACGTGTAGTGATAATGGACTTTCTCACTTGTAGTGATCTCGAGAAAGTTATGTTGAAGTTATGACATTTTATTCTGAACTAACCTACACATTGGAATTGTGGGGAACGAGACATTCAAAAAAAAATAAAAAATAAATAAAACGTAATCAATGTATTTTTAGGATTCATATTGCAAACCTAATCTAAATGTTAGATAAGATTCTTTAATTACGCTGTTAATTTTTTATTTTTTGAATTTTAAATTTTCTTTTTAGAATTTTTTTTTTAATCTCTAAACGAGATCTCTAAACGGCTTATCGCTTTATTTTATTTTTTTTCCTTGATCAGGTCTTCTGAGATCTATACCTTGCGTTTATTCGAAAGTTGTCACGCCAACTACACCTCATTAAAACCACACTTTTCTATTTGTCTTTTGTAAGCAAACAAGAAAGACTGTAAGTATCGTGTCGGCTGAGCAGAAGCGTCTTTTATTGTCGCCTGTAACATCGTGTCTTCTGTTTTGGTAATCTGCAGGTGTTTCGTCCGTGTCGCTTGTTTATTCGAGATGAAATATGGAAGATGGTATTGGTTTGAGAGGAGGGGAGATCCCCGGTGTCTTTGATGTGATGAAATATCCATAAGCAGCAGGTGGGTCTTCAGCAAAATCATGCTTCATTCATAGTCTCCCTGGTAATAATTTCGTTGTCAGTGTCGGCCTCCAGAGGGAGCTAGAAACGCAGGTCCGTGTCATTCACATAATCAAAGAGCCTGGGGCCTCTCTCTTTTTTTTGCCTTAGCTTGGCCGATGTTTACAGCAAGGATGGAAGGAAAAAAATAAAAAAAATTGCCATTATATCAAAATCTGCTAGCGACGAAAGTAATTCACTGTAATGTTATTTGCGAATGCATTAAAACTGACAGTATGATAAACATACAAGGGAAATAAAACAGTGAATCTTACATGCTCTTTACTTCATATAACAAGCCGATAGTTGAACAGTTGTTGTTGAAAGTTGCATTTTTTTTCCTTCTTCACTTTGCCGCGCGCACAAAAAAATAAGACATCAGTGTTGTAAAACCATTGTTTTGTTTTAACATTAAAATAAAGTTTCTTAGCCCTCTTTCATTAAATGCTAGGATAGTCTTCGTAACGTTTAACTGATGATCGTAGTTTTAAAAATTGGTTATATGATTAAGTCTTAAAATAAGGGTTGCTGTATTGCATCTTTTTAATCCTAGTAACGTCTCACTAATTGGTGCAAATGTATTCAAAACTTTACTTTGCGGGAGGGGGGGGGGTCCTATGCCTGAAATGCACATGGTAAGCCCTGTCGTAAGATTCGGATCATCCTCCTGCTGTCGATAATCAGGCTAACGTTGTCCACAGGCTGGCGATTTTGAATCTCGTGAAAACACGAGATTCGTTGAACAAATTGCGACTCCAGTAATTTAGGAGAAGGTCGGCATCGTTTTATTACCACACTTTTATTAACTGTCACTGTCTGGTTTCCGGGGTCAAATCATGTAATTAATTTTTAAGGCACTTCCCATCGGTCAATCATTTAGAAATTTTGCACACTTGGTTATTTCTGATGACAATACAATAATATACAAAAAAATACTGATATATTAATAATATATAATACTAAATATATTAACACATTCTGCCAAGGTAACATGTCCTTGGTGTAATAGCGCCTTTACTGCGGAGACAGCCGCTACTTCTGAATTATAAATACATAATTCTTATATATTTTAATCATTACATAATATAGAAACATGAGTAGTTATTTCGCATCATATCAAACAACCCCCACGAGACGCGTTCGCCAAATTCAAATATTCCGCCAAGGCAACACTTCCTTCCGTTCGCCGTTAGTACAGAGACCAGCCGATAGACGGCACCGCTTAACGGATAATGATGAAGGAAAACTGAAATAAAAGCTTAATAAAGCGGTGATTGTAGATAACTTCTTTTCAAAGACAACAGTGGAGATCGTGCTTCTGTTCTTGCGAAAATAAGAAAGAGGAGACTGGTTTTGTTAAAGGCAATTGATAGTTTCTATTTGTTTTCTGGTTTTATTTCCGTTTTTAATTCCCGCTAAAACGGAAAAAAACCACGCTTTACATTCGTCAACGCATCATGATCAGGATTTACATTACACACAAGGATTTCAGTCAAATTGGACCCTTTGAGAACAGGATCAAGAATATCCCATTCCGTACCGTTCATTTAAGCTCTATTGTCACGACAAATTAAACAACTATGTATCTTAAAAAATTCTGGAATTTACTGTGACCAACCGCTGCTTATTTAAACGGCTTAACAGATGACTAATTAAAAGTTGATACCACAACTGTAATTATTATTTGTATTTTATTTATTTATTTTTATACGGAAACTAGCTCTTTAAATATTTTGTCTAAATTCATCATTGACATTTCAGAATTGAAAAATCTTGTAAAAGAATAAATTTATAGTAAAAGGCGAACTGTCGCTTAGTTCGTACCGTACAAAGAAGAACGTTTGCATTTTTATTTTATTGTTTTTTTTTTTCCTCTCACCTGAGTGTGCAAATTGTTGTTTGTTTGGCTCCGTCCTCTTGAAATGTATCGATTTTTCTTCTTCTGAGGTGTTGCTATTGCCCATTGCCTTGTACCGTGTCGAGTGTCAGAACTAATAGCAAAGCGAATATATACATTCAGAAGCCTTAATTTTCAGTAGCGCCGGCGTTTGCCTCTCGCCCACGCCTCTTTTATGACCGGCCCGGATCGTTTTTCATTAGGACCAACTGCCTCCTCCTCCTCTCCGTACTCCCCTGCCTTGTTTTAATTCGCGACTATAACTTAAGCACCAGGAAAAATGACACTCTTCTACGATATCTCTTTTCTTGCTTTTGGGTTTTTTTTTTTTTTTTCCCTTTTTTTCTTTTGCAGCCTTTTTTTTCCCCCCCCCCCCCCCCTTTTTTTTTTTTTTTTTTTTTTATGGGATGACAATGTTTTTCTTCTTTTTTTTTTCTTTCCTTCTCTTCTTAAGTGACACACTGTTCTTCTCTTCGTTCTTAAATAAAAAGAGAAAAAAGAAAGGATAGGGAAAAAAAAAACTCGCGAGCAACGAAATGAAAATTGCGTCTCGAGATTCAACAATTTACTTCTTTAAAGCTTTTTTTTTTTTTTTTCCCCCACCCCCTTCCCCCTCTGTTTTTACTCCAAGTCTTGTGACTTTGCTACTTTTCAACATTGCAGATTGAATTTTTATTTTAATTTTTTTTTCTTCTTCCTTCAAAAACTTTTGATATGAAAATTAATCAAAGTCCTTTTCACTTTGAGGTGTTTGCGGGTTGTTCATCCAGGGATTCGAAAATAATAAAAGAGGCCGGTGGGGGGGAAATGATGTCACAACGGCGCGCCAATCAGAGACGATTGACGGGAGTTGGGCTAGAAAGACCCCTCTCGCTCCATACATTCTCAAAGACAAGGATAAAATTCATTCATTCATTCACTTGTAAGCATACGCACATTTAAATTATGGTTTTTAAGTTCGACACGTTTTTTTTTTGTTTTTTTTTAATTGCGTTTGGGGCGATTTTACTATCTTCTCTGTTCAGTTTTTCGATGTAGAAATAAATGCCTTATTTACTGCTTAGCCAGACGAAAGAGACTGGTCACGTGATTTACTGGTCGCTGCCACCTCTTTCTCGGCGTGAAAATAAAGGAGATGAGTATGTGCCGACAAGAACAGAAACAAACGACGTGAAAAGGAGAGATGCACAAAGTGAAAAATTATTGCACAAAATTCAGTTTAAAATTAACGCGAGAATAAAATACATACAGAAAAAGAAATACATGTATAATAAACTTTTAGACAGTATTTCTCCCTTTCGGCTTGTTCCATTATTTTGGCAGTGTGCCAAACAGTCTTTATCGCTTGGGCAAGCAGTATGTGTTTTTTGTTTAATGTCTAACATTGACACGTATGCTTTCCTTCTATTAGGTCTCCACAATAGAAGGGACGACTAAAATTCATGTTTACATTATTGTAATGGTGGATTAAGATTACTTTCGATATCATTGTCAGTAACCTTAACAGTAAGATGAAGTGAACTACAATGAGGTTTTACGAGGGTCGCTTAACTGTCATTGTTGAGGGATTTAGGTGCGAGCGGAAGGTCTCTTGTATATTTTCTTCCTTTCTGTTTTCGTTTCGTTTCTTTTTTGAGAAAAGTAATTTTCGGTTGACGTGGCCATTTCATTTGTGCCTTAATCTCGGATTGCCGTCTTCACTGCCTAGGTCCCTCCGACCCATTTGGGCCGTGACAAATGAGGCCTGAAACTGCAGTTGACACCCGGTTGTCCCGTTTGATGAAAATCGGGCAACGCGGGACGAGGCGGGTGGAAAAAAATTGTCTCGGCTCAGCTCGGTTTTTTATCTTTTGGCAGAATGTTTTTTTTTCTACAGTTCTTAAAACCCGCAGAAATGCAAGCACGACGGCAACGAAATGGCTTGGCTCTGTGACCGAGGACGGGAAGGTCGCCAGATAAATCACCCGAGAAACAACGGCCGTTATCTTAACGAAATTTGAAAATTCGCCTTACCATGGAATACCTGTTTATTTGTTTCGTAAATGCACGCATAAGATATCAGTGCAAATTCAGTGTTATCTGTCTATGATGTCCTGGCTGTTGATGATACATTTGCATAGTGCATATTTAACTGTTTATTTTATTTGAACATTTCAGCTACTTTATATTTTTGCTTTGTCTTTCTATTCAAAACGTGCTTGCTTTTCCATTTGAGTAAATAAGTTCTTGAAAACGTATTTCCATTAGAACATTCTTGAATTTATTATCGGAGCTTAAGAGATACTATTATGTTTGTTTGTTTTTTCTTTGTTTGTTCGGAGCATCACACTAAAACGACTCGATAGATTTCTGTGAAATTTGGAAAGTTGCTTCAGTTGGACCTAGGTAATTCAAAAAATTAAATTAAAAATCCTAGAAAACTGAAATTTTTGAGATGGTGTGCAGAATTGCAAGTACACGAAAACAGTTCGTAGCAATGGATGGAATGCGAAACTTACGCTTCGAATATGTCATTACCCTGTCCAAGAGTAAAACAAACCTTTGTAGCATAAAAAAAAAAACAAAAACTTTCCTTCCTAACGATCATTGGGTCGAAGGCTTTTAGTCTTTGGTAAGGATCAGATGATCCAGTTTTATCTTATCAGTGGACAAGTATCATTAAAATATCATTAGCAACAATCACAACAATTGCGTCTAAGAATCACATTTATAATACAGCTCTACAATAATCACAATAATCGAAACAGTTGCGCCTTTTGCATTCGCAACAATGACATTTATAATAAGGAAATTTAAGCAATATCAATTACATTTTCTTATACATATCAGAAGACATTGCGAAGCATTGATTGGCTTACTAATCGCTATTCGTACCTTGTTTTGTTTTGTTTTTAGTGCACTTGAGCATCTACTGTTCGTTTTCAACGAACCTTCAACGCTTTTGCGCATGCGTCAGGTCTCCGTGGATTTCATGAAAATAGGGCTGAGGAGAAATAAAGAGGGAATGCATACTTTTTATCTGTGTTAGTTTACTAGTAGCTGCGTTCTGTTTGCGCTTTTCGGGAAAGAATTATGGAAAGAATAAATACAATTGCAAAAATAACAGATACTAAAAGAAAAACAAGTCTTACGAAAGTGTGTATCTCAGCGTATCACCCCTTTGCGGAGTAGAATCGTCTGTGTTGTTGTAGCTCTCGCTTTTCAAAACGAACAGTATTTTTTTATTATTGTTTATTTTGTTCGGAAGTCACTTTCGGGAGCGAGGGTGATTTCAATTTCTTTTCACGCCTTCCTGGGTTTACCGAGGGTGGATCGGGCTGATGAGTCCCTAAAAAGGACGAAACGGCCGCTCCGTACTCCCTCTGATTACAAATTCAAGGCGTGATGTGTTTATTTACGTGTAGTCTTTTTGGTTTTCGATTCTCCATAATTTTTCTGAACGTTAAATGTGTTTCTAAATATTTCGACTAACATTTCAGTTTGGCAAAACTATTCTGGTGTTTTCTTGAGAGTGGCAGTAATTCGAAAGTTGGCAAACCAAATTTACCCCCCCCCCCCTTTTTTTTTTTTTTAATTACACTGTTTTTATGAGTTTTTAGTGACTGCCATGTTCTTTGGAGTTCGAAGAAATTTTGGATTTTGAGTGTTGTTTTTAATTAATCAGAGCAGTAATTCCCTGAGCAATGATTCCACTAATTGGCTTCCCCAAACCTTAACAGTTGTAGTTTGTGTGAAAGGAAGACGAATAGAACTTTTTTTAAAGCCCATTTGTTTTAAAATTGCTCTTAATTTGAAAATACGAAATTCAAGTGCTTGCAGAGCGATTTAAGCTGATTGGTGGTGTTACGAGGCCGATTGATTAAAATGACTACGTGTTTTCAAAAGATGAAATCATTTGAGAAATTTTAATGACGTTGTTTCTGTGCTCCCTTCTTCTGTCGATGTGTTAATTGAAGCAGATGGATTGAAATTGATTGGCTGAATATAAACGATGTGTCTTTCATTACTTAATGAAGCTGTTACGAAATCTTTTGGCTCCATTCGGTTGCAAATTAGCTTTTCGATTGATATGAAACTGAGTTGAAGTGGGCATTTGATATACTCAGACCGGAAGAATCTTCTTCGAAAAGTTTCTATATATGCACATATATTTTTAATAAATGAGTGGCTCTGATTGGTTATTTAAAACGCCCATCTCTTACAACATCTACAATCGCTGGCTGCACATTTGGTCCTTTGCCCTCCTTAGTTCACAGATGTTACCACCTGCTTTCCCGGCTTGTAATAAATAAATTATTCAAACTAAGACAAATTCCAAACTTGTCGAACAAGATTTTTGCGGTCTAAGTATCTCTAATGCCCACTTCGACTTTAGCACAGTTTCATATCAATCGAAAAGCCAATTTGAATCGAACGGAGCTAAAAGATTTCGATTTATTAGAAATATATAGATAGATATAACAGGATCACCGTATCCCCAGGGGGTAGGTTCCAAGACCTATCGCGGTTACGTAAACCCGTTGATAAAACGATACCGAACGCTGTATAAAACGTGATATTCGTGTAACATACAAAACTACGATAAAGTTTAATATTGATAAATTGCAGTAATACGTAACCGACTTTGAGCACTTAAATTTTTTTACTTTATTTATTTTATTTTTTTTATTCAATTTCAATCCTATTCAGAATTTTCACTTTCTCACTAACGGAAAGGACATCACTCTAAGGCTTAGAAGCGCCACCAGCCTAACTAACCAGCCACCAGCCTACTCTTACGCTTTAGGGCCATTGTTACGGTAAATAAGGGCTTTCTGAACACAAACAGTACGATAATCCAAACAGTGAGAACGCTAGAAGCAAAATGTAGACAAGTTCTGAGGGGGAAGCGTGGGTTCTGCCAGCTACGAGATAAATATACCTTATTTTTTTTAATGTTGTCCAAAAAAAAAGTAATTAAAATAAATAATAAGTTAGAATGCTGCGGATAAAATTTAACGTGTGTGAATACAGTTTCGGACTAATTTAAAAAAGCTAACACACTTGCTTAAAAAAAAAAAAATTCAGTTTAAAAAACTAAAAAATTAAAAAAAAAAAAATGTAATTGAGAAACCAAACCAGGTTTCAACCTATTAACATGCCTTCTCTGAAGAAATTTAATAATAAACTTCTCGAAGCTTTAATGTTTGTTTTTTGTTTTTTCTTCCCCGTAAAGTACATTGAAGAACTGTCCTTCTCCAAGTTGATTCGAAACCTTATTTGATTTGTAGATCTGAAGTAGGAGTTTCTTATTCGTCACGGAAGTACGATTCTTAACATTTGCAAATGAGGGAGTCTGTGAAACGCCGGGGTTACGGGGAGTGGAGACCTTAGCTTTTGTATCCGCCGCCGCGCTTCGTCTCCGCGCCCGAAAGCAGGACACGTTTTGCCGGTTCTGATGTCCCTCGTCTTTTTACCCTCTTTCCCTCGTATCTCTCCCCCTCCCCCTCCCCCCTCTATTGCTGAGTTCCATTTACGGGAAATGATTGAGCGGCAAGCGATTGTCGAGTCGCGGCGCGTCTCCGCCGGCTTAACGGAGCGATTAGGGCGCCGGTAAAAAGGAGATGATGATGACCATATCCCCCAAAGACTTACATTGGGCTTTTGCTAAATCCATCGCTGTCGCTTGCCTGGAATTGGAACCAAACAACAAAGAAAAAAAAAAGAAAAAAATAAAAGGTAGAAGACATTGCAGTCCGAATTCTTCTCTTAACAAACAAGGTTTTATAATCACTTACAGGCCTGTTCTAAGAACGGCCTAAGATTTGATTTTACCTCGTAAAGATTAGGTTTCTGCGATGAATACGAAGTATCCTTTGATCTTATGTAGATTCAAAAGTACGTTGTTTTAATGGCGTACAGATTGTATCCAGCTCAAGCACGGGATAGTCTTTGAATACAATGATTCGTGCAATTCATTTTGCTTTTTATTCGGAATTATGGTTCAAAACAATGAAGGGGAAGTTCTGTGAAATATTAAAACAAGAGTCCCTTAACTATTTCGACTTCTTTGAAACAAAGAAATTACGAGCGGGTAACTGGGGGAGGGGTGAAGTAATTGTTTATTGTTGTTTTCTTAACTTTTAAATTTCTGTTGGAAACTATTTTCTGTCTTACGCAGGAGGCTTTTATACAATCTGTCTTGAATCACGAAGGAATTATTAGATTACCTGAATGGAGATAATTTGTTTTGTTCAATTGAAGCTTTAGTTTTCTTCTTTTAAAAGAAGGACATAGACGATGGACTTCTGTCTTTTTTTTTAAGTCCTTTGTTGTCTATTTTTTCCATTCGTTGAATAGAACGGCAGTAATACGAACGTGACTCAGAATAACTGTTCGATATCCAGCGGGTTTTTTTTTTTATTTCTCCATTTCATTTTATTCTATAAATTTTGTAAACAACGAACTTAGCTGTACTGGATTTAAAAAAAAAAAAAAAAAAAAGTAAATGCAACGTGTATTTGTCATCAGGCTTTGAAGGTGACACTTTGCTGTGTATGAATTTCATCACGATTTAATATAAGTACAGTAAATTGTTGAATTATTTTTTTTTTTTTTTTTTTTTCTTTTGGCAAAGGTCTGCCCCTGTTCGCTAGCCAACTTATCTGATTCCGAGACTTTAGGGCGGCTAGAACCGTAACTAAAGTGAGTCCTCCACAAAAATGAGTGGAAGGTTCAATATATTATTTCAGATTGAATTATATTTAATAAATCTGAAATAATACATTTTTGCTGTGTGGATGTATTACTTTTTTTTTTTTTTTTTTTTTTGCAGTTACATAAAAAACTTTTAATTTAAATTTACCACAACTTTTAAGCTTATACTAAATTCCAAGATATAAACATATCTTACCCCATACAGATAGACCTTACATTTAATATTGTAAATTGCAATGTAATCCGAAGGTGCCCGGGAGAAAACGGCCATCGTCATTAAAGAATGATCTCAAAATTTGGTTTGTTTAATTCCCATTGATTTCACTCTTATCGTGACTCGAAATAAAAGTAAGATCATTTTAGTCTAAGTCCAGAGAAGTTAGCACTGGACTCAACAGAAAGAGAAACGCTTGCACTGCCTTTAAACACCAGACCTTGATTCGATTCCATTTGTATCAATGGAGTTGTTGCTATGTAAAAGTTTTACGGCGGACAGTCTCAAACTACTTACTAAAATTGAGAGAATAAAACCTGCGAGTCTTAATTCGAATTATCAATTAGAAAAGCACAAAGTCAAATTGAAGTGCAAAAAAGAATTTAATGTGCTGTGAGAATCAGTGAATAAAATAAATAAAGAAAAGGAAATTCAGCACTTACATAAAAGAGGACATTGCCTTTCTGATTCGATTACGGGAAGGAATTGGGAACGGCCGTTTCGTCCATCTACGAACTCATCAGCCCAATCCCGCCTTCCCTTAACAGAATCAGAAAGGCAACATCTTGTTAGTGAAAGCCACCGCCAGCCTGGCAGTGACCCCACAAACAACGAAAAGCAAGAAAATAAATTGCTGCATCTCTCGACGCCAGCAACAAACCTTTCGAGAGACGCAGCAATTATTTTCTTGCCTTTTGTTGTTTGTGGGGTCACTGCCAGGTTGGCGGTGGCTTTCACTAACAAGATCTTGCCTTTCTGATTCTGTTAAGGGAAGGCGGGGATTTGGCTGATAGTCCGCAGTAGGACGAAACGACCGTTCCCAATTCCTTCCCGTAATCAAATCAGAAAGGCAATTTCCTCTTGTATGCAAGTGCTGAATTTCCTTTTCTTTATTTACTTTATTCTCAAATTGAAGTGCAGTTTCTCGTTTTTGGAGTATGTGTGTGTATGTGGGGGGGGCGGGGGTCTGCGAAATGTTTGGACTAAATGAAACGCTAATGATTCTGGTTAATGCTGATTGGTTTATTTTGATCCGATTTAGTCTCCTACAAATTGGTTAAATCACTGTTAATCGGTTCCTGAAATGTTCTCGAGTTTTCCTAGGGAAAAAGGCAGAGCTGGTTTTGCGAGATGGGAGGTATTACACTTGAGATCTATTTCCGTTAACACACGATATTCGAGCAGAAGGTGAAACAATGCAAACCAAGATTCCCTTCACTTAACTGCGAAGCAACGTGGAAAAGACATGCCTGGGAAGTGCAATTGTGTTCATCTGCAGTTATTTTGATTTTTGTAATCGGTTATGTTAACAATGGAGGATTACACGTTTGGAACTCAGGTAAATGAAACGTACATGTAAACAGTTTCGACCATTTTCAATCCACTGAATGTTTCTTAAAAGCTTTTCGATTCCATTTAAGTCTTTAGTATCTATCTTGTGGACGTTTCCTTGTCCTGCTGTGAAACATCTACGATACTTGGCTTTGCTACGTGTCTCGTTAAATTGACTTAGTTTCTCGAGTAACAGCGTCCATTCTGCTCTCTAAAGTTTGCTGTTAGTGTCTTGTAATTCCTAACGTACATCTTTCCATGCCTCTCAAATCTGTATTCACTGTGAATAGGTCGTTTTTCGTGTTTGATGGAAAACAGGACTTCACTTGTCAACCCGAGACCTTTATTTCTAGAAATGTCTGCAAAACCTCAGAAATCATGAAAGCCAGAGACAGAATCGGTAATGTCCGGGTTGGGATAGGAGTAGCCAAGGGATGTTATTGGTTTCTTTAGGTACAGACTAATAGTTCTCCCAATCGCTATCTTCCCTTCCTGCCCTCCCCTGATCTCTGCAGATATTTCTCCTTTCTTTGCTCCTTAAATCCGATTATTAATATTTTTTTTTTCATGTATGTATTGTCCTCTTCACCATTCTCTGCCAGGCTTTTTACTAAAGGGTGGTTTTAGAAAGTTTTAGGTAGAGAAATATCCGATAATAGAAAAATAGAAGTAGCTCTGATTCACGTAAAAAAAAAAAACACCATCTTTTTTATAATAACTAGCCCTTCCCCCCCATCTCCCCCTGGTAAGTAAGAGATAATCCAAGAAGAATCGATTCCAAGCGGTTAAGACATAGTGATATTTTATTCCTTTTTGAATGAACTCATTATTTGATAGCGCGCCAACAAATAGAATAAAAGTAGGATTGGATATTGGAAGACCAGCAGTAGTCCAATGGCTAGCGTTCCTGACTGCGGAGACGAAGGTCCTCTGTTCGAATCCCATGCAAAACGAAAAAAAAAAAAAGATTTTTTTTTTCTAATCTGACTTTCTCAGCAAGGAAACTAATAATTAACAGAAATAAAAGATTTTAGTAATATAGATTAGTTTGAGAATATTTGACAAGTTCGAAAAAATAGTCTCACGAGTCGTCTTCCTTTAAAACAAGCAGGGCCAGGGTGTTAAGTGCGCATTAATATTTATTCGAATCTATTTCCGTTGAAGCTGAAAGGAATTCTGATGATTTATTTGCTCTGCGGTTTTATGGGAAGTATACTGTGAATTGTTGGTTGGGGTTTTGTAAATGCTGATGCACCCACTCCCCGCTGAAACAGCGCACATCCAGTGGGAGGAGAACGAAATCACCGCGATCAATTGGTTCTGTCGTAATATCGAATCCTCGGCGGGCTTTTCTCTCCTCTTTTCCATCCTCACTGATAGATACCGTCACTGCGCCGGAGTTACAATTACCGCGCGAAAAAGGATACTCTTTTGACGGCGGCCCAGATACTCATTCTCCCGCGCTCGGCTACTGGGGCTGCCGTCATTATCGTCGCTTGTCATCGGGCCCCCGTGAAGGCAGTTTTGCAAGGAGTTGGAGGCCCGCCAGTCGCGGGGATTGGACAGCCGTCACCGCCTGCTAATGTAGGCTGTCCAATGCCGGTGACAGCCCAAGTGCATCATTGCGTTTGGCCGCTCGCTCGCTCGCTCGCTCGCTCGCTCGACGATGGCACCGCGGCCCAACTTAGTGCGCCATCGACAGAGGAAATTAGATTTTCGAGAAAGGTAGTGCTTTTTCCTCTCACTCTTGTCTCTGTTGACGACAGTCGACTTTTCCATCCATCGCTGGGCATTTTGGATTGGCTAGGCGACGCTTTCTGCGTGTACGTGATTATCGGGCCGCCGTTGTCGCCGTAATGCGACAAACTGCCGATCTGAAACTTTTTAATCTAAACGGAAGGGTTTGGCAGTTGAACCTGTCATGTATATGGCAATCTTAGGACAGAACTTGAAACTGGCTTCCGAATGAAAGGTTTACGATGCTTTAAGTTGGCAGTTTTAATACTTTTTTTTCTTTCTATTTTTAGAAAAGTAGTAATAAAAGTGAATTGATCCTTAAATAAAAATGATGAAAAATACTTAATCGTTTTTACTACCTCCTTTTTTTTTTAAGCTTAAACTGAATTTCTGAAGCAAATGGAGATTTATAGTTTGTGTCGTCTTCCTCTCCCAATAACTTGCAAATGAATTTTCGATGAAACTCGACAGACATTACTATGGATTACAAGGCTTTTTTACAGTACTTTCCTTTCGCGCAGCATCCAGTGAGAAGTTACTCTACTTAAAAGAGAAATCAACGGGAGTAAACAAATGGAATTCGAGACCTAATGAAGCGCTGTATTTGGATATTTAAATTGTTCTCCCAGTCAATTTTATTTCATAGTACTCAATGCAAACATCGTTCGTAACTTTTCCTTTTTTTTTTTTTTTATTGTGTCGTTTGTATTGCGTCATCTTGCTTTGAAGTTTGTATTGCGTCATTTTGGTTTCTAAGACACCTACACTTCTTCAGGAATGCGAGAGAAGAAGAAGTAGGAAAAAAAAAATAATACCTGCAATTTCCTTTGATAATACTGGCGTTTGATCAAAATTGTGGATTTGGTCGAGATAATGATCTGTTACTCGTTGGAGCAGGAATGTCCTCTTGAGCTACCACCTGCTCATCAGTGCGCGCGTGCTTTCTCTCCCTTTGTTAACCGGGAGTGGATTTGACAGGTTGTTCTCCTTCGGCAAAATCATGGACGCCGACAAAAGATTTTCACGGCCGAGTGCGTCACCTGAGGAGCTCGCCTAATTAAGTTTGCCTTTTGTCTTTTCCTCCACCCGATATTTGGTAGTATGGATCGACACAGGAAAACTGTTGTTGATCGGAGGGGATGTAATATACATTTCTCCCCCCTCCCCCCCAAATCCCCAACGAACCTCCTTTTATTCTCGTCTCTTGAACCAAAGGTGTTTATCTCATTTCATCACCGATTACCCCCTTAACGCGAAACGATTTCTTTTAGCGGCCTTGTCCCTCTCCGCGTATTGGAGGTTTGATTTGCAATCGTCGACACTTGAATCCACTCGAATTACAATTGTTTCTCACACATCGACCCCCACACCTTAACCCTCCGCCCCGCACCCAACAC
>JAFIDM010010028.1:64828384-64838384 GCA_023159025.1 Thereuonema tuberculata | reverse complement strand
TTACAGAGATTAGAATGTAGGCCTAGTGGTCTAATGGCTAAGACGTCTAACTTCTGAGCAGTATTCTACCTAATAGAAATAGTGCATCTTTCTTTCTTGTAATT
The DNA here is from genome assembly GCA_023159025.1 of Thereuonema tuberculata. Lineage (NCBI taxonomy): Eukaryota > Metazoa > Arthropoda > Chilopoda > Scutigeromorpha > Scutigeridae > Thereuonema > Thereuonema tuberculata. The sequence continues at coordinate 64,838,280 of JAFIDM010010028.1, read as the reverse complement.
ATAATTGTCACTTTTCAGTGACGTTTGAGTTACATTTATTGATGGTTTTTGAGTTGCAAATAGTGATTTTTTTCGGTATTCCACCTCAAAAAAAGAGTGCTTCTCTCTTTCTTGACTCTTGTTTTCTTTACTCCAACATCTGGCGTGTACGCCCACATATTTTTCAAAATCACATAGGATTTGGTTAAGTAAGAATATTTAAAATATTGCAACGTTTCGGCAATTATCGTTCTAATTGTCAGTTTTGAATTACAAATAAACTGACTGATGTGAAATAAATAAACAATCTTGAGATTCAAAAAAAAAGATTGAATACATTCCTTATTGATGGGGGAAAGGAAAGGAGATATAAGTCAAAAAACCATATGAAGAGAGTTGTAGTCCCTATGGCCTAGCGGATAAGGCATCTGACTTCGGATCAGAAGGTTGCAGGTTCGATTCCTGTCGCGGATGTTTCATTGTAAAAATTATTTCTATTTTCCATTCTCTCAGAAAATTGCGCCGGACAGACACACAGACAGACAGAGAAATAAAAGATTTTTAGTAATATAGATTTAACTCGAAATACGTATGTTCACGTGTCTTCGATCGCGGTAATTCAAAAACCACGTATCCTAGAAAACTGAATTTGGTTGACATATCAGAAGAAAGAGTAAAGGCAAAAAAAGTAGGTTGTCTTTAAATCCAACAGTAGCCGGAATTCAAAAATTATGTTGATATTTTGGAGGTCGGCGTATGAGAAACATAACCAAATCAACAGGAATATTTCTTAAGTCAGCAATGCAAACATAGTAAAACTACAGTAAACTCCCGATTATCCGCGGAATTTGGTGGCACGGCAACTGCGGATAATCCAATTCCGCGGATAATCCGAAATAAGGACGAAAAAGGACGAAAATCAACACAAAAATGCTTTTAACATGTTTATTTACATTAAAAATTAATGTAAACAAATTAAGGAGCGACCTTTAAGTGCGCATGTGCCAGTTTGGGGGGGGGGACACGTTACCCTCTCCTTGTATAACTACCACTAATACCTCAATCGTCAGATGTCAAAGTTTTGTTTCAAATAACACTTACGAATTAGTGTACGTGAATGAAAGAATGTAAAACAAATTTACAAAATAATAAACAAAAAATTCAAGTTGGTGGCTTATTTGACAAATCAGCTGTCTGACGTAGAGGGGGAAGGCTCTCCCGTAATTTAGTGTAACCTAAGCTCCGCCCACAAGGTCGTTCTTTCAATTGTTTGTCTATAATTGTCTTCACTTACTTTGTTAGCCTCTTTTATTGTTTACCTTATTCTAGATTTAATTTTTTTTTTAATTCCATAATTTATTGTACAGTAAAAAAAATGGAAACAGGAGAGGTCCGCGGATAAATCGCCCGCGGATAATTGGGAGTTTACTTTATAGGCATATGTTGCTCATTCGCTGCAACAACCGCATAACTAGAAAAAGAAAAACATCATTTTCCAGAAAATAGTTTGAAAGTTTCGAAAGTTAACAATATTGTAATTGTATTGATGCAATAGTGACACAATTCGCTGTCTCGTAATGAGTAAAGCTCCGTTATGTCATTCTACCAGTAAAAAGAACTCCAAAGAATCATTCTTTTTTTGCAAATTAAATAAAACTGATTTTTATTGTTGCAGCAAATGAGCGACTTGTAGCTTGCTTTTCAGTAGGATGTAAACCAATGATGCTTAGATTCATTTTATCACTACGATATTACTGCACGGATAACAGTGCAAACGCATTACATGACCAGTTATTTCTAAGAATTGGTTCTTTTATGTATTTACAAGTTGAACCCGTAGAACTTTAACGGCTGGAAATATGTAGTTCTGCTAATCATAAAGAAATGACAAATATTCCGATTAAATAAGATCTTTTAATCATTAGAAAAGATTACTTAATTACAGCGATTACTTCGATGCGAACGGATTCACCAACTTTCTAGATGTAGGGGGATGCAACAACAGGAATCCAGGAGGCGTCAGGTTTTTTTTTTTTTTTTTTTTTTTTTTTTTTTTTTATTAAGTTAAAAAAAAAAAAAAAAAAAAAAAAAAAAAAAAAAAACCTAATGTACTCTCCCTATCCTTCCTTTGAAGATATGAATAATTAAATAAGATTGGATTGGATGGAGAGGATAAGGATAAAAAAAAACAAACAGGGCTCTTTAAGTACGGGATACGTGATAAGAATATGCCTAATTTCGAAATAATATCAAGTCCCTTTAGGCGAGTTTGCACTTGTACAAAAGTTCGAAGTTCTTGGTATTGTCGATCCGTCAGAGAGCGTGAAGTTTCTCAAACCTTCACAGGATCAAACATTGATGAAATGAAATGAGCAGCAGCATTCTGTATCATCTCCTTAATTTTCATTCCCTCTCAATTTAACATAACGAGCCCTAAAGGTTTGTATTTTCTTGAAACCTAGAATGTGTCTCCACATAGTGGTTTCTTTTGGAACAATACAAAGCGAACTTAAAACGTATATAACTGTAGAGTAAATAATTTCTTTGATCTGCCAGTTGTAGCGTCTTTATTTTTTAAATACTATAACAATTGAACAATAGACAGCAGCGGAGGAGAGTGAGTAACATCTATTTCCAGCCGTTTATTATGACTGGAAAATAAATTAGAAGCTAACTTACGAATTGAATTCTCAACTCCAGCCTCTTTTGTAAATAGCGAAGCATTTTTAATGACCCTTCGTAATTGCAGAAGGAGATACAGGTTTCTGGAACCATCTTGACGTTTGAAACATGAAGAATCATGTCTCGTTGTGATTCTCTTGCTTTTTTTTGTGTCTGTCTTTCTTTCTTTCTTTACTTTTCTTTCCTCCCTTTTCCACCTGTGGAATTTTGGGGTCGGTCGTTAATTCAATTCAACCTCGGGAGAGTAGGAGGAGGATGACCACTTGTGGAGCCTCTACTCACTCAGCCATGAAATAGCTTTTTCCTGTTGCCATGGAGAGTCCGTCTGTCCTCTACACTTGTCTTCCTTCGCAAGACGTATTTAAGGAGAATAAGCCAAGTTGTAGGTCTTCAGATACAGGTCTTTCATCGGAACTCAGATTTCATTTTCTATGAATAAAGAAATTATCCATCGCCAAAGAAAGGTTGCTAAAGGTAAAATGTGGATTTTTTTTTCTTCTTAGAATTTGAATACAAGGATTGCCTTAAAGAAAAATCTTGACTCTATTTTAAATCCATGCGTTATTTCGTAAGGCTTCGTGTTCTTTGTTAACGTTTCTAATAGACAACATTGAAAAATGCATTTCTAGTTGCAGCACTGCAGTAACTGAGGTAGTTCCTCTTTCCTAAAATTAATGAGATAAATATAAAAAATGATTTCATTATTTTTATTTTTACTTTTGTTACTATTTTTTTTACGAGTTTACTGCGCATGCTCCTTATTTATTATCCTGTTCGGTTGTTAAAGCAAGCTTGTACGGTGTCGTGCACTGCCCATGAAATCTGATATTAGTTGTAACGTTTCTTTGATCCCGCTGCAGTTCAAGTTTAATGAAAATCATTTCCATGCGGACTGAAGGCAAGGATTATCAGATGGGCGACATGTTTTCTATTTAGTAAATCGCCCGTAATAATAGTCGTTCCTCCTAAGTTATCAACCCTCAGGTTGGTTGGCAGCAGTTCGCCATGCCTCTCTGTCTTCTGCCATTCTCTTGAGAGCGATGTAGGTGGGGCAGCCATTGTAATTCATTATATTCTTGATGGAGTAATAAGGAAGATTCGTCTTTGTTACGATTGTAAAAGGGGCCGTACCATTTCTTTTCCTCCTCTGCATAATAAGATACAGTTGATGTGCCAATTTTTCAATACCCTATATAATACAATCTAGCATTAGTTAACGGGGGGGAGGAGTTGAATGGAAACAGTTGTTCAGTGACAAAAAAGAAAATAAAACTCCGGTTGGGGGGGGGGGGTCTTTTGAAGGCAACCAATACTTAATAAAAATTTCAAGACGGAAAGATGACTTCGAAGGTCCTACTAAGGGTAAGAATGTAAACTACTTGACAGGAAAGCGGATATAGATGAGGATTAATATTTAAAGGTAACCCTTTTTGTGTGCGCTTCTATCTCGATTCCTATGGTTCCCATAAACACCAAAAGTGGGGGAAAAAAACAAAACAAAAAAAAAACCCTTTTCTTCTCCGATCTATACTAAAGGAAGATACGAACATTAGATAGGGAATTTAATTAATGTCCTGTGGTATTGTCTACCTGTTTTTATTATCGAAACAACGATAATATATTTCGAAATGACTTTTAGCATTTTTTTATGGCTCAAAATAAATTTGTTAAATATGGATTCTTTTTTCTTTTTTTTCTTTTTGTCCATTATGAAATAATGAACTGTCACCGCCAATTTGAATTATTATTTTTTTCCCTCTCGTTATTCAAGTGAATTTGTAATTGATCGCCGGTGCTTCTGTGATTTGGGGTCTGAAATTGACATGTTTAGGCAGCTTTCGTAAATTGGACGCCCAAAGTATCTGAACAATGCCAGGCACAGACTGAGCTGTCGTTTGTGACGAAGATGGATCAAAGTGTGCTCTCGAAACAACCCCCGCCACGTCGGGAGAAGGACTTTGATGGCGCTGGTTGTCACACTAAATATCTGCAGCTGTTAAATAGATTAATTAGAATTAGTTTACTTGGTTTAGTTAGTTTGATTTGGAAATAGTTGAGTGTCCAAGAGTTGTGTCCGCATCCGAAGTTCATTACATGAAAATAAAGAATTAAAATTCCGAAAAAAGAAAAAGACTCGGCATCAGATTTTGTAAGCTTTTTTTTTTATCAGTCTTAGTTTTTAAACTCTTGGAAGATTAAATAATTTATCCAGTATTTTTTCGTTAGTGTAGTTTCTGCGACATTTGTTTAGAAAATGTTGTCGCTCTTCAGCTGATTAAACCGCAGATTATAGGAAGAAACGTTTCATAGTTAAAAAGAACTCAAGTCTCAATAAAGAACATTCATTAAAAAAAAAAAAGTGTGCGCGTAGTAATTACAAAATTGAGGACAGTTAATATACAAGACTAATTAAAAAATACTATGTACAATTACAAAGTTAGCATTCACAACCGGTTTCGCCTCCAATACGAGGCTTTGACGACTGACTTAAAAAACTTTCAGTACAATCAAAATCTTCGAATTTTTGAGTTCTTTGAAGTTTTTTGTCATTTCCAAGCTCGTATTTCTCCACATGGGGATCCAGAAGGGAGAAGTTTCAGATTCTAAAGATTCATCAGACTCTTGGCCTTAAATACATCGACAGTTGAGGTTTAAAAAGTTGTTGTTTAGGAAGAAAGGAATAGAGAAATACAAACATACCGATTTTATGAACCATATTTCTGTAGGGAAATTAAAATGCAAGTGAACCAACGCTTTCCGAATCGTAAATTTTCATCCATTATCAGCTGCCCTTCGAGTGTAGAAGAGGAATGCGATTAACACTTATTCATTGTTCTTTAAATGCTACTAAAGCTGAAGTAGTGTTAAAAAGTTTAATGCTGGTTATTTCATGAAATTAAGAAATAAACGAATAAAAATGGAGGCAGTTAATTGGGAAAAGTGTTTTTATTGGGCGGATAAGGCCAACACCTCGAAGCTTAGAACACAAATAGTTTCAGTGCATTTATGAATTCTAAATAACTTTAATTCTAAACTTGAATTTACTGGGCAGTTATAACAAGCTAAACTTATTAAAACGAAATTATTGCGGGCTTTTTCTGTTTTGAAGAATGAAGCTCTCGGATCATTCGATTGACAGATCTTCATCCGTATTAACGGTACGGAAAATTTTATTGAAGTCCCAAGATTGAAAAGAATGCAGGGGAAAAAAAAAACAAACAAACTGGAAAACAGTAAGGTGGCGAAAATTCAGGAACGCGAGTCAAGCTAGAGTAGGAATTAAGATTTTTTTTTTGGTAGAGAGAGAGAGAGAATGTATGTTGTCGTCATAGTTGTTGTAGAGTTAGTTCGATTAGGATAAAGCAAGGTGAGAACGAGCCAAACCTCGCCTGACAAATAAACTTGGCTGAGTCCCTCGGGTGAACGCCTCTGTAGAAACAACCATCATAAAGACAGGAAAAAAGGAAGAAGAGAAAACATTTAATTCTCATAGGACAACACGATAGAGTCCACTCGGGACTGGCCGAGCTAATTTCCATCAAAATCCTCTCCCCTTCCTCGGCTGTGATAGGAGCGGTCGTCACTCGGGGAATTTTCCTTTTGTCCGTTGGGGAATTAATCAATGCCCCTGACTTCCCATAAGACAAATTTGTTGGTCGTCTGTAATTATCTCAAGTATTTCGCCTGTGTTGTTAATGGAAACCTACAGTATTTCTCAAGGAATGCTTTTCATTTTACAGCTGTTGTAGTTCGAGCTAGGAAATGCAGCTCACAATGAAGCGGGTCTCGAAATAGAGGATATATTTATTCCCGTTCATTTCCTAAGCACAGTAACATCTTGCACAAGTAACAAACTGTTTTGCTTTTTATCCCCTCTTGTTATAATATTGTAACGAATTGGGACAGTTGTGAAGTCACCTTAAGTTTATAATATTATTTTTTTACTCAAGGGCTCTGCCATGTATCAAAATTAAAATGTCCTATTGTAGGCCTATGCAGGCCCTAGGAATCGCGGGAGGTAAGGGTCCCGGCGTTCCGTGGCCCACGGGACTAAGTTGAGGTCGGGTGGTCAGCCCAACGCCCGCCCGCCTTTAACCCCCGGGAAAGAAACCAGATACCCATTCAACAGAAGGCTGGTTAGACCCTAGGGTCCGTTTCGAGGAGAATGTAACGCGGAAAAATGTATCACTGAAAGATAATTTCAGCTTCGTGATTACACTAATGTTATCTTCATTGTCTTAATTCGACAGTGATTTTGAGAAATTGATATTAAACGAGAGACTTAAGACATGAAACTTCTAAAAATAATAATAATAATAATAAAATTAATACTATTCAACATTCTGAAACTGAAACTATGCTTGCTGAACTGAATCTGCTTTGATTGCGTTTTGCAGGGCAGCGTTTTAAAATATCCCAAACAATAATCCGAATTATTTTTTATAATACATAAAAAAAAAAAAACCTCTTCGTTTATCCCAAAATTCGAAAATAAAATGAGAGAATAGCAATTCAATTTTTTTTTTTTTTTTAAGGAGGAAAAAAAATGAATTTGTGTAATCGTTTAGCAAGTATAGCTACAAAAGGATATTAAAAAGTTGGCTAATAGCCATGATACATCTTAACATACATCGGAGAAATTAAGGGTGTAAACGAATTAAATTGATTTAGAGATATCCGTATACTGTCAGTCGATACGGAACTATTTCATCTGAGGAAGCTAAAAATTTAGGATTAAGTTAATGAAAGTGGGGTGGATATTAAAGGTTTTTTTTATTTTAAAATCGGATCTCTAAATAACGGAATAAGAGCCAAAACCGCCAAGTTACGTTTCCATTAAAACATTGCGATCACGATACTCTGAAATCACTTACATTAGAGCGCTGAAACTTTATTTCTGACTGCTATTAGGGTGTCCTTCTTATATGTTCCATAATAATTGTCTTGCTACTCAGAAAATAAGCAATACTTCGTGTGATAATAAACACACGTCAGTTAGCTACAAACGCTGGGAAATATTCAGTCTCCTGGTCATGAAGCGGCTACTGTGCAGATGTTTCAAAAGTTGGAATGCCAACTGTACCTGGTCTTTAAGCATGGTTTGGATGGAGGGAGGGTGATTGCACTTTGATGGGAGAAGTTTGAGTTGAAAGAGAGCTCTTAGTGGAAGAGGAGGGGTATTTCTGTTACTGTTAAAAACCGGTTGGGAAAGCCTGTTTGATCTGGAGCGGAGGGACCCTTTTTTCCTTTCTCTATCTGTGTGAGTATGTATATATTTATATATTTAGATTGGCCGGTGTGCTGCTTTGACGCAAGCTCGTCTCCCGTTCCCCCTTATCGATTTGTTTTTCTTGGTCTGGTCCGGCGCCACTTGAAAGAAAACCGAAACCACAGAGGGAACACCGACGCCTGTTAGGTCGAGGTTACATCATTTGCCAAAGAGATTTATTTGCAGCGCTCCCATCTCCCATCGGAACAAAACGGCTTCTTTTTCGCCATCCGAGAACACAGGCAAGGATTCGTCTCATTCGAGTATAATAAGGCTGCGCAAGAAGAAGCATCTAGAAAACTGAGATGGAGTATACCATTAACTGGGAATGTCTGTAAAATATTCAAGTAATTTGGGCCTATTTTATCTGAATTTCAAGCGAGATCACATTTACTGTTTTGAGAATCAAAGAAATTAAGGCACAGATGCATGGATTATAGGTTTTAGCCAGTTTTCCGAGGGAAAGAAAGGCTAAAATGATCCCCATACCTCTCTCTCTCTATCTCTGTGTTTGTGTGTTTGTTTGTTTGTTTATTACAAGACATTCATCCCACCATCTAGCTAGTCGACGCCATTTTGACCACCATTTCGATTGAATCCAAGGTTATTGTGGATTATGTATCGCAGCCAGGCGCTAACCTTTCGAAAATAAACAATGTTTACTGAATAAATTCCATCTATGCGTCAGAATGTGCAGATCTCATTTTTTTTTTTTTTTTAAAGAGATTTTTGATTTCTTATTGAAGATTCATCACGTTTGCAAAGGACTATGGGAGTATTTGTCGCTTTCGAAAACTTAAAACTTTGCAGTCGAAATGAATCGACTGTTCTTTGCAGTCGAAATCAATCTGGCTGTTCGAAACTACATAACTACATAATGTATTTTAGAATCTCTATTATTTAAGCGGAAAATAATAGAGATTCTAAAATACAATATGTAGGTATATAGTTTCGAACAACCCGATTGATTGGCTATAAGTTATTTCATATTCTATCCCTAACAAAAAATGAAAGTCCAAAGTTTCTTACGTCGTTGCTGATTGGTTCATGGCTCTGAAAGGCTTTAAAAAGCAGCACCAATCACAGTAAACATTGATTCACATTCCAATTACCCTTTGATTTGAAAGAATAAAAAATAAAAGAACAAGAAAGCAATGTTTACTTCAGTGAAGCAACACAATGCCGAAAATAGACCTTATGATTAGTCTGTAAAAAGTTAGTTAATATAAGCTAAAATGTTTGCCGGGAGGGACCGCTTGGCTTTTAACCATCTAAAACTTTTTTTTTTTTTTTTTAATTTTTTGAAATTACATGAAATGCGATCGAATGCACAGCTACAAACTACAAATACTAAGCTTTTTCATCGAGCAGTTAATGAAGAAGTCCGTTCTTACGCCGATGAAGGAAGATGATTACGAAAGACAGTCGTAATCATTCTTATTTTAGAACGAATATTCCGTTACGTAAACTGAAATTGTCTCGGATATCCGGAGTTTATACGTCTCGTCTTTGGGTTTTTTCTTAATGACATTGATCTTGACAGATCAGGACAAAGACCAAACAGGACATAAAAGAAAGAGGGGCAGTCGTGTGATTTTGTTTGGATCCCCATGGGGGCATTTGGTTTTTGCCAGGGGGTCAGTAATTCTAAGCCACCAGCGTAAATCGGATTTTGTTGGCTGCTGGCGTTTCCCCCCTCCTAACGATCATTTGAGTCTGTATCCATCACCCGCGGGAGAACGACGACACCGTACAACGACAATAACACCCCGTACACGTCTAACCGTGATTTTAAATTTTCTATTAGAGTCTTGAGTCGCTACAAAAATAAAGAATGAGGATTTTATTTTCCATCAAACATACATGAATATATAAGCATATAATACTGTAAACTCCTTGTTTGTATAAATCGTATTTTTGTTAGTTTCATTCAGTTCAGTTTGTCTTATTCTTTCTTTCTTTCTTT
>JAFIDM010010028.1:64791752-64828284 GCA_023159025.1 Thereuonema tuberculata | reverse complement strand
AAATTTCAGTAAACTTACGAATGAGGGGGGGGGGGGAGAAAAAAATTATATAAGAATAAAAATATGTAAAAATAATAACTAAAATATCTACCACGAGAAGAAAGGAAGGAAGCCCTAGTTCTAATCGGTTCATACGAAAATAATTTCGACTTATAAATTATTTCCTCGAGCTTCACTGCGACAGTGGTGCTTATCTATCTTGTTTGGCAAGCGATGCACTTTTGAGGCCCATAATCGAACTCCCGGCGCAAAAAATTCGTACCTGTAACATCTGGGCTTAAACTATTTTTGCAATTCGCGGCCGTGTTTTTTATTTTTACGGTAGCGTCAGTCAAAACATATTACTTGCAAAATTGTTCTGCCATAAAACTGTGATTAAAGTCGTATTTTCTTTTTTTTTTCTTAATTTTCAAAAGTCTACTGTTTTGAAAGACAGTAATGTTGTATTTGTCTTATCTTGTTTGTTAATGTTTTATTTCCCTGCGTGTGTAGTTTGGTTGACAGAGCAATTGTAAAAACGGCGCGAGATTCCAGAGACAACTAATAACCGTGTCTTTTTATGAGCAGTAACGAGAGCATCGTAAAAAAAAAAAAAAAAATAAAGGAGGAAAATGTCGAGATTTCTCTTTCTCTGTAACGCTCCCTCAAAAAAGAGCGGAACTGCACGCGCAATTTTCCGACACGTCGCGTTCGAAAAGTCGGAAGACAGAAACCTATTAAAAATGCAACGATGAAACATTTTCACGACGAGGAGTCAACGATATCCTGATGCACAACAGGAAATGCAGCGAAACAGTGGAAAGTTTTGCTCAACAACACTTGAAATGAGGTTTCCCGTTTAAGAGGGAGAGTAGAAAAAGGTCAAGTATGGATAACTGTTGAAGGAATGTATGAAATAAAGGTGCTACAGTTCTTCATCTAAAATCTGCTCCGATTTTAATCGATAGTATTTGCTTTCGTGTATTAAATTATAGAAGTATTTGTAATTATATGAATACCGAAGACCCAGTTTTCTTCTCGGATCCCTAAGTTTTTGCTTAACTACGATCGACTTATTTATGCTTTGGTAAATGTGTTAAAAGTTCTCATGAGACCAAGAAGGTTAGGGAAATGCAGGTCTCCGCGATTCTCAGCCTTGGGACGACGTGATAGTCGGAGGATAGGTTTAAAATTCACTCGCAATTTCAGGAAGTATCGGGCTTACATTTGACAGAAGACTGGGTGAATCCACGATCTGTCCCACAAACGTCTCGTCCAAATTTTACCTGACAAAATTAATCCTTTTATATTATATTGTACATTACCTATAAACTAAAATTTTCAAATCTTTGACTTAGAATAAATGATTATTTATTTTATCACTCTTTGCATTTTTTGAAATGGATTTCTTTTTTGAAATTTGTAACATAATAATTTATTCATTTATTTATTTATTTATTGTGTACTTATGAAATTATTAATGACCTTCCTTTGTTTTGTTTTGTAGTGCGTCTTTCGACTCGACGGTACGTCTTTGGGACGTGGAGAGGGGTGTGTGTATTCACACCCTCACTAAACACACGGAACCCGTGTATAGTGTTGCCTTCAGTCCAGATGGCAAGTTCCTGGCCAGTGGTTCCTTCGATAAATGTGTTCACATTTGGTCAACACAGGTAGGACACACAAAACCATCTCTATTCTGTCTACTTTCTATACCTTTTTTTTTTTTTTTTTTTTTTATAATAATATAAGTTTTGAAATACATTTGTATTTCAGATGTTCTTCATTCTGCACTTTTGATCTAAAATGAATAACTACGGTTATGCATATTTCTATTTAATGATTATTTCTATTGAATTTATTATTACTCCCAGGGGAAAAATCTTACGAAAATAATCTCCCCGTTCTTATGCAGGTGATTTTAGTGTTTAAATCCGAAAACTGATAAATGATAAGCCGTCTGTCGTTCTAAGATTACGTTTTCTTTTTTCTTTTTTTTCTTTCCTTCTTCCAATTAAACTTTTTAAAATGTCTAGCTTCACTTTACACGGTTTTCGATGAATTTGGATTCGAACCATTGCATTATATAAATGCATTAAGATTCATGGCTGCCGCCGCCCCTCTATTGTTCGGAAGAAGACTTAAGGACGTCGCTTTTACGATCTTCAGAATAACTTAATACAAATCTATGTCGTTAAAAATAAAAAGAAACCTATTTCTCTGCAGTATTGTTGTTATTATTATTGACAGTGAATCTCCCGCCCGTCTATTCCGAGTTGGATTAGCTGCTGCGACGGGGAACGGACCGTGGTAGCTAAGGTGGCGCGCCTGGTAGCGGAGGCCCTCTGGTGGCTTTCGTTGTAAATCTGGACGCGTCGCCTTAATGTGGCATCTATACAAACTTTTCCTTTTGCTTTTGTGTTTTCCCATTTACATTTGTAATTGCGCGGCGCATTACCCTTTTCCCCTAGATATATTAAAGCACATGAATATTCATGCAGGTTCCCGTATAAGCTCTCCTCGCTGTGGCCAAAGCGGAATTGCAAATTTGCAAAGTCCCCCTCCACCCCCCGTTTCTCTTTCCTTCGTCAAGAACAACGAAGACTGACTCACTATTTCTCCTCCCTTGTTTATTTATTGTGTACAGGGTTTGTTGCCAGAAATGGGCTTTGCTGGCGGTTTATTACATCAGACGTTTTAAAATGCCCAAAGGAAAAAAAAAATAATGGCTTTTGTAGAATAGAGGAACAGATTATTCATTAAAATGGAACACATCTTTTTTTATTTTAAGATTATGTTACTACAGAGCACAAGACATCAATCAACTTCACTAAATTAAACTATTCCGTATAATCTGGTACGGGGGAAAAAACGGTATATTCTGCATTTTTTTTTTTTCACATTTTATTTTTCCGCATTTTGATTAGCTTTACTTATTCTTTAAAATAACAATAATATAATTTTTATAACTTTAATTCGTTTCGATTTCGCTCATTTTTATTGTTGTTTTATTATTTTTATTATAAAACGATTAATTTTGTTTTAAAAGTTTCTTAACTAAAATAAAAAATTAAAGTTAAGATAAAGCTTGTAATTGAATACTTAAAAATAATATTTACATATTGTTATAACAATATAGTTGTAATTATTGTTGAGATTGTGTTAACATGTTAATTTCTGTGACCTTCTGCATAATTAATTTGAAGTTTCACATTTCGCTAATGTATAGCAGTATTACTAATCCTTATTACCAAACTTATTTAAATTTTTTAAAGTTACTTATTATTCTAAGTTGAAATGTAATTTCGAATGTGAACTTGAATATTACAACATAAATGATCGTTAGGTATATGGGTATTGTGAACTCTGGGTACTACATCTAGTACAAATATCTATAAAATTTTTGGTTGAGAGATGGAAAAAAGCAATCTTTTTGAAAATGATATTATAAAATTTTGTAAATTTTTAGGCGATCTTAAGTTAACGTCATTAAAATTTGGAGTAGCTTTTCGAAATTAGCAGAGCCGGCGCTAGGTCTTGGGACGCCCTAAATCTTCGTCCTTCTTCCTTACTATTGTTTTTAAGTGGTTGATATCTCTCTCTTCATTGGGCCATAAAACTTCTTTCCCCCCCCCCCCCCAAAAAAATAATTTAATAAAAAAAAAATAAATAAAAACAAACAATTTTTTTGTATTTGCAGTCCTTTTACATTGGCCTTACATGTAGGACGATTTCAATTATCCGTTGTCGCTATAAACACGAAAGAGTGTATGTAGAGGTTCAAAGAAGAACTTGATGCAGTGTCGCTATTCAGTTTTACTGTTTGCCTATTTTTCTCATGCGTTTGCTTAATGCGGCTGAACCACAAATTTCACAACATTTTGTTACAATTTTCATAATTCATAAACGTGAGTTGGTCTTATTTTTGGAGCAACTTAATATCCAAAATTACCACTAATTTGGTGTCTTTCCTCCCACCCAAAAAAAATAAATAAATAAAAAGCATCAAAACCTTAGGAAATGACGGAGATTGAAGTAATAATGCCTTAGTGAATTGAAACTTTTTTTTTCCTGTAAAGCGCTTCAGTTACTGGAAGGTTTGCTGTAACTGTATTTTGTAATTACGATGAGCTTTTTTTTTTAAATATATATATATATCCAATATATATAATTATATATAACACAATTTTAATAAGTATTTATCATTTTTAAAATAAAAAAATTGGAAGGGTAAAATTTAATTCAAATTCATTAGGAAAATACACTCGTATTAATGTTACGTCGACAGAATAACTTCAGTTATTAAAGATAAATTTTGAATGCTCAATGTAAGGTAATTTTGCTGTTCGTAAAAAGAAATTTTGATTTACTTATTTTTGAAGGTGACTTGTTTTACGAAATGACTCCTCGATGAATGAGTTCTTCTTACCTTGTCATTTAAAAGTATTGAGATTTGTGTTGTAGTCTCGTTGGGAGACACTATTTTAAAGTCTCAGTGTTAAATCGGAGGAAATTAAAAACGTCCTGGTGAAATTTGGAAACCGCAACGATGGGTAAACACGGTTTGGCCTCACGACGAATTATTTGATGTCTGAAGAGTTTTAAGTATTGAGCTAAGCCTAATCTGCGCGCGCGTGTTGACGTTGAGTTCGAGCTAGGTGTAATTTGGCGGAAATCCTTTTCACGGAAGAATGCGAATTGCAGCTGAACCCCCTGCGGTCAAACCCCCCTTCCCCTGCTCTCAAACCTGACCCTTTACCTTCTTTCTAAAAATGCTTTTCCAGAATAAGCATAGGAAAAATAATCCCAAATACGAAAAAGATTTGTCGAAGATGGGAAACTTGTGAATTCCTGAGGGCTTAGAAGCTCTCTTTCTTTAGCAGTTCGTCGTTGTTGGGTTTGTAAAAGCTCTATTTCTATTTTTAGAGCGTATCAGACAAGTGGCTTTTCATTTACCACTGTCCGTTCGTCCGAAGGGCCTATAAAGCAGAGAATTGAATGAAATGTTGCTGATGGAAAATGGAATGTTATATTAATAGATGAAGCTACAGTTGTAGGCAGTTTTTTTGTAGGCTAAATATTTATGAATAAGCTTAGTTTATCTTTGATTCGTATGTTAATATGGAGCTAAAGGAATTTACAATAAATATACACGCGTTACGATGAAAATATCACAAATCGGATCGGATCTGATACAGCTAATAGCATCACCTAGCGACGCTGTGTAAATAAAGACTTCATCTTCTCCTTCCCTCCCCCACTTTCGTCTCTGATAAGTTTTCGACGAGAAATAAAAGAAAAAGAAAAAAAAAAATCATAGTCGCCGTACGAACAGAAGAAAGAGAGAAGGCCTGGTGGCGCTGTGGGAGGTAGGAAAACTCAACTCTTTCCCATTAGGAGACAGAAAGCTGCAAACACTCATGAATATGCACGCGATTAAAGCGGCTGTGTCTCGTCCCCGGTGCGATGATGATGTCGTCTTTGCTGACTCAACTGACATCTCCTCTTCACTGACTTAAGCCACCCCCGCGTTCTTTCTTCCGTTTCTTTGCTTGGAATCCCCCACCTCCGCAGGAGAAAGAGATCTCTCTTTCGATCATTGCCAGTTGTGTGTTGGTTTTTTTTTAAAGAGGCAAAGATAATTAATTCTGCATTCGTTATACGCAATCCGTAGATAGTTTTAATCTTCTCTGAATAAATGTTCTTTAAAAAAAAAAGTACCGTTTTTTTTTTTTTGGGAGGGAGGGTCATCAAAATTCCTTTAATTATTTTCATAATCTCAAGGGTTATTAGAGCCTAATGAAACTTGGCTGTAACTTAACCAACTTATTATTAATTCGGGGGAGGGGGGAGTAGACTTGTTTTTTGTTTTTTTTTGTTTCTGCATTTCATAAACGACATCGCACTTTTTCGAAAAAAGCTGTCTTTCGCTTTTCAAGTGAATTCTGTTTGAGTGAGCCAGTGTCTCTACCCTCCCCAGCTGTTCCACGACCCATTCCCGGAGGGTCGCATCGCTAGCGCTGTCTAAAGGCCTTGCCCCGAGATCTTTTATGAAGATCTCTAGACAAAATTTTGAATGACACCTTTCAGACCCTTCAAAAGAAGAAGCTGGGGAAGAAAAATCCGACAATACCCGTTGCAGTGAAGAGTATTACAACAGCTTTTTCGTGCTTTTTTTTTTTTTAACACAAAATATTAATGCGAATATTCGAAAAGCTGGCATATCAACTACATTTTTGTTATTGCTCGTTGATTATTTGAGGTGTAGGGAAAAGAAAAAAATAAATAAGTACTTCACTTTTAATCTTCATCCTCAGTTTCGTTTTTTTTTTTTTTCTTCTTTATTTTGAGATTAAAAGCGAAAGGTTTATTAATCTGATCTTAATTGCTAATCTAAAGGGTTTTTTTTTTTTAACCGCCCTCTTCTTCCTGAACAGCCATTGTCGTATTAGTAGTTGTTAATATGAGAACTTTAAGCGTAATAATTAACAATACATTTTATAAATACTGTAAATTACTTAGTCTGAATCATCACCGGCAAAAAAAAAAAAAGGACACAGATGAGCAGATCCAAATAATTACTAAATGTATTTACAAAATTCATTTATTATTAGATTATTATTGGTTTGAAAATATTATACATTAATTTAGTAACAATTTTTATTTATTTGTTTGTTTGTTTATAGGAAGTAGTAATCAGTGTTAAAGATCTTATATATATTTAGATATATACTTATTTAGATTTACTTATTTATTTTAACAAGAGCTACTTAAGAGCAATTATCATCAGGTCTCCGGGACAGCTCTGTTTCGTTCTTAGTGGCACTCATCAGCCAGTAATCGTGATTAATGATTAAAAAGTGGAACTCGCTCCCGTTTCCGCCAGAGGCTTTCTGAAAAATACAAAGGAACAAATTCACGGAGAATAAATGTTCTCAAGTTTATTGGTTCAAGATATCCTCCGCATTTCCTCCTCCAAATAAATACATTTCACATTTATCAGTGCAAATGCATTTATTTGCTTTGGTTTTTAAAACACATTTATTTTTGTGATTTACAATTTATTGAATTAAACTGTATGATTTCATCTTGGAATTAATTTTGCTGTATTCCGTTTATTTTATTTACTTTTTATTCTTTGATAGTTTAAGATCTTCAATTCGTTCTCTGGGGAGCAAATGCTAACAGTACGCGAATGTTTACCAGGGCCTTGGTATTCTCCCCTGGGGCGACTGAGAAACATTGATGGTTCCAGTTACCCATTCCCTTTGCCCCCCAAAACCGATAGTGCAAGGCCTGTGAACCGATAAGATTGGAAGGTAAAAAAAAAAAGAAAAGCAAGCAAAGCACAAAGTAACCCTCCCTCCCAAAAAAAATGTTGGAAGAATGTGAGTAGGTGTGTGGATACAGTCACCCCCGAACCGATTCTCTGCGCTTGGGCACTCTAAGATAAGTAAATTTGCATGAACCGAAACGGCTGCCCATGTACCTCCCGGGAATGAATGAATGAATGAATGAATGTGTGTGGGTGGGAGGCTGACCAGTGTCCACGGAACCCGAAATACATCAAGATCGATTTTGATCTTGATTATAAAAGTCTTGGTAGGAAAGACTGAAAATAAAGAAAGGGGAGACTACGGATAGAACAGCCGATAAGAAATTGATGTACAGTTTTGTATATTGCGTTTGAAAAAAAAAAAAACCAACCTTAAAAATGCTTTATTTTGTTTGATGAAAAATTGGCTATTTGAAAAGCAAATGATAGCAGTTTGTTACAAAATGTTATAAAAACAAATAATAATATTTGTTTTCTGATTTTTTTTTTTTTTTTTTTTATTAATTTAAATTGTGTTGTAAGCCATTTGCAAGTTCGTCATTATATTTCATTTTTTTGTCGTTAACTACTATGCAGACGCAAAGTTAAGTGAGCTTTGATACACTCTTAACTACCTTCATACTATTAATAGGCAAAAATTTGTAAGAAGAGTCAGAGAAATAACCAATCACAGTGCAGCGTTGGAACACGCCAGTCGTGACGTCACGCCCATTTGGAAATATGGTGCTCTACTATTCGCCCCACTTCAGCACGACGGAGCGCGGTTACACAATTATTATCAGCGTATTGAGATTTTCTTCAATGAAGTTTACACTGAAATGCATGAAGTTCATGCGTTAAAATTTATCAGAGAATTCGTAAAACCTCGGTTTTTACATAATTCCACAGCTTCGGCTGTTACCCCATTGAACTCTGGGATAACCGCTTGCTCACTACTCAACAGTAGGGGAACACGTGCTGTCATTGTTGCTCAGGAAGGATGATTGGTATTGGCTGTTGGACATTCATTATTAGTATTGTTGAAACTGGTAAATCATTTTTTTTTTTAACAAAATTTGGCTTAGTCATTTCAAATTATGTGGGCTGTTACGGAATTCATGGCTTTTAAAAATGACTTAGAACATTTTTTTCAAACATTTCACGGTATTTCAAAAATGTGGAATTTGTTTTACTTCCGTGAATATCTAGTTGTATTTAAATGAATACGGGTCTTCCTAGTTGTATTTAAATAAATAAAATCATGAATTTTAAGATTCTTCGTGATTCTGAAAATCGTTGACATTAGCTGGAAAAAGAATGAAAAGAAATGTGTTGATTGGTAGTTTCTTTTCGTGTTTTAGCGTACTTTCAATAGAATGGCGAAGGCTTATCTGATCAATCAGACTGCCAACTTTTAAAACACTGGATGGAAACAGTTGAAGTTGACAATTTAACGTGTGTGAAATATATTAAAATTGTAGAAATAAAGAGGCCCTATTAAAATTACTAAAAACTTTTAAGATATTAAAATTTAAATTACATCTCGTCAACCTCGTTGTAACTTAAATTTTAGTGTCTTAAGTTTTTAGTAATTTTAATAGGGCCTCTTTATTTCTGTAGTTATGATATATTTTACAAACGTTAAATTGTCTACGTGATTTGTTTCAATTTTGTTTTGAATGGAAAGACTACATTCTACAGTGTAATCGTTGATTGAAGTAAGCGAATCCGTGATGCTATCCAGGGGAAGTCCGCGACGATGTTCTAGAGAAAAATACAATTGTAAAACTAATGGAGGGATTGAAAAAAATAAATAAATAAATAAATAAAATATGCCACAAACTAACACGTAACCGAGATCTCAAGAACCGACTGGAGCTGAATCCTTTATCAAACTTATCAGATCACCTGAACTGTATGATAAAAGATGTATCTTCTAAATAGAAATGGTTGTGCTGAGAATCTGGGATAGAATTGTTATTCTAAAAACAAAAATGCGAACTTTGTAACGAAGGAACAGTGAATATATTTATGCTTTTATAAACATGAAGATGCACGTGTCTCATGTTGTTGACTAAAAAAAAAATTGTTTATGATTTTTTTTTTTTTCTTACTCCAAAATATACAGTTTTATGCACGAGTTGAAGGTTTCTCTTTTCAAATCTCCAAGTGAATATTTTTCTTCGTCCAGCTCTGTTCCAAATGGCAAAAGGTTACACTTGTACAACTTCCAGAAAACGGTCCGTCCGTCTTTTTTTTTTAAATCCTAACCCTATCTCCCGCCCCTCCTTCCCATATGGTCTGTGCGGAATCTTCAAGTGTTCCAAAGAAGCATTTCTTCTGTCTCTCCATCCACCCCTCCTTTATTTTTCCTCTCTCCGAAACCCGGACTCGGGTCACGTGATGGCCTCGGAAGCCGTGGTAGAATGTTGATGGATTTTTTCTTTTCCATTCTTTTTTTTTTCTTTTGACCGTATCTGTTATATTCACCATCCTCTCCCTCTCCACTGCGTCTGCCGATATTGGAGAAAATCCCCCTTCTGACATGGACGATGAATCAACCCAAGAACCCCTTCTAAAAAAAAAAAAAAAAAAAAAGTTATCTCCCTTTCTTTTTGGAGAGAGGGGGTGAAAATCACTTTGGTCGACGGGTGCCGTATCGGGAACGCGGGAATTATAGACCTGGATTGGTGCCGGACTCGATGCTGCCGACGCGGGCGAAAGGGGATGGATGGGCCGCCCGAACTGTGACGGGGCGCGCGCTCTTCTTGCCTTGAATATCGACTTGCGGATGTCGATATCGAAGCGAGATCCTTTCAACGGTTGGCTCGTCTTTCTTTCTTTCTCTCTCTCTGACTCCCCCCACTTAGCGGCTTCTGGATTTCCATTTGGTTGTCGACAGTCGATTCCGGGAGTGCCTCGTCGTCTTTTCTAGATGGCTTTACTTGTCTTTTCCGTTTGTTTCTGCGGTTCGTTGCTCAGGGAGACGGAGGGAGGGAGGGCGTTCGAAGTGAAAGAGAAAAGCGGTGGCAGACATATACAGGTGCATCGGGACCCCCCGAGTTAAAAACTTGGAGCAACTTTGACTTTACAGTCGATGTTCTTAGTACAGATTCTTTTATACTTTAGACTAAAAGATTTTTCGTGAAGGATACTTTTGTTTTAAAGTACATTTCGTACCGATGGCTTTTTTTTTTTTTTTGTTCCTATATCTATACAGCCGCGTTATTGACTCCCAATAAATTGATTTTTGTGGAACTTGTGTGAAGCTACAATATAACCAAATAGAAGTTTCTTCGACTATATCTGAGAAATAGCTGCGTTGATTACATTTAACTAGGGGAAAAAACTCACCAAGACATTTTAATTGTTACCTTAAAGGTTGAAATTTTATAATTTTTTAATAGGTATATCAACTTCTCATGTTTTTGTTGTCGTGTCCCCAGATCACTGCATATAGAGGCACATGATGCGGAATTTTTGTTGCTTTTCTATCGTTTGGATATTATTATTCAGGAGACATCTTAAGGTGACAGTCAGACTTCTGCCTACTACGAAGAGAAACAAATACTGAAGAAGAAAGAAATATCCAAGCCCCGCGCCAGGATTCGAACCCAGATTCCGACACATGTGCCTCAGGACAGACCACTCGGCCCTGCCGGAAAACCTGTCAACTTCTCTTCATCATTGGGAATGGACGAAAAGCTACAAGAGAGATGAATTTGAGTAAGAGCAACGTTTTCTATGTAGTCCAGAAAAAGTTGTCTTGCTAAAAGAATCCGCTTCCAATTGTTGTTGAGTATAAAGAATACATAAATGATCGCCCTTCCTCATTACAGGCTGAATAGAAATGTCTCAGATCTTATCCAAGGTAACAAGTGTACAGAGATTTCCCCTTTTCAAAGAATAACAACTAGGAATCATTCAGTGTTACGACTACTCGTAAGTAGCGTTGTACAATAAACTTTCCAAATAAAGCCCGCGTTATTACGAATTTTCCTTGTCTCGGAATGGATTAATAATAAATGGAGATAAGTAAGAAATTAGAAAAGAATCCTACTGTATAACTGATAAAGTATTCAATTAAAGCGTAGGAGTGATGCGTTTCACGGAATAGTGGGAGTACAAAACAGCAGGCATCCGTAATTGTAAAGTTGGAAGTTTGGAATAAGAGGTTTCACTGTTTATCATTTGTTCATAAAATTATCTTCGTAATTATATTTCAAGTTTTCAGTAATTCGCAATTAGTCTGGATTCTTGAGGATGGATTCAACAGTAATAAAGATTTAGTTCGATTGAGCAAACCCATTCGCCAAATTTTCTTTATCCATCCATCCATCCATCCATCCATTTGTTTGTGTATGTGTGTGTGTGTGTTTGTTTGTTTGTTTTCTTTAGTAGATGACTAGCAAATACATAATAGCTTTTAAGGCTCTAGGAGGATAGAACTTGCCAATTACCAAAAGATTCTGGTAATTTAGATACATTTGCACATGTGAGAACTGTCATTCGTTCTTTATTTTTCGCTAGAAACCATGAGGTCTATTTCTGAGAAACTTGCCAATGTTTTCTTTTGTAAGCATTTCTAGCGATTTTGGTTAAGATTGGTAAAATCTATTAAGATTGTCTCCTACTGCAGTTTCATCGGAAATTGAGGTACTTTGCGAAAACTGGTAATTCACTTACAATTTCACAATATACGGATGTCGCCCGTGATCATTTCACAAGTTATCGGTATAGTTTTCTTTTCTGGAATGAAAACCTTCCTGCGTGCTGCCGTTTCTTTACTGTTACCTCGACTTCGCCGTTATTTTAAGTGCTGTTATTTTGGAAGTTTGCTGCATTTAAAAAAAAAAATGTGATTTTGGTATTTTAATGAAGAGCACTTCCGTAGATTTGAAGTTAACGACAAAACATCTTAAAAGCCAAGCATTCTACTACTCGGGATTATTTCTTCATAATCGGTGCTTGTCTTTTGTTAAAGCATTTCTCTGGATGAGTTTTGGAAAGTCGAGGAACTTGATCCCGACCCGTAAAAAGAATTAAGTAATGGGGAAGTGTAATTGTTGAAGAGCAGCTACGGAGGAGCCACTTTGGTAGGCAAATGTTGCAT
Source organism: Thereuonema tuberculata (assembly GCA_023159025.1). Taxonomy (NCBI): domain Eukaryota; kingdom Metazoa; phylum Arthropoda; class Chilopoda; order Scutigeromorpha; family Scutigeridae; genus Thereuonema; species Thereuonema tuberculata. The sequence continues at coordinate 64,815,877 of JAFIDM010010028.1, read as the reverse complement.
GTAGCGCTGGTCTTTTGATAAGGTCCACACCCACACATCTCCTTTTGAATGGTCGTATCTGTCGAGGAGGCACAAGGACTTTTCCACTCGATCGGAGTTCCTCCCACTCCCACGCCGTCCTTAATGAGTTCCAAGAGCCTCGTTATCTGCAGCGAATACACAATGGACGGTCGCGGGTTTTGCTCATCAACAACTCTTCTGCTGATCGCAGCCTTCGACGAATACCAACAGAAGGCGGCTTATCTGGGGGCCATCGCGGCGTCCGCAGTGGAGGCTGTTCCAAGTTGCTCGTCTTTTGGGTGGGAAGGCCCGATGCTCCTTCGCATTCATACAATACTAAAACGCGGTATGTCTATTGAAGGACAAAAGGAGAACAGTATTGTAGAATTGTTTTCTCCTTTCATTAATTTAAAATTTTGAAGTTACACTATGGGTAGAAAGTGTTTAAAAGGATCCCATATCCTAAATATTGGGTCTTTTGGGATCTTGGTTTTGGTTTAACGTGCGTTGACTCTATTCCTCCTTCCTCCCCCTCAATATACACACGCACACATACACACAAAGATACAGTCTTTCAACTTTAGTTTTACAGTTGTATATGTATATAATGATAGTTTAAATTTTCTTTGAAAAAAAAAGTTGACAGTCAACTATCGTATAGTTTTTAGTAGATTTGCGTCATCTGCCGTCAGCAGACAGAAAGATCCTGAAAGATCTGCAATGAGGTACTTCAGGACGTAGCCTACTGAATTCTTAAGTTTTATCAGGACTCGATAAAATTAAAGAGGAAAAAACAATCATTTTATGAATTCTAGAAAGACAGTTTTTAATTACAGTTAATTAAATTATTCCTTAAAGTAAATAATCTCTTACAATCATGAGTTTAAGTTTCCAGTTTGGCGATTGCTAAAGTTATTTAGTGGACTATTTACGAATTAAAACTTTTGTCTTCATCGTGACAAAATCCAGTCTGCTTTTAATGGTAGGATAGATGACGTTTGTTTTCGTAAGTCTTCTGCAAAAAAAAAAAAAAAAAAAAGTTGCTGAAGTCTGGTGTATTTTACGTACTTAAGAGGACTCTTTATTTGATTTTAGCTTCTGTTTGTAGATATATATGGAAGGAAGAAAATCAAGGGCTTAAAATCAAATATCTGCGGGTTTTTTTCGAACGAATTTTGTTGTCTAAGATCTCCCGATTTACGAAAAGCCAACAGAGAACAAACAACTTGATAGAAGAAGCGAAAACAAACTGTGGTTTGGGTGTTTGCTTTACTCTTACAAATAAAAGAAAAGAAAAAAAAGCTTCCTATAACTTTATTTATTTATTTCTTCTTTTCTTTTTCTTGTTTTTAAAGAACGATATTTGAGTTTTACCTTGTTTTTCTCTCCCTGCTTTAGCTTGTGGGAATTATTTATTTATTTAAGAATAACCTAATCCTAGTGAAGCAACAGGGGGCATCCAGTCTGTCATACAAAACAAGTCGATAAAATTGCCAACGTCGATTTGGACTGGGCCCGTTGTTTTTCTCTTTCAATTTGAAAATCGTTTCAAAATCCATTTTATTGCACTTGGAGCATTTTTTTTTTCCTCAAGAGACGCAAAGAAACATTACCCTTTTTTTTTTTTTTCTTCCGTCTCTCTTTGTAGTTAGTTGACCTGACTTCGATGTTGACTATGTCGGTAAGCGCCCGGCGAACCGCGGGAGGCGAAAGCCGCCGCTGCCGCCGAAACGAATCGACCTGTAACGGCCTGGACTTTTCCTGTAAGCCGTTATCCAATACGGTTGTTTTGTTTTTGGGTCGGCGGTGGTTTTGACGAGGGCTTAGGTGTGTCTGCTTTTACGCCTCCACCTCTTCTTCGGCGCTACTTGGGACGTGTCGGTCCGGTCTCGAAGGAGTCATAAATTAAAAGCTCTCTCTCCCCTGATCTGTTCCTTTTTTTGCAAGTGCTTTTTCTTTTTCTTGCTGTTAGGTCAACAACGAGGGGGGGAAAAAAAATAAAAATCTCCCGAACAGTATTTGATCCGGGAGGCCTTAAGTCATCTGCTTTATTACAGTTAGAGGGTATTTACGGGTTCTAGAGAAAGTGGAGTCGGGAAGCGGCGGATTACGAGTGTCTCCGAACGGTATTTGGCGTTCGCAGTTACAAAAGTAATACCCCTCAGCGCAAAGACGGATTCAGCTCGAGACACCAGACAAATAATTCATTTTTGCCCTCAGCTCAAAGACAGATTTCTTCCGTTTGTTCTCTTTTTATTTCAAGTCAAAACTGTGTTGCTGTGTAATATTTATAGAGCTGTGTATTTAATGTACCACGTAGTAATAAGGACTTCGGAAATCAGAATGAAACTCCTTGGAACGAAGGTACTTTTTCCTTAGTCCTTTTGGTTTAAGCGTCCGCGTCGTTTCAAGGTTTATGTTATCACAATCATTTCTCAGTCCAAGATAAAGCTTTCTCTCTCCAAGGTTTTTCTGGTTTATTTCGGCTTGAAAAATTTCTTTTTTCAAATGGAATCAAATAAAATCAATTGATAATTAAATTTCATCCATCCATCTATATTTCTTTGAAGACCTTCTCGTTCTTCTCCTGGAATATAAGGTAAATTTCTGTTGGCCCTTTACTATGTCATTTCAGGTTTTCTGCATTTCCTGTCCAGTTCCACTTCAATTTGTTTTACAACTTGAATAATATCGTTGCTGTAGTTTATTACAAAATTATTATTTTTTTTTTCCCTTTATCCGCTCAGTAACCTGTGAACTCTTAATCCTTTTTCTCTGTAAAAATCTGTAAAAATATATATATAATATCTGAAATCATTTAAATGCTTGCCGAAAAGTTGAATTCAGCGGAATTTTTGTGGCTAGATTGAGGTAATTGTACAGATGATCTCTATTGATTTTGTTACCATAGCGGACCAATCAGTAGACAATGAGGAGCGATTAATTGATGTAGCCCTCAATAATCGCCATAACTCAAAATCTGCATCAGAAAATGGGAATTTGATGGTGGGTACTAAGCGTGATTTCTCTAAGAGTTTTCTGGTTAAGACCATAAACTTTCAAATCCTGCAGTTCGTTTAAAGCGCTCAAGATTTTTTTTTTTTTTTTTCAATTATTTATTTTTAATTATTTATTTATTTATGTATTTATGTCTGAAAAGCTGAAAAAAATCTATTGTAGTTTAGAGTCCTAGCTTGCGTGTATTTGAAAAAAAAAAAAAAAATTGGCACGCCAGGTCTATCGTTACGACAATGAAGCACTGAAATTGAAGACAGAACCGACGAACCGAAAGTTTAGGTTATTACAGAAGTACGATAATCCAGAAAATATATTAAAAGAAAACAAATTTGAAATCTTCTGCTGGAACTACATTCTCAATTCTTTCTCTTCCAACTCTTTCCTCCTGTTCTTTTTTTTGTTTGTTTATTTTTTTCTTTTCTTTTTACGAATTAAAGCCAATCCATCAAAAACGAGAATGATTTGAGGCGTTCTCTTGACATTTCAAAGATTTTATTCGTGTTTTTTCCTTTCTGTTTGTTTTTCGATTCCTTTACCATTCGTAACTAAAACTTCAAAAGAATTGGACGAGAGAAGCCTGGATTTAGAGGGGAAACAGCTTTAACGTTTTCGATTTTTATAATCATTCTATTTTTTTTTTTTGTTCAATCATTCGTTCCTTCCAGTTAGTTAGTTTCATATAGAAGGTATCGATTCCTTTTAAATCAGAAGCATTATCTCCTTACGTCGTCGTCGTCTTTAAAAAGGTTTGGATTTTTCTTTTTTATTTCCAGAAGCCCTCTTTCCTCTTAAATTTTTGTTGAGTGGAGACACCACCTAATTTCCTGAAACTAAATTTGTAGACAGTGAAACATGATTTATATATATATATATAAAAAAAAAAATGTGGAACAATCCTGATTTCAGAGCGCTCATTCCAACAATGCATGTTGACAAAAACAAAAGAACAATGTTTTCCGTAAAACACTACAATCTCAATATTAGTCAGAGTTCAGCATGTGTTGAAATAATTAATATTAAAAAAAAAAAAAAACAGTAAAAGAAAAATTAATGTATACAGTAGAGCCCCGATTATCCGCGAGTGCCGTGAAAAATTTTTTTAATTACGAATCTCAAAAAAAAAAAAAACAATTTTAATCCAAGCCAACAACAGGGAAAGTACAATAAGCCCTACAGTGCGAAGGTCGAAAATTACTGACAGGTTTATTGTGCATCGTGATCCTACAGGCCTTCTCGGAATTTATGGATGCAAACGTAGAGCAAAGGTTTCTGCGTTTTTAAAAGTTTTACATATTATGTTTTTTGGTACAATAAAACGTAGTTTTTAATGTTGAAATATTTTTTTTTTCGTGTTTACACCCTATTTTTAGTCTTTTTTTTCGGGTTATCCGCGATTTTCGTTATCCACGAAACCCTTGCCACCCAATTCCGCGGATAAGCGGGGCTCTACTGTATATGTATATTTAAATTAAGTACTTGCAATAAAACACAACGTTCGGCTATTATTGCTTTATAGCCCTTTTCAAGTGATTATGAATGAAATATGTAGATACTTTATATAACGTTAGTACCTACGTAATATGTAGATACTAAAAATATAGGTATTATTTACCTCCGGCCATTCACTTACGGACATGCAATTCTTCAGTAGCAAGCGGCGAGGTATGGACAAAGGGAGAGGGTTTAGAGCAACACTGAAGATATTTTCAAAATGAGATCCCACATTTGTTTAGTTTTTTTGTTTTTGGAAAACAAGACCTTGTGGCAGAGTTTTAACAATTCTCTGCTTCATTACATTCTTTTGGTTCGTTCTTGTAATTTGATGTTATTTATTCCCAAGTGGTTCCTTCCGCTGTTGTAGCATTAAATGCAGCATTTATTACGTAAAATTCAATAATAATAAAACGTGTATTGACCTTTGCTAATACGAGCAGTGCTTCTTCCTAATTCTTAGGATTACATTCGAGGGCGTGGTACGATCATTAGTTCACTTAGTTTTTCTTGAGATTAGCTACATCATTGCTGTAAAGCTGCCGGAAAAACTTCTTGAATGTTGCCCACGTCATCCGATTGTTCTTTCTTTTAATTGGTCTGACATTGTGCTCAGTAAGTAGTGAAGTTCGGTGAGAGTGAGGGCCAGTCTACACTGCCTATTTGTGGGATGGAAGAACTGTAAATGTAACGTTTAAATGTGAGCGGCTTTTGCATAAAAAGGCAACTCTGAACAGCAGTCGATAGGAGATATTTTTTTTAATCCTCAAATATTTCATAATTGCTTTTTGCTTTCTGATGTTTTACAATTATAAACCACGTTATAGCAAGACACGCTCTGATTAAAACAGCGTTATAGAAGGTTTATCCTATATTTAAATAAACAAATAAGTATATAGGAGCGATAATTTTTACTGACATATTTAAGAATTTTCAGTAATTGAAGAGAGCATTATTTAAACTACATACGAAGACTTAAAAAAAAAAAAAAATGAACTGTGTACTTCTCAAAACAATATCAGGAGAGTATGTAGAGAAATCTACTTTGAAACTTGTCTTTTAGAAGTATTTCGAATGCAGAAATATTTCTAAAATGTTTAAAAATTAAAAATAATAATAATAAAGATATGCTTCCAATCCTCATAAGGTCCTTCCACGACATTATTAAGATTAAGTTTATTTAGATTCAGTGAGGGTTTCTGAGTCCAAACCGCTGTTGGAGCAGTGTGAAGATTGCTTGCGTGAGCTATCTATTGGTGTTTGGCAGATGGAGGTCGATAGCTGATTCTAGTGACCAGCGGGGGCTGGTGACCCTCTACCAGCCTTGACTTCCGATGTTGGTCGATCATGAACTTATCTCTCCATCGATTTCTGTCACTGCTTCCTGTGGGAAAATGAAAAAGAAATTGAAGACGCTGCTCCTGTGACAACTTCTATCCTCCTACTTTGGTTAGTGGCAACCCTTTTTCTTTCTTCCAATTTGCTTCGTTTGAAAAAATCATTCTGAAGTGTTAAAAGTTAACGTGGTAGCTTTGCACTTTTATCTCGGTAGGATTTAATGAAATATTAGGGAAGACATTTATTAAAGGGAAGACATTTATTTATCAGACAAGTATCATTTGTTATTATTTTTAGAAATGCAAGCTTAAACGCATGAACACCTTGCTGCTGCATCCTGGAAGAAATCAACCACCTTCCGTTTTCGTTTTGTTTTTTTAGTTATCTTTTTATTAAGGTGTATAGAAGTATGATCAGTAACAAAGTTACTGTTTTCTGAATTCGGGATTCGGTTGTTGTTGTTTTGTTTTGTTTTTTTCCCCAGTTTGAAATTTGCATCAGAAGCATACTCCAACCCATGAATTCTTGAAACCTAATCCTTGGTGTGACCCTAACCTGACTACATTTTGCAGAAGTCGGCGAAGAAGAGGTGGTGCTGCGTTGCCATTGATATTCCTTAGTAGTAAAGATATTATTTCCAATCAACCGGCATTCTCCTACCTTATAATGAATAATATTTGGACATTTTTCATAAAGATAATAATATACAACTAGGCCATCCCCCTGTCTCCCCCTAGTAAGTAAGGAATAATCCAAGTATAATCGATTCCAAGCGGATTTGGCAGAAAATGATATTTTATTCTTTTGAATGAACTCATTATTTGATAGCACGCGAATAAATAGAATGAAAGTAGGATTGGATATTGGGGGACCAGCAGTAGTCCAATGGTTAGCGTTCCTGACTGCGAGGATAAAGGTCCTCGGTTTGAATCCCATTCAAGGCGAAAAAAAAAAAAAGGAAAAAAGAAAGAAAATTTTTTAATCTGACTTTCTCAACAAGGGAAACTTATAATTAACAATTGCTTCGGAGACAGAGAAATAAAAGATTTTAGTAATAGAGATTCTTAAAGAAGTAGTTTGAGTAGAAAGATGTATTTTTGTAATGTGACTATCAAGGGAGTGAAGTAAATGCTGTTTTTCTTCGCAAAATTTGTGAAATTTCAGTGTTTTTGTTTTTGTTTTTTTTTGTTAAATACTTTACTTTCTCCACATATAACCATTCATACAATAATATCTTTTTATAAATGTATATCTGTTCCTACATCTTATTCCTACATCTGTCGGTTCTACATTTTGTACAATAACTGCGTAGAACGTACGATTATCGTAGGATAGATATCTGTTTTGTTTTGTTTTTTTTTCCCCCATTAAAGGCCCTTTTAAAATCTTTTCTTGTACAATCTTAATTTCTAAGATTCCACGTTCACTTAGTGAGAAACCCACCCGTAAGTCTTTATTCTAAATAACTCGAGTAGAGTCTGCAGGGACAGAATTTTCCTCTGCACTTCTGCATATTTTGGCTAGTTTAAATAATAATATATAATAATAATAATAATAATAATAAGCTATTGGAGTTTTTTTTTTTTTTAAAGATGGTTAGATTTTGAAAACTGTGTTTTTAAGTGAGGTTCGTCTTCTGTTGAAGATTACACGCCACTGGTCGACGTAACCACTTAAAAAGAGGAATTTGGGTTTAAGCGCCGTTTTGACCGAGCGGTCAATTTTGAAGTGTTTTTTGCCGCGTTCGTCCGTTGACTGCCCCGGCCGTGTCTTCTGCTGAGCGACGGCTGCAATTTTCCATCGCGTCCGGTGAAATTTAGTGGCCATTGCTGCGCCGAGATGAGATATCCTTCCGTCCGTTGATTTTCTCCCCTGACTCGTTATTTACGAGTAAAATCAGCCAAGCGGGGAAAAAAGATGGCCGGTGGACAGAGTTGGACTCTCCCGCTTTCCGTCTCTATCATCCCGTCGCTCTCTCTCCTCCGTTTCGTTCTGCAAAGGCGGAAGGGAAAGGGGTGAAGCATCGTTCGTCAAGCAGAAAGAGACCATTGACAAATTGGAGGAAAAATAGCATTTGCAGAAGATCTCATGAAAAGATTCAAATGTTAACGTAGACACATAAAGCTTACTTTGGGATCCCTTTGAATTTCTTTGATAATTGCATCTGATTGCAGTCATTGCGTGTTTAGCTTAAATCCGAATAGAAAGGCCATGTCTGATTGCACCTGTTGATTTTTCCAATTTTTGAACCAGTGACTCATTCTTCTTGATACTCTGTATGATTTACGTTAGGCAGTAGCCAGTCTTTCCTTTTAGTAAATAGCTCAAAAGTAGAGCTACCTCTTCCACAAAACTAAATTTCACATCCGAAATTGGAGTTCAGGAAGACCAGTAGATATTTTCAAAAAATCTTTAAATTTTTATCTGAAACATTTTCTTCCACAAATGAAAAACAAAGGAAACTGCGGTCTATAGTGTTGATGATTGTATGGAAGTTTGTTTTTTATTTCAGGGACTTCTTGAAGAAGTTTTATTTAATAATCTTAGAAATGCCAACTAAGTAGCTACGTTACGTTACATGAGCCATTACGAGGCAAACTGATTCAACACTCTTCATGTAAAAGTAGTCAGTTAAGAAGTCAGTTCGAATTAAAATTTAAAAGTAGTATACGCGTATAAACACAACACGCAGGTAGAATTTCAGCCCTAAATTTAGTAAAACAAAAGAGCGTGTTATATGCCGATAATTCAGTGACTATACAGTTGTAATCGACAGTTTAATGAAGAATAAAAAGAAAATAAAACATTAATTTAAGGTTTTCGTTTGTAAATCAGAGGAGGAAAATTGTTCTAATGTCGACTCGCAGAACACGTAAATGCGAACTTCGGGTAATTTGTTTTTGGAAAGCTCTGATAAAGTTATTGTATAGATATATTATTGTTATTGTCTTTTTAAGATTTTTTTTTTAATGTAATTTTACGAAGTTTAGAAGATTTGGGTATTTTTTTTTTTCTTTTTTTGTTTTTTTGTTAAGCTTTGTCGTACTTTGTTACAAATAAGTAGACAAAAATAAAAATGTTTCGTTTTTTTCATACATCAGTGTAGTGAAATCGAAATTTCAAAAATGAAGAGGGGTGGGAGAATTGTTTCCCAGTCGAGACCTTTCCCTTTACGATGCCGGAGCAATCTTAAAGCAGTATTAAAAATCCGGCACTTTAGTTACAAAACAGCGTCCAATTACAGACATACAAATCTTATATACGTTATAACTGTAAAGTTTCCTTTTCCTCATATACACACACCATTGGATAATAAGTGCGTAGGAGGAGGAACATTCTGCCAAAGCAAATGAAGAGACGGGTTTCAATTTGTTTGCTTATCATTTTTTTTTTCTTCGCTTCTGGGTAGAGTATTATCTTTCTTTCTATTATTTTTTTCCGACACTCCATTTGGATCTTCATTCTCTCTCTGCGGCGCCACAACCAGGAAATTAAGACATTTTTCGAATGCTATAAGGGTTGCAGGTCGTTTGAGGAAGGCGCGCAAAACTTTAATTTGATCTAATCTGAGAGTGGATCGGCCGGGTCCAATCATCCTTGGGGCAATCGCTGGACTCGGTGGCGACTGTAGAAGCTCCTTTCTCCTTTGGTAGGTTTGGAATGGGCGCATTTGTTTCCTGCGATTAAGAGAAGGCCCCAAATGAAATGGTCTTTTCGTTGACTAGAAGAGTTTTGATGGGATGGTATCTGTACAATTCTCTCCTTTCTATCCAATCTCTTTTTTTTTGAAATATACCATAGAATATTACAGATATAGTCCTTCAATATTGTTTAATAGGCATTGAAATAAGCAACATGATTGGGCAAAAAAAAAAAAAAGTCGAAATATGCGTGTCTTTTCCATTTTTCAACTTTTTATGATCACTATATCTCAACAATTACATACTCTAGGAAGCTGAAATTTCAGAGATATGCAAATATTATATCAAAGAAGATCCCTGTTGAATGTGGTGCAAATCGCAGCAATAGAAGAGAAAAGGTGGGAAAAAAAAAAAAAAAAAGCTTGCCAATATGGTTGAAGCCAAATAATAATCATACTAACTCAGAAATGATTTGTCATAATCCTGAAAATTATATTACAGATAAATTTTCCCAAATTGGTTTTTAGAGATTTAATCCCTTAGAGGCCGAAAAACAACAAAGCCATAAGTCTTTGAATAACGTCGTTATGACAATATGTAGAGAATACATTATTGGTGTTTTGTGATAGTCAGCGTTTGACGAAGGTGTCTCCCGCCTAGAAACCCGGTCCTCTATTTTACAGAACTTAGTTCTTGAGAACTGACTGGAGGAGGACAGCCTGCGAAAATACCCGACCTCCGTTTGGAATTGATTCCGGATCTTCCAATTCAAAGATTAAGGAAGTTGTTGTTTGCAAAAGAAGTGGATTACTCATTCGCTTTTCTAAGAAAATATTCACAAGTTCGAATTTACCATCCGTTTTTTGGTAATATAATAATTCCTTGCAGATTTCCTTAGTTTTAAATAAACAAAATTGAATGAAAAATTTATTTCTTGGATCTTTATTACTTGACGGGAATTGGCTTAATAACAAAGAATTTTACTTTGAAATTGGGGAAGCATTAACATTTGTCAAGACTTGACTGATGTCTCTTTACTCAACTGAATATTATTTATTCTGAGTGAAATTCAAAAGCGTTCGTTCTTTGCGATTTGAATTTTATCGTGCAATTCAGAACGGCAAGCGCAACAGCGTCTCACCTTCCCATTTACGTGTCTTTAAAAACATTTTCTCCACCCGCAAACCCCCTTCTCCCTTGTTTGTGACAGGACCCGGTGAGTGATGTGCAAGGGGTTATCGGGGTTAATGATGGAGGCATGCTTTCACACAGCCTTTAATTTACTCTTTTTGTGCACCCCCCCCAATTCTCTTTCTCACATCGGCCAGATTCTGAATATGGGAGTGTAGTAGCTTTTCGGCAAATCATTCTCCAGCGAAATGAAAAGTTTCTCTTTGCAACGATAAGTCGTTAACATTTAAAATCCAGACGACTTGGAAGAACCTCTACTTGTGGTTTCTCTTCTATTACTTGGTTTTATTTGCGTAAGTATGCAACAGATCAGTAAAGGCGAAAAACACGTTAGTAATAATCCTATTAGCCGAAGATTCGTATTTAGCCTCTTTTCCGCCAATTTTTACTGTGTCTGTGTATTTGGGCCTCATAACATTTAATCGCAATTTTCATGAAACTTGCTATCATTTCATATTTCGGGACAATAAATCATTACAATTTCATCAAAGTTATCTCAAAAAAATTCCTTCAAAAAAAAAAAAAAATGATCATACAACATTTCTATGGGAAGTAAAAATTTCTCCTAGTTCTTTCAGGGCCGCATTTATAGTGTTGTAATTCCGCTTGTGTTTCCATGTTGCTGATATCTCAACTTATTATTTACGACATCGTACTGCAGTTGTTTCACTGTTCTTGGTAATTATCATCTACTTTTTAATTCGAATTTGAAACTCTAACTCTTCAGTGTGTTTTGCCTACTGTTAAAGATGCTGTAAGTGATTTCCCGTCATTTCTCAGTTACAGGCAGCCGGAGAGATATGAATGCCTCAAGGGAAAGCTTGTTAAGGCCTCTCCAGGTGATTCCCCATATAGACGTGAATATTAAATAATGTAATAAATAATAACAATGGAGGATTGCGGAGCTGATGGTACTTCATCGACTGTCGTAAATATTGTTTTGTACGAGTAAACAGAGGTAATGGCGTTGGAAATAAAATAAGAGAATGAATAATGAATAAAATCGATATAGCAGAGAATTGCTTCATATTAAAAAAAATAAAAAATAAATAAAAAAAAACCTCAATTTATGGAAAATTCTTATGTTTCGAAATTGGACTCAAATGTATAACATTAATCTGATTATGGTTGTTGGATTGTAATTGGTGGGAGACTTTAACGACAGTCTTTTTGCCGCATTTGCCGCTTCTCTCCAATCGTTGGTTTTACGTTGACTTAATAGTCGTATTGACTGGAGGGCGGAGACCATAACCTTCACAACAGGGTCTCCCATAAAAAAACCGAGTTCTGTTTTAATGGGTGCGATCGAGTCTCGCTCTCGTTACCTCCCTCAGTTGTCACCTCTCTGTTAACTACTCCACCATTTTAGCTTATGAACTACTTTTTTTTTTTTTTAATACGAGGGTTTGAAAAGGAATTCGTGGAAGGGTATTTCGGTTATTCTGTAACCGAAATTAAGATTCGTGAAAGGAATGCTGTCGTGCAAGTTTTGGGGGGTTTGGACGGGCAGGCTGGAGAGACACTTTTGCCTAACTTAACTAGACTCAAACGACACACGGGAAACACCTCCGTCAATTTCGTTATTGCGTTATTGGTCGTGATTATTTGTTTGTTTGTTTTAGTGCCGCCACAGCTTCCTTTCACGGTCGCTGCTAAATTTCTCGTTTCAAAATCGTTAATCGGGTTTGGCGGAGTATCAGCAAAGCCTCAATTGCGCGGAAGGCCGCGCGTTGCTCGCAATTGTCGTTTGTTTGTTACACGACAGCTGTTTGAAGCCGGAGTTCATCAGCCGGGTCGTTTATACACCACCCCGCAGTCATAACTTTCTGCCTCATTATACCTTGCGATGCGGGCAGGGTCTCAACTGTTTGCCGGCTTTTCACACGATGGCAGATTTTCGGGTGGTTTCCCAACTTTTAAACGGAGTGTCGTTCAAAAATTGACTTCGAAGGTGGGGATGGGGGGCCTCGGTGGTTGACTGGTGCGAAGTAACACAGAACGCATCGTGCTTCCTACTGTACAAGGAGTTATTCTAATGAAACATTGACATCTCCTATTATAGAAAAAATGTATAATAATTGCTCATCATTTACGGAGTTTGTAGCGTACGTCTCAAAAATTAAAATGCGAATTCTTTAGAGGGGGGGGATAAATAAGGTTCGTTTCGTCGGCAAAAGCTGAGTAGATGAGATTTGACACCACTTTTTTGCTTGTTATGCAGCACTTTTCCATTTCCCTGAATACGTCTGTTTTCGCAAAATAATTTTACTTTTGAGTCATCCTAATTGCAATGCAGGACAAGCAAAGACGCTGAAGGTTGATGGGGTCATAGAATGCTAGTGTCCTGCCGCTGCAGACATTGAATGTGTTCCTGTACGTCTAAGATGGCGGCTGGTTTTCTAATTGGTATCAACACATGACCCTTCAAGCAAGGCGATCTTTGATATCTATATCTCAAGAATTCAAAAATAGAAAATTTTGAAAAAAGGCAAAAAAAAGAAAAAATTGACCAATTTGGCTGTTTACGAGCAGTTAGAAGACAGTTTTCTGAGATTTTTTTTTTCCACCATCAGTAAGAAATTACACAGTAAAGAGAAGTTAAAAACTCATAACAAAATCAAAATGAGAAATAAGAACAGCACAAACTTAAATAAATAAATTGTCTTTCTGATTCGATTATCGGGAACGGCCGTTTCGTCCTACTTGGGACTCATCAGCCCGATCTCCGCCTTCTCATGTTTGCTATTAAGCATTATTTGAACTAGCCTGATTTGGTTTTGACTCCGCAACAAGCTTAATTCTTGATAGCACTTTTTTTTTTCCAGTCGACCGCTGACGATGGATGAAATCTTCTATTTAACTTATTAAGATATCGTGACACCACGTACTTAAAAATGAAGATTAGATCTAAGATTATCGGGTCGAGCGAGTTTTGTGTGGATCGTGACGCGCTCCTGATTTACAGTTTGTTGCGGATTGTTATTTAGGGTTACCTAAGCAGAAAAAGGCTTCTGAATACAAACATTAAATTTTGTGAGCAATTGAGCTGAATTTAATAAAAGCCGAAACTCTCCTGCCATGAATTGCTTTTGTCTCACTTTTCGTTAATGATAAAGGATCGATTGTAAAGACATTTGGAATCAAATAAATTGAAACTAACGCTTTGATTTGACGGCGCTCTTATCGCCTTTCTCTAAGTTGTTGTTGGTGTTTTTTTGGTTTTTTTTATCCTTGTGGACTACGATGGGACGACTGCACTAGAACGACATCTGTAGGAGAAATTAAGAACTGCACGACAAACTACTGAAATGCATCAGCGTTACTTGAAATTCGTGCTAAAAATAAATAAATAAATAAATAAATAAAATAAGCCTCAGAAAGAATTAATTATTGTTTGCGGATTTTTTTTTTTTTTTTTTTTTTGAATAGCAAATTTAGATGACACCATTGCAATTTTTAGCCTTGTTTCGTTTTAGCTTTGCTGTGCATAATTTCATCTGCCTACATATAAAGTCGATTTTCGTGAAACTTGTTATCGACAAATCGGGAAACTTAATACGATGAGTTTTTTTTTTTTTTCTTTATTAAGCATTTGAAATACTGTATTAATTGGAGAGTTTTAATAACATCTTTGAGAAATATTAAATATATAAATAAATGCAGGCCTTTGGTTCCAGAAACATCTGTTTCGCGCTTATTAACTCATCAGAGACCTCTGAACTTCCCAGGTCTGCTGTACGGAGTTGAGATTTTTAACGGTAAAGAAGAAAATGGGCCTCGAAATTAAAAATAAAAAGTGAGAGCGCGTGAATGCAGACATAGGATTAAGTTGTCTTACTTTTTTAATTATTTATCATTTATATATTTATTTATTGGGGGGTCCGATGTCTTCTTGACGATCTTGAAATATTAGTTCACAGAAGGAAAAGAAAAAAAAAAGCGTGTTCATTCTGCCTCACTTGTAAAATAAACTACATTTTTTGTTTGGCTGGCAGCTTTGGTGACGGAAGGGTTGTTCTCAAGTTTCCCCGGCGATTTCCCAGTTGTTGGCTGTGTCTCGCAACAGTTAATAAGAAAGCGCGGCTATCTCTCGCCTCTGGAGGAATCTTCTTGCGACGAGAAATCGAAGTCTCACCTTAATAAAATCGATTTCTTGGAGGTATCGTCTTCGCAGTTTCCAATTACCCCGCGCCAATGCCCACCCTCACTGGCTACGGCCGGCAACGAGTGTCTCTCTCCCTCCCTGATTGCGGCGGCCGATGATAGATTGCCCGCGGGTCTCGGCGGCCCATGTCCGGTGGCCTTCCATTAATACGGCGGCACTGTCATGATGGATTACTCCGTCATAATTAGGTAATTGGAAAGTTATGGGCGAGTATCTGGCGTGAAGAAGAAGACGACTGAAGAATAGCACACTCCTGTCATACAAGCAGATACAGGGACCGACAGTGGATAATTTTTTTCTTCCCCTTCATCTCTCCTTCTCATCCTTTTTCTTTTTACGTTGGTTTCAGCGACAATCTGGTAATGGACTGAATTCGGATTGAAGTTTTGTTATTAATAATTCATGGTAAAAGCTTGCAGTTGAAAAGAAAGCGTTAATTTCACAGAATGAAAATCGAATTGATTCAACCCCCCCCCCCCCCCCAGTTAAGTTTTGTAAAAACTATTTACTTAGAAAACTCTCGCCTGACTTGGCATTCTTTCAAAAAATAGACTAAGATTTATATTTTTTAAAAATATGCTCAATTTATACGGAGGGGGATAATTTGTAATGGTGTTAGCATCTTTTCTGCATGATCTCGGAGGTTTGCCGTGAAGTTACCGTTTTACAAAATACAATAATTTGTAGAATAACTACAGTATTAAGAATGAGAAGGAAAAAGATAACGGGCGATTCGCAGATAGTATTTGTAATTGTTTTCTGTCGTGAACGTTACATTAGAAGAATAATATAGAATGGGAGTAGCTGATCTAAGTAATAGTCGGAAGCTTTATGTTTGATAGAGTTGGTTCTACAGTATTACACGTTCCTGGATAGGTAAGGGAATGTATTGAATTTTAGGGTTAACCGTAGAAGTTGACTGCGTTTATATTAACGATATTATGGTAGAAATTATTAACTCTATTACTTCTTTGTAGTGAAGGAAAGTTTGCATCTCGGAAGCCCCAGATCTTCTAATATTTTTCAAGGCCACTTTTCGAAGTAATAGTAAAAATAATAATAGTAATAAAAAAATAATAAGATAGGGAGAAATCGGGGAAAAAAAACACTTATTGAGAAGGATAAATGTAAGAAGCATTTGTGAAACGAAACGCTCTAAGGAGGTGGCGCCTCCACTTTTCAAAGCGGCTGATCATTGAACTACATTGTGACAAGCTTTTCCGAATTTGGTTGGTCTTGCAATCGAGATACGTGTATTCCTTATAAATAAGTTCCAAATTAAAGGGTTTTTTTTTTTTTTTTTTATAATTTTTAATTTTTCTACTAAGATGCAGGAGATGCGCTTTTAGACCAAAGTGAGTTTTGTTCATTATCTTTAAAAAATATCAATGAAATTTCTTAGTCTGACTTTCCGAAACCCACGAATTAAGAAGAAACAGAAAAAAAATTGTCTTCTGGAAAAGAGCACTTAAAAATGATCAACTACCGATCACATTTTAAGTAAAGCCTGGATAAAATTTTAGATTTAGGCTTTACTTAAATCTAAAATACAGGAGTTAACGATTGTCCAATTCTCCTTTAGCTTTTCAATAAAATAAAAGTCTATGCTCCCACTTAGTTTTATCTAAGCCAACCTAAATTTTTAATATTTAAGTGAATTTTTACGAGGTAACATCATTAAAATAATACGAAAGCAGCGTGATTCTCAAAGGGTGTGCCGCGAGGGGAAAAAAATAACAAAAAATATATTATTATTATTTTTTCTATAAAGAGAATAATAAGAGAAAATGTAAAATAGATGTTATTTCAACAACAAAGGGAACAAGTAAACTGTAAATAATAGAAACTGGAAATGTTAAAATTAATGAATCGATAATTACAGGACTTTTTATAATTCAATGAGAAATATGGGCTTGTTTACGTAAACAAATGTACCAAACGTGTTTTAATACGGGGTCGAAACGTAGTAAAGCGACGAAAAAGGATATTAGGGTCCACTCAAGTATTACGTAAGCAGATTTTTAGTCGTTTTAGACACCCCTCCCCCCCTCCCCCCTAACAAAAAAAAACACATCCCCCCCCCCCCCTGCTTTTGTAAGATTTGCCAAATCATTAACAGTAAATACTACTGAAATACACTTGAAATACTGATAAAAAAAAAGATGTCTGTCTTATGTAAGCATTGCTGTGATGTCCCCCCGCCTTCTCTCTCCCCTTGAATGCTCACGTAATACTTGAACAGCCACTTAGGAAGAATGTTTAATGTGCATCCGGATTTTTTCCAAATACCTAAGTGTGTCGTGGAAAAAGATTGAGAAACACTGCATTAGAGTACTTATAGTTTTATGTCTGAAAGAGGTAAAAGGAATTTCTAGAGTTCCTATTGAGTCTTTTTATTGCTTTTTGATTAGAAATAATCGAAAGATACATTTTCTTTATATATTTCTGTATTCCTAGAGTTAAGTAGTTCTTAAGACTTAACTCAGAAAAAAAAATGATACTAATTTTTACCGGAGAATCTCAGAGAAATTTAAAATGTAGTTTCAGAAGGGGTTAGGCCCGTCTGGATTTTTTTTTTCCTCTCTCCTCCGTCTCCGTACGCGACAGTTGCCCAAATGGAAATTTGGAAAAGCTTTCGAATGATTGGGTCTTAAGGTGGTTGAGAGAGGTTACAAAACTCTGTCACTAGATGACTCTGTCTGTTGCAAATTATTATGATTTTTTTTTTCTCTTGATTTGCAACAACTTGAAAAGGATAAAGAGAAATGTGAATCGTCAGAACACTGGAAACTGATTAATCCCCCGCGGATTAAGTAATAGATCCGCGAAGATTTACTGATTAAAAGACTTCTTCGTCTAATTTATTATCCGCAGACTTAACCCCCTCTCCTCCCGTACCTTTTACTCAAGTGGACGGTCTCCTTAATTAGACCTATTAGTCATTTCGGTAGGGGGGCTACTCTGTTTGGGCCGTATCATCCCGTCGCAGCCCCTCGCGTGCATCTCGCCCTCTTCTTTTCGCGCCTTTTTGATTTATGCGACCGGTTTTAAATCTTTGGGATTTGATTTACGCCGAAGGAACGTCATATTTGCAAACCCCGAACCCACCCACCTCCCACTCCCCCTCAAAACGGGATTAGCGCAACGTAACACTGGAGCGCTGGTCTCTTCATAAATTTTCATTTCCGCCAAAAGCAAAAGTAGCTTGAGAGTTGTCGATAAGCCGCGTGCGCAGTCAATTACGAAGAAATCTTTTGCTGGGGAACATTGGCGAATTTGGAGAAAAATATGACAATGGCTTTTGTGTCGGCACCAGTGATTTACTACTGGCAAGAAGTGAACGCCATCAAAATTTGATTGAATTTCGTTCAATTCGATTCTTTTTTTTTTTCCTCCTGCTTCTTCTTCTTCGTTCTTCTTTACTCGGAATTCGAAGATGTCGTCGAATGGTTGAACTCCGATTGAGTGACAAGAAGCGCCAATAATATTTTTTTTTTGGACGAATTCCTTCGGAAAACTATGACATTTACGGTTGCAGTTTAAACTTTGGAGAACCTTAACCTTGTCTTTGACTCATTTTGGGGTCGTTCTCAGCGGAAGTCTTTTTATTACACAAAGTGTTTTTTAAGCGCCTGATAACTAATGCGGATGTTGGGTTCGGGAATTGTCATAGATTACTAATAGTATTCCTTTGTGGTTCGCTATTTTTACCTGTCTAAATTGGATTGTGTTCGTATGCTGATTTAGGTTATCCGTGTTGTTCAACTTCCGTTCCGTTCCGTTTTTGTTCCGCACTCTTCAGAAATCCGCGGAAACTAGTTACAGCTGTGCGACATGTGCTATTTAAATTTTGAATGCTTATGGTGCAGGATTTCGAGCATTTACAACAGTTTTTTGAAAAGACTAAAAGGATCCACTAGGTTATTGGATCCTACGTTTCCTATAGGGCTATTGTCTTTTCCGATTCCACTGAAACGCAACACGAACGACTTTCTTTAGGCGATTAAATACGCTTGCATATCACTTATGATAAGGCGTATTCGTATGAGTTCAATTAAGGAAAACATACATTAAGACTTGTCAACTTTCTAGAAGGGAATTACAATTTTAAGAAAAAAATTAAAGGGCTTCGTAAGTCGTTTAGATTAGTTATCGGTTGGATTAGTAAAAAATTTAAGGCTCAACACAGGAGAAGAATGGAAACAATTTTACAGCGAAGCGAATTGTATTCGAATCGGATATAAATTTATTTTGGCAGTGCTTGCCTGTTTTATGAGAGTGTATATTGTGTTTAACTACAAGATTTCATCAGTTAGTTGGATTTGGTACTACTTACACACCAGATATTATAAGACAAAGCGATTTTATATATATTTTGATATTAATTGATCATCTACGATTCGCTATAGTTTGTTTGTCCGTGATAAGTCCGAAACAGCCTGACAGATTGACTTATCATCGATTAATAAACCACTATTTATTTAGAAAGGCTGAAAGTCAGTTAGGTTATTCAGTGTGGCTTTTTTTTTTGTTTTGTTTTGTTTTACCAAGCGGATATTCGGAAGTTGCGAAGACAAATAAGTTTATTCTGTATACAGGGTGATTCAAAATTCCCTGTACAAACTTTAAAGGTAGGTCAAAAACAAACCGTATTCATAGTGGAACGCATGTCCGCAAACGCCATCCGAATGTGCTTAAAGATACAGTAAGGTTCAGAAATAAGACAACAAGTGAAGTAGATAACATGTTTATTAGCCCTATGTTTACTTTCTGACAGTAATGTGTTCACTAAAGGTGCACAGTAGGTGCTCAAAGTTCCTTCCCCCAGCCGTAATGTTTTTTATTTCGTGCATTGTAAAACTTATTAGCTCTTGTACTTGTGACTGTTTTGAAAGCAAGCGCTACTTCGATTGAACGCCTCTTTAAAGTGCGTTGGAGAGGGCGGCGTTCGCATGTTCTACCACCCTTTTGCTATTATATTGGATCGTTGATGTGCCTCTTTGCCACCTCCTTCCTGTTAAATCCGACATCGTTTGAAGATCTCCTTGTCCGTACGCTGACGGTGTAGGCCTTAAGCTTTCTCAAATAACTGTTGTCTGTTCGGAGGTCTTCTTTCTCTTCGTCGTCTTTTCTTTTCCCATTCTCTTCTTCTTCTTCTTCTCCCGGAGCGAGCGCTGAGTCAGGAAGTTGGCGCCTGCCAATTCGCGTGCCAGACGAATCGAATGTACTTTAAAAGATCTGCTTAAAAATTGTCCGCCCTTCGAAACCCTTTCTTCCTTCCACATTTCCTTAGTCAGTTTTCTGTCTTCGTCGCTCATTTCTCTCTCTCTCTCCTTCAGATTTGTCCCGTGTCATCCTAATACTTGCTTCTCTTAGCTTTCGTTCCATTATCGAAGTGTTCTTCTCGTTCCTATCACAGTTCGAGGAAGATTTTTTTTTTTTTTTTAACCTAAAGAATGCATTTAGTGCAAATCAGCAAAAAAAAAAAAAAAAAAGAGAGGCTCAATTTTTTTCTCAAATATTCATAAAAAGATCCGAGCGATGGCAGCAAATGCTCTCACGATAACGTTAATCTTATTACTTTTGCAAACCTCATAAGTTTGTTTTCTTTCGTGTTCCTTTGATCCCTTAAAGCCCCTTAAATAAAAAAAATAAAAAATAATCTGACTTACTAAACGACAAAAGCATCTGCTTCCACATTCTGCATTACTAGAGCAGAGGTTCCCAACTTTTCTTTGACTCTCTAACCTCTATCACAACATTCTTATCGCTAACTATATCCGTAATCTTCAATTAAAAAAAAATTAATTAATAAAAGCTATAGCTAATCCTGTGAGCCAATCAGAGTGTAAATTTACGTTCTGCGGCTATTACTTAATGATTGGTAGCTGCGGTAGTTTACATGCAATTTGATTGAGCCGCTTTTATAGATCTTTTCATTAAAATCCCCCTACATAGTTTCGCGAGCGATGAGAAATACAGTAAGGCCGGAAATATAGTATGCTAAAACATTCCTTGTCTTATGACCTTTACATAAAGTTCGGTATACTTTATTTCCGGCTATACTAATAAACTAAAGGGTTGTTCTAGTTTTATTATCATTTTAGCCTATTATTTATTTTCCATGTAACGGCTTGTATTTTTTTGGTTGGATTTGCAGTTCAGGTCCATTCGTTCATAGCACCCATCGTTCAATGTATTTTATTTACATTACATCGTGTAATGTAAATAAGGTACTTTTTTTTTTTTTTTTTTTTACGTTAGCGTTACATAAAAATCATGTATCATTAATCATTACAAAAATCATATTGTTTCCTAAATAATAGCTTTTAGATAAACCGTCCTAAGTGAGGAGAAAATGTTGCTCTAAAACCCACCTACACTCATCCTTTTGATCCTAAGAGAAACATAATTCTTAGGGACGCAGCAGTCGGATTTGCATAACTGTACAAACAAACGAACACTCGTTTTGGTGTCGTGTCAGTATAACTGGAAGGATTCGCTACTTGCGCCAGCCACGTTGATCATTCATTGTTCAACATGTGTTCATCAACCGCTGACGGAAACCTACGTTTTAGCATTAATGAAAAGGACAGTTTAATATTTTTGAGGAGCCGGAAAAAACAGGAAATACGTTTTAAAAAATATTTAAGTTGTATTTTTTTTTTTTTTTTTTTTTTTAATGAGTAATTTAGCGTGTGCACAATATTCAGGAAAGAAACCAACTCTTAAATGCACACAAAATGAATAAAACGTGTCTTTAAAATGGACTAGTTTCGGACTTTACAGTTTTCTTTATCAACGTCTGATGAAGGACTGTAAGAGTTCGAAACTAGTCCGGCTTTAAAGATAATTTTAATCATTTTGTGTTTTTTTTTAAGTGTTAGGTTTTTTTTTTTCTGTATTTTTTTTTTTTTTTTTTTAAAGAAAGCAAGTTAAGAGTAAGATGGCGAACGACCAGTGTCACGTGACTTCTTTTTGTCTACTTCGTTCTGGCGTTGGGAGGTTCCGTTTTTAATCTTCTTCTTCCATTTATTCTCCATTTGGAAAGTTGTTAGACTTGTATAGACGAGAGCCCCTTTTTTTTTATCCTCTCTCTCTTTCTCCCCTCGCCTTTCCGTTAGTTGCCCATCGACGCCCTGTTCGTGGAGCTCCCCCTAGCGGCCACCGTTAAATAATGCACGCGCATAGCAACCCCCATCCCCCTCCAACCTTTTCCCTTTTGTATTGGATGGATGGAACACTCACCAGAGCGAAATTCAATTTTTCATGGGTTGAAGAGAAGAGAACCACCGCCTCTTCTTTCCCCCCACCCCCAACCCCGCTCAGCCGTGTATGGGTCTTAGTCGTCGCCTTAGCTTAGTGTTAAGGAACCATCTCGGACTCGTCTGCAGTTGCTGAATTATTAAGGCCGAATACTCTTCATTGAGGATGGGGTTTTGTGTATGTGGGTCTCTTTGTCCATTTTCTTGGATATTGTGCTCGAGGCATTTCGCTTTGCTGCTTTCTTTTTCTTTTTCTTCCCATCCTTTTGTTGTCGTATTGTGGTTTTTTTTCTATATAAGATCCTCGAGTCATCCGGGCTCGTAATACAAGTGGATGCAGTTTGTTTTGCAGAGCAGATGTTCAGTTATTGAAAGCTATTCTGTTTTGTTTTATTTTATTTTGTTGTGGACAGTTTTTGTAAAAATTGAGGCAAGTCGTTTAAGTTATGTATTTAGTTTTGTTTTTCTTAATGCAATTGCGTATTTATTATTTGTTTTGTTGTTTTCGGAATTCTGTAAGTGTGTTACTCTTTAATTTTATAAGAACTTGAGCATACATTCCTTAAAAGATTGATTTTCTTTCTTTCTTTCTTTCTTTCTTTCTTTGATTTCACAACTTAAAAAATAATATGGAAATTGGACTAGCCGCCGAAAACAAACAATCCGCCTATAAATTCTCCATTCGCTGAAAATGAATTAAATCCACAAATTACTAGTGATTTTAACAAGATGTGAGACTTAACTAGTTACTAAATGACATTCCATAACAGCACGATCAGCAGCAGGGACTAGTCGCACTACGGAAGTCGCTAAGAATACTAGCAAAAAATAAAATGGCATCTCCCATTTTATTTTTTTTATATCAATATGACTTAATGATTTTGTAATTTGTTTTGGTAATAAATATATATATATACTAGACTGGTACGTCGCTCCGCTCCGGAGCCCTTGCATATGTAGCATTAAAAAAAACCAAAAAACTTTATTTATTTAGCAAATTAATATTGAGATCTGAGAATACACAACTTCCCAGCTCGTTGTGGGCTTCTCTGCTTAACTCGGTTATATTGCGCGTTGGCACTCACACGGGGGGGGGGGGGGGGGTTGCCGCAAAAACACTTCATTTTGCATGTATCTTCCAAACGCAGAAACGTTTGTTAATGACTGATATACCGTTCGATAGAACTTTCAAATACCAACATTTTCTCAATACAATGTTCTCTTCCAACTTTTATACTTTTCGTTTAAATTGAGAGAAAGTCAAAATTTGACCCTTTAAAAGGCGCCATCTTGGAAACCAAAAACTTTTTTCGAAAGATTTTTTGTAGCATTTTGTTTGTCTTAAAAAGCTTTACATTTTATCCATTTACATGACCAATCTATCTCTCATAGTTTGGTCACAAAATTGGAAAAAAGTAAAGTCTTACGACAATGACAGACAGAATGTGTGTGAGCGAGCAAGTATTCATCAGATATCATTCTTACTCCATTAGAAAAAATTGTGGATTTCATTTCAATAAAGTGGCAAATCAAAGGTAAATTTTTAAACACTAAAGTAATACGATGCGCGACGGGTGAAATAAAGTAAAAGATCATACACGTAAATTAGATTTGGGAGATGTAATTACATAGACCTCCTTAGAATTGAAATTAAAATACGTAATGTAAAATCAAGAAGAATAAGCTCTTTAAAATTAATTTATTTATATATTAATTATTAAAAGTGATTACTTATTTCTCCAGTTTGATTCTCTAAATCTGTGGTTTTAAGAATAGATGTTTATTTATTTTAATATTATTCACCACCCTGTTATGAGATCCTAAATAAAACAATCTGTTTCTTAAATTTCATGAAATTGGCTGCTTTCCTTTGATCCTCTCGTACACAACCTCGCCTCTCGTCTCTTTTTAATGATGAAGCTGTATTTTTCGACAATTTTAATTAAATTTCTCCAATCTCGTTTGTTTGTTTATTTATTTATTTATTTATTTATTTATTTATTTATTTATTTATTT
>JAFIDM010010028.1:64769302-64791742 GCA_023159025.1 Thereuonema tuberculata | reverse complement strand
TTTATTTATTTATTTATTTATTTATTTATTTATTTATTTATTTATTTATTCGAGTAAGGCCATTATATTGGGTGTCTCGATTTATTTTTAGTTTATTTTACAACGAACAATGAAAATTTTTTCATTCAAAAAAAAAAAAAAAAAAAGGCACTTCGGGAAGGGGGGATTATTTATTTACTCGTATTTTGTCTCATCATCGTATCTCATTCAATCGCTTCGGTGTCTCAACGATATATTATTCATAGTTTTACGTATTCTGGCTTGGTTATCATGAAGCGATCAGAGGCTTACAGTACATGGCGATGCAAAGCAGCAAATTTCATCTGTTACTACTAATGTATTTATCTGGAAACGAGTCGTTTCTGGTTGTGGAGTTTTGAATTTAAACTCGTTGCCGGTGTCTCTTAAAACAAATTCGGTTTTCTGAGGACGGCGAGAAAGCTCATCAGTTAACTTAGAAAGGGAATGAGATTCAAAGTAAAAATGACATTGCGACGGTAATTACTGACAAGCCGGCACTGCACGTTATTCCTGTCGGCATTGGATTATTGCCGCTGATAAGTTTAATCCTTTTATGTCATCCCTCGAAAGCCGAAATGGAACATGGAATTGTGAGTAAGAGGACAGTGGCCTGCCTGTGCTTTAGTGAAACAAGTAAAGCGCATGTACGTCTTGTAAACTAGCAAGAGACGTTTACTGCTTCCTGTTATGTTTTACATCAAAATGGCTGTCCGTCTGTCATTAAGATTACATGAACTATTGGTCCTAGAGAGCTGAAACTTCAATAGTTGGTTTGCGTTACCGTAAGGTAGATCCTATTGGTTTTCAGGCTATTAAAATTGGAAGGTGAGAATATTTACCACTTCATTGTTTAAGAGATGAAGATGTGCTTCCAGTGGGCTACGTTAAAACAGATTCTATGGAATGTGTGTTTACGGTGGGGAAGTTAAAATTTTCAGTAATTATTCGTGCAGGTGCGTTAGGAAGTGCAGTACACGAATTCGATATTTTTCATTTTAATACTGCACCGAAAGATCGCGGGATGGGAGGGTGGTTAAAACAGGGCGGTGATAATTTTTGCCGGTGTGTTATGTTTGAAAGCGTCGATACACATCCGAAGCAGGCAATCAGACGAGCGGTCCCCGAACGCAGTAACGTTGACAATCGGAGATCAATATAGCGTAATGTGGAAGGTAGTCCGTCGTTGTAGTCCTAAATTAATGTGTTCCGAATATTCAGACTCAGCAGCCAAATAGACGGGATTCGCTGCAGGGTTTGGCGTTGCTGCAGCTTCTAATTACGCTATAATTTTTCTCGCCATGCCCGTAGGATAGTCAGTCATTCACAACCGCAATTTGGAGGTTGAAGGAAGAATAGTGATAGGGGTGGGTGGGAAGGAGGGTCTGGTTGGCCCTCCCTCCCTCTTTCCCCCCCCCCCCCTTTTTTTTTTCTTTGTAGGTAATTTCCATTTCGCCCCCTTTGTTATTCGCAGCGAAAGTCGTCGTTGGGTTTTGCTCTCCGTCAGCTAGCGACACCACTCGGTTGTCTTGAGAATCTCAATTCTCGATTTCCAGCGCAGACAGTATCAAGGTTATACTCGTTGACATCCGGAAATGGATCCGGGTTCCAGAATATTTCTAAACGAAATAAAAAATTGAAAACTAAAGTAGATTTCGTACACGCGACTTACGTTGGCTGGCTTATTTGTATAAACTATGAAACAAAAAAGATCTGAAACAAATAGAGAAAGGAAAGGAATTGCAAAAATGCAAATTCTGTTGAGCACCAAGCGAGCTTTCCGATTCAATTGAATTGTAAATCAGTCAGAAAACAGAATTGGAAAAGCGGTCGTTTCTGATGTTTCTCGTTAAGAATGTTCATAGTCTGTTGTTTATCTAACAAAAAAATGCTAGTATTTGTCTTGCAGATCATCGTGTGCTTAAAAGAACTCTTTCAAAACTGTTATTATAATATCAGTAATATATGACTTAAGAGAAATCGATTCGAAGCAAAAGGAGCTTCTTATTAATTATTTCAGATGTTGCATCAGTAATTTGTCTTTAACTGCAAATTTTATTTTATTTTATTTTTTTTTCTTCCGTAATTCTTAAAATGCAGCTAATACTACGGCCACGCAGAATGTGTCGCCACCTAGTAACTGATTTGCGAACTTTCTGCTTCCTTAAGTCAAAAGCTGCCGTCTTTGACGGATAATTTCGATACAATTGCGAAACGAAATTCTCTAATATAAAGGAAATTTTCGCAAAATGTAACTTATACAGACTAGAAAGAGAAAGAAATTTAATGGTGAAAAAAAGAAAAACCAACTTTATACCCCAAGGACGTTAGGATAGTGCTAAAATTAAAGTCATTGAGTAAAGACAATTGTTTTCTACCCGATCATAATTAAAGTTTAAGATCAAATTCCTGTTTTATTAAATAATATTTTATCAATACTTGATCTTATTTCGAGAAAATAAAGTGTTTATTGGTAGAGAAGTAAGACATTTGTAAAAATGCTCCATTGATAATCCCGGTTTTTTTAATGAAACACAAAGTTCTGCGTAGGCATATCCCGGAAGTCATATTCTTAATTCCGGTAGATATCAAAGGCGAAAAGCTTTCCATTGACTCATAAACTAAAAGGGACTTCCATTCTGAAACTTTTTGTATTATTTGTCTGTTGGTTCCATTGTTTTCGGAACATGTTCTTTTGTATATTAAGATGCCGGTAAGATGAAATGGTAAATATTGACTATGCTTTTAATTAAGAGAAACAGTTTATCTGTGCTATGATTGAAATCTAAGCCGCCGTATTAGGGAGTTCTTGTTTTTAATTCCGCTAATGGGACTATTGCTTGACGTGTTGTGTTGCCACTGTAAAGCCGCCTCTGCAGGGCCAACAGACAGTCACGTACTTTTGTTCTTCTTTCATTTTATTTTATGTTAGCTTTTGTTTTTGATAAATGTAAGTTTGAGAGTGTGTTTTATGTACTTCGTACATGTTTTACTTACTTACTTATATTGGTTTACAAAAAATGATGGTAAGGGACTTATTGTCCTCCAAATGAAAGGTGGCCGGCGGAAGTTTGAACTGCGCAGCCCTTCCGGTAGCTGATCAATTATGTTTTCCTGTCACAATGGACGACGGGGTCTGTTTTCACGAGAAAGACATGTTGATAACGCCAAATTAAAACTTCTCTCGACTATTTAGCGTTATTTCAATACCAGTTGCTAACAATAAGTATTTATATACATAAATAAATATATATTATTTATAAATACAATGCTCTTTTGCAAAGTAACAAGCGATTACCGTAATGGCGCCGTCCTGTCATAAAATCAGACGGAAGTGCCTGACCAGACTAGTCGATGATACATGCGCAGATCTCACAAAAACAGGGCGGCCATCTCTCATTTGGAGGACAATAAGTAACTAAGTTTAACAGGCAGACATCCTAAATACCGAAAAATCATACGTCAGAAACTGATAACGATTTTAGTAGAACTTGCAGATAATCTGAATACGTTTCATTTTTAATAAATGAATCGTATTTCTCTATACATCTGGAAAAAATGAATTTATCAAATTCTATTAAAAATTAAAAACAAAACCGCCTCGGTTTACAAATGTTTTAATTTGAACTACTACACTCACTCATTCTAGTAATGCAGTTTGGTTGTTGGTGTGTCCGCTGATCCATCTTCGTATCACTGGTCATAGAGGCACACTCGGTGATGGGGGGGATTTTTGTTGCTTGTATACTGTCGTTTGGATATTATTATCCAAGAGACATCCTAAGGCGACAGTTAAGCTGCTGCCTCCTATGAAGTGAAACAAATACTAAAGAAGAAAGAAAACACCCAAGCCCGCGTCGCGATTTGAATCCGGATTCCGACACATCGGCATCATGCCAGAGCACTCTGCCATGCCGGAACGGCAGTGCTGTTTGATGATCATGAGGTACAACTCATTACGGAAATTCGATGTAGATTAAATGGGATATATAAATGTAATATCTCCTCCCACTAAACGAATGTTTGTTTGACTTGTGCGGATGTAACCCTGTCTGTCAATTAGTGTTAGTGTGTAGCGTCTCATTTTTAGTGAACATTGAAATTGTTGGAAGTCGTTTTCCATCGCCGATGATCATTGTTTTTTTTCTACAATTCGGGAAAAATTAAATAATAATAATAATAATAAAACCTGGAAATTTTGCATATGCTGTTCTGCAATAGATGGCGCTCAGAAGGATTGGATTTTGAACAGTCGATTACCAATTCTTATTTTTTGGATTCTATTATTTTTGTAGCGCGAATAATAAGAAAGCAACATAGATATATAAAAAGAACAAGTTAAAAAAAAAATGCCTGGACCATCCAACTTTTGAGCTATATGTGAGAGATAAATTGATTATTCAGAGACTGGAAATTACGGAATTCGATTTGATAAATAAATAAATATTTTATAGGTAAAGATGTTCTAATTTAAATAAAAGAGTAGTTTGGTATTGACTACGTTGCCAATGACCCGTCTCTATCGCTTAAGAGTGCCGTAAAGGGTTTTACCTACTACACTAACCCATCCTCTTCAACTCTTTTTATTTACATAGAAGACGCAAAAAAAGCCAGTCGAAACAACCCTACACCCCCCTTTTTTTTCGACAGTCACTAGTCATTCTTTTCATCTGCAGGGGTAAGAGAGAGAGAAGCCCAGGTTGAACAAGCGATTTATAACGCCCTCCCCCTATCGTCTTTATTTGGAGGCGGCCCGCCAGATTCGTTCGGCGAGATTTAAATTTTAAAGGCTGTAAAATTTTTGCGTTTTACTGCGGTGGGGGAGGGATGGCCGTGTCCCACCTTCACCGCAGCTTTTTTTATTGTTATAGCCAGTGCACCATTGTCGAGAAGGAGTGGTTGGGTGGTGGGGAATTGAAGGGTTTACGCCTTCCCCCATTCAATCGACACCCCGTAAAGTGAAAACCAAGGAGAGGCTCATTAAACAAACGAAATGGGACAAAGGATCTGGGCTGATCGGGACATAAAATAAGACAGGAAATCAAAAGAGTGAAAAAAATCATCCGCCACTGATCTGAATTTTATTTCTTGTAAAAAAAAAATGACTGGATAATAATAGAAATCCGTAGAAGTAGGATCATCTGTGAAACCGCAATTGAACATACGAAACTGTGGTTTGTTTTTGTGGGATGCCAATTCAGGGATCAAAATGGCACTGCCGTTAATAAACTAGGGCAGATTCTGAATTTGGAAACCATGAAAACAAATTCTGAGGGAAAGAGTTGATTTTTCTTTTTTAAATTAAATATTTGCAGCCTGCTATTAATCCAGTGAAACTATTGTCTCGGTTTTAACCCGAAATCTCCTCCTTTGGCCATTTTTCCTATACTTTTGTTTGTCACTGTATCTTTTAATGAAAGACTTATGAATTGCAATTGGTTGTTTAGTCTTTCCTTGATAAAGGAAGCCGCAGCCTGAGATTAACGTAGTAAGGAGTATTCAGGGTTTTTAGCCTCCTTTGGAAGATAGGCTGTCTAAAATCAATACGTATGTATTCCTCTAATATCTTTTGTATTAGTGATTGGCTCTTCCTGAAACTTGATATGGATATTGAAAGGACAAGAGGATGATCAATGTTTTGTTTATGAAAACTTCCTCCGTGCAGAGAAATTTCGAGAAAGTAATGGTACCAATAAAAAGAACAATTAGAAACGAAACAGCTAATTTCTTTCTATTCTATGTAAAATTTGCGTCTGTTTTGATTCGAGTACAATTAATTGAGTAGAATGATGTAGCGTAATTACAGATTAATCAATTTTTAGCAAACGGAGAACTGGATTTGAACTTGTTTTGTAATTTACAAATATGGAGAATTTTCCTTGCTATTCTTACCGAATTAAAACAAAAGTTGGAGGGAGAGGAAATCTCTAAAATTGTAAGAAGTCTAGCGTCTTA
Source organism: Thereuonema tuberculata (assembly GCA_023159025.1). NCBI lineage: Eukaryota > Metazoa > Arthropoda > Chilopoda > Scutigeromorpha > Scutigeridae > Thereuonema > Thereuonema tuberculata. The sequence continues at coordinate 64,785,769 of JAFIDM010010028.1, read as the reverse complement.
TTATTAAAGATAGCGATAGTCAGGATGTGATAAGTGCGCTTAGTTTTGGAGGCCAGTTCCTTTTCCCTGAGAATAATAATAAATAAAAATTCAGGTTGTGTATGTGAAAGGCTTTGGGGGGGGGGGGGGGGCTAAAACTGATGTGGGCTAAATGGTGATAAATTGATTCAGCTTCTTTCGCATATATCAGTTATTGAAATAAAGGGTTTGCTCGAGCCTTTTAAAAAAAAAATAGAAGGATGTCGTCATTCTTTACACGTAAGGAATTATTCTTTTGGGATTTGTGAAAAATTATGGCTTTCAACTTCGAAATGCTTGGCTTGATTTAAGGGAAGACCGTTTCGGAACGTTAGGATGCATCAGGAAAAATCGACAATTATAATTTTTTTTCTCCCTCTCCGATGCAAATGAAGGATTTTACAAACGTTAGATGAAATCTATATTACTCCTTTAGTATATTACTTGCTATGCAGATACAAAATGTTACATTTACTGCATTTGTCACTTTTTTTTTTTTTTGGTTTTGTCTGTATGTGTGTAATCCCATTTTTTTTCCCAAAATCCTTTGGACCACTGAACAGATCTTCATTATGTATATTTGAGGACAAGCGACGAAATAAATTTTATATTTGAAACGACAAAACTTCTACAAAAAAAGCATTATCTCAAATATGTATTACTGTTACCTTTGCTTCGTCTTCAATTGATCTTAATCCTTAATCTGTTGATTATCGCTTGCTTTGATGAGATTAGAGTTAATCCGATTTGATTCAGTAAATAATGTAGATTTTAATTTTCTTTTCAGAAAATGAAAAATTTCTGTTAATATAATTCAGCAGACAGTCGAATTTGAAAAATCGAAACAGATGTTCGATAGAAGACGCAATTTATAGGGTGAAGTCACAAATAATCTCACATTTCACGTTCAAATTCTTTTTGTTATGTAATAAGAGAAGAGTGAAAACTGGACAAAGATGCAAAAGCGTAAAACGCAATGATTATTGTCTACAAGCTGTTGATTTTCCATGAGGTTTTTTTTTTTTAGTAGGTGTAGCATACCTTAGAATTGATCATCGTTCTCTTAAAGGCGGGGGATAAACTAGGAAATGCAAGAAGGCATGATTAACCATTGACTTAGTTCGGATAGAAATTCCATTCACAACTTGATCATTTTTTTTTTCCTCTACTTTCCCTTCCTTCTCTTCTTTCAATATATTGACTTTGCCTCTGGTGCGAGTCAAGGAGAAGATTGGGGAGAAGTGTGAGGAGATGGGGGTAGACAGGGAGATATTGTCATTTCTTCCCTCGCTCCTCCATTCTCACAAAATCGAAATTGTGTTAACTTTTTCGCATGATCTTTGGCTTTTCCCTCGAGCTCTTTATGTCAGTCGGAAAAGATTGCCGTGAGTTGGACAGCAGTGATTGAAGATTTACAATTGTTTTACAGTGTGCCCTGGAAGTACAGTAATCTGAAAGCTATTTATTTATTTATTTATTTATTTATTTATTTATTTATTTAGTTATTTGAATAAGCAAACACCATTGTTGAAATCTGTATCTTTATTTTGAAGCGCCTTCTCTCCGATCTTCATTTTAGTGTCTCTTGTCAATCGTATGGAAATGTGTTTATTTAAGATCTGAAGAAGCTTTTGAAAGACAGCTTTGGTTAGTTTATTTTTTTTCTACAGCGGAGCGCAGTGTATTAATATGCACATGACGTATGTTTTCTCTTGATCCAGCTTGTTTTTTGTTTTTTTACACCTAGGACCAATGATCAGAACTATCCCAAAACCGGGACCCGACTTAATAAATGAAGGCTCAGTATAGAGTTTAAACAAAAAAAAAATCTCCCATTCATCCCCACCTTAAAAATGTTGTTAGTATTTAAATTGTTCCGTTGTATATTCCGACCACGATAACGTGGCGATTCGACTGTAAAACAAAACAAAAACAAAAATTTAGTTTTAATTTTAATCCTCCATTTTCCAATTCCTTTCGCAAATAATCTTCAACCTGTAAAATAATTTTTTAAGCACTGCTCTGTAAAATACCCAAGACATTTTGATTATTATTAGAGACCTGTGCTTTGAGGCGCGCTTGTTTGTGAATGGCTGAAAAACAGATGCGTCGTAATCACGTGGGGGTTCCTTCTGATCGTCACGTTATCGTGGTCGGACTATAATTTGCAACCAATGTTGCTATCCTTTGGACACATTTCGCCCGAGCCAATCCATCTTCCTCCTCTGCTAATTGGAGATTTCAGTCTTAAAAAGGAAGAAGAAGAAATTTGCAACAGAATTCTGGAAAAATTACGATTTATTTTGTTATTTTTCGACGTGAACTTGACCTTCCCAATGGTGTCGCTTCGTCTAATTGAGGTCTGTTCGTATTTCAGATATTGTTGATGTTTTTGTGATAGTAATATAGCACGTCTCGAAATGTAGTAGTTTTTTTATTGGTGTGGTGACACTAGTGATATTTTCTTTCTAACTGAAAAGGATAATCCAATTAGGGATGCATGAAATGAAGATTGGGGGGGGGGGGGTAAATGAAATGAGTGATGCCCTTCACTCGCCTTCCATTATAGACCAGGCGTTCGCTAAGTGGTCCATATGTCAACTCGGAATGAATTTCTTAAAGCCTTGCCGCGGTTCCTTCTTTCTTTTTCTCTCTCCTTTTTTTTTTTTTTCTGTCTTTATCCTAAGGCAGTAGAGTGAGATCTAACACACTCCCCGCTTACATCTCGTCTGGAAAGCGGATATTGTTTTTTGTTTTTTTTTGTTTTGGCGAAATATTTGGTAGTGTTTACTGAAAAACAGTAAGTTGTATTTTTGTGTGTTTATTATTTTTAAAACTACAAGGAGAGTTGAATCGAGAAGCCTAGTTTATTTCTTAGAATAAACATTGACTGTCATTGGCAGAAGAACAGCAGAGGGCTGTGATCTTTTTTCAGCCCAGTCATTAGAGCTCCATCTATTGCCGAAATGTTTTACTTGTGATGAAAACTGCAATTTATAACTCGGATTACACTAGATTATCTGATCTGATCGGTCAGTTGGAAAATGCCAGAAATAAGTATATTTATTTTATCATTTATTTGTATGTTTAGTCAGGCAAAAAAATAAGTCATGTAAAAGAATGTACCATAATAGAGGGAATATCCAGTTATAAGATTAAAATAACTAAACTACAAATTAAGTTTCCATACGTAAATATAGAAGTTTTTTCATTTGCACTTGATATTGGCTATCGGAATTTCTAGGCAAAACATTTTATCGTTTTTAGCTAATTCACCAATTCCTCGTTTTTTTGCTATTTTAAAATGTAATTGGATTTAAACAATTTAAGTCGTATGGATTTTTTTTCCCCCAGAACATGGGAAATGTCTTTTGTTTGTAAAAGAAATGGAAACTTAGTAAATGGAGACCTTTTCATTTCTGTTTTGGAAACAACAGATTTTAAAGAAAACATTGAAAGAAGGAAAGAAAAAAAATTGAAGGGCGGAAGGTTAAAGAAAGCAGGCGTTCAGTTATTTCAAGAACTAACTGCTTAGCACAAACCATTTTGAGATTTTACGTGTGTAAAATTGATATTCTATTAAAAAAATTAAAGCCAACGCTCAATTTTAATTTTTTAACAGAACACAAACCACTTTGTATTACCTATTTAAGTTTTAAATGTTATTTGTCTGTAATATAAGGAATGATAAATAGCTTTAATTATAAAGAAGATTTAACGTGCTTATTACATTTTAATGCACGTTAAATCTTCTTTATTATTAAGTTTTCGATTTTTCGTTAGGTCTTATGCCTTTATTAAATGCCTTTCGTGCTCAGTGCAAAGCTGGCCAAGGTAATTTTCCTGTACGTTTTTTCTTTAGTTATTTGCTTTCAACCGGGTCCCACTTCCCTGAGGGGGAGACGGGATTATAGGTACCGACGCATTCTGAGCTCCATCATCAAAGCTAAATCTGGCTGATGAGACCTAATAAGGACGAAACAGCTGTCCGAGATTGCTATTGATAATGGCTCAATGCGTTAAAAAGCAAACAATTCTAACGAATTTGTGCATTTTATAGATTTTTCTTCCCTTTTCATAAATAGCTTTAATTATCTTCGATTTCAGTGCCTTTTATCCTTCGAGGGCAGGCAGAGAGGAGGGGGGGTGGGGGTTGTGATAAGAAACTGTGTTTATATCAGTTACTTTTCGCAACTGACAGTAGAGAGGTCTCTTCATCCGCCACCGATGATTTCCGCTTTTTTTTACGAAACAAGGGGATTTTTTTTCTTCTCTCTTTCTTTGCTTTTGTTCTTTTCATTGTCGGTTTCCGAAGCGAGTCAGGGGAGCATGAAATTTGGGCGATCAATCGCTGCACTTGTCCCTTCAACGCCTCCCCCTCCTCGCAGGAGAGTCAATATCGGGCCTCTTATTAGGGCAATTAATCAGCTCTTCCAGGGGAGGGAGGATTGTAAGAGTTTACCTCGAACGAAAAGAAAAACCTGGTTTTGGCCAAGTGACGAAGTGCCAACACCTAAGCTCTCTAAGGTCATACTACAATATAGGAGGGAGAAGAAGAATAAAAGAGGGGATGGTGTTGGAGGATAGATAAATAAATAAATAAATCTTTCGACTACGAACGCAAACATGACAACCTTCTCTTATTAAGTATTTTTTTTTTTGTTTGGTTGTAGCCTCGGGATAAGCTCTGTTTGTATCATGATCTTTGTAAAAAAAAAAAACAAATTCTTAGGGATATTGATTTATTTTTATTTTCTGTGGAGAAACAGTGAACTTTTAAGATGATTTATTTATTTTCCTGAAGAATAACGCCTCGTGGATGGAGGATGGTTGAGTCAACTCGGTTTTTCCCATTTACTGTGGCGGGAGATAAAAGCTGCAGGAGACGAACGATCCCAGTTCAAAAGTCCTAACGGCTTTAGAAAGATACAGTCTAGTGATTGTTTCGTTAGAAGCGCATCGTCAGCTTATTCCTTGTACAATAAATAATTCTTAGTTATTAAATTCACTGGTGAAAAATATAAACCTTGAATAACACGAAATCCAGAGCAGTGTTATAATGATGTAAATTATCAGGCCGCACTTTCCGAATTTACGTCACCTTTGCCGTAACTCGAAATGTTCGTAAGTCGAAGCACATTTTTCCCCCCTCCCACTTATCAATACCTAGATTGCATTGCAGTCGTCAAATAAGTGCGTATCTGATGTCATAACTGAAGCATTTTGTAACACATTAAAGTAAACATTAGAAAGTCAAGTGTTTGTAAATAAACCGACGACAGCGACATCAGTTGTTGGAAGCCGATCGGCCGGTAGCATCCACGCAGCTAAAGAGCCGTAATAACTCTGGGTATGACTGTACACGAATATATTTATTCTTCTGTATCGCGCTTACGGTCATTTAGTTGGAACATTTTTGAAACGTAAAATTTTTATTAACTTACATTTTTATCTGAAACAGAGAGAGAAAGAAAAATAAATGAATTAAATTACTGGATTTGGATGTAAGATCTACAATTTCAGTCGGTACTTTAGCCTCAAACTTGACTAACTGGATATTAAAGTCCTCACGCTCAAAGACGAATCTCCCAGAATGCAAAGCAGATTATAGATTGTCCTTTCCTGGCCCTTCGCTAACATTGAAATAGAAGAGAAGCGACCTCCTCTATACTGGACTCTATACTCTAGACTTTAGCTTCCACTTCTATACTGAATCATGAAAAGCGAACAGTTTGAGAAAAAGGAGACAGAATATTATTGATTAATTTCTTCTCTTTCTGTATTTCTACTTGCCTAAACTTACTGTAAACAAAAACGTTGAAGTATTTTTATTTTTAATGAAAATACATAATTGTTGAGTGGAATGTATTTCTGCTTCTAAGAGTTAAAAATGTCTTTGTATATTCTGACTCGCAATTATCATAATTCAATGAGTTACGTACTAGTATTTCATTGCCTAGTTACTGTGCTTAGAAAGTACTGTGGTACAATTGGCAGAGATATGTCTCGACCAAATGCGTTTTGAAGACATTTTGCTAAAAACGAAAGAGAAAAAAAAATAATAAAAACTTGACGCGGTCACTATCTCTCCCACGTAAGGCATGGTTGCTATAGTTTGTGCAGAAAATCCTTCAGTTTAGAGAGCACGAAGGAGATGGGGGATTTTAATCGTACGTTGTTGTCGCTTTGAGTTTGCGTTGTGTTAAATCCTCTTTGATTCCTGTGATGGGACAGGGGCGGTTGATTGACAGTGCGGACAGCCGTCGCCGTGTATCGAACAATGGCGATGCGGTCGGGGAGGGCAACGGCGCCCGTGTCTCCTGCGGTCGACGCCCGACCCCAATCGCTTCATCAGATTGCGAGCGACGCTAACGCTCGGCCGCCAAGGCTTTCGGAAAGTCGCGTCAATGCATTGAATGCAGCGATTAACGAAGTTCTCGAATAGGAACCCGTTCGAGGTTGCTTCACTCTTTATTTGTATTTAAAATGCGTAACACTGGATGGGAAGATGATATATGTTTCACAAAATAATGTCGGCTGTTCTGAGAAATTGGATATTACGAAAGATACGCTCATAAAACTTCTTCTTAAAAAGAAAAGTAAGAGAAATGTTACTTATTCGATTCAAGATAGAAGTGAAGTTTTTTTTTCGTTTTATCTAATTTGCTTCGATATGTGATCAGAATTACTTGATTATTTTTTTTTTTGTTGATGGCGAGTTTGTTTTTTTTTTTTTTACGTGATCATTGAAATTTTGAATTGATTGAGACCAATTTTTTGTTAATTTTTAATGCATCAATTCCGAAAGTAGTAAATTCTTACTGCATTTTGAACTTTGTTTTACAGAAAGAGTTCTATTTTTAAGACGTATTTCGTCTTCAGAAAGCCGGAAGTGGATTTAATTTATCAAAACCGGATTTGCATTTAGATCCCCTCCACCTATAGAATCTCCGACACACTTTGAGCTGCAGCCATCTTTAAAATTTGCATATTAGACTTTCCCAAAACTGTAGCGTGTTTTACTTTGTAATGGGACGTCGTAAAAGAAAAAGAAAGAAAACTACTTAAAGATTTGATGATGATAATAGGAAGTCTATAATTAACAGCAAATTAAAATTATTTGATTAACAATAACCAATCAATGCTTTAATCAGTTGTCATTTTGGAGGACGAGAGGTGACGTCTTTTTACTCATTTCGGTTTTTGTTGTTTGACTCTTTGAGAAAGAAAGAGGGAATTACGATAGATCGTATTTTTATTTTCTCTCGCCTCCATCTTTCCCCTTTCCTTCGTCAACTCTTTATTTCGCCCAAGATTGAGAAATGTTAATTCTCCTATTTCTTCTTTTTCTTCTTCGCCGTCAAAAGACGGAGGTTTTGTTTGTTTTCATCATCTTTTACCCTACTCCGCGGGAAAGGGAAACGAAGGAGAAAGGAAGACAAAAAAAAAAGACAGACCGAAGATCGGCCTTTCTCAAAAAACAAATTGCCCCGAAGGGAGAAAGATTCGGAAAAATAGAGAGAGAAGCAAAAATTACCAACTTTCGGCGAAAGTGCTGAATCTCCGTTATATGGGGGAGAAGAAATCGGTGGTGACAAGTCATATGCATTCCGATTTACCGGTGTTTTTTTTCTTTGTGTTAATGGTGCATTCGTTAGGTTCCTTGTGTTTTCGTTGCATCGCCCGTCGTTGAAAGAGGACTCCCTCGAGGACGCGACGGACGTATTTTGTCTTGATCGCGTCCCGACCACGTGCGAATGTACAAATTCAGACGGCGTGGGGGAAGGAAGGAGACGACTGCAAATCGTGATTGGGTGGTGTTTTTCTGTGCGCCCGATGAGAAACAAGTTTTGATTTTCCCATCAGACTCATCCATTTTATTATTATTATTTTTTTTTCCGTTTATGTGGCTGATGTTTTAGATTTACAGACGAGTTGCTTAAATTGTCGTCATTAATCAATTTCGTTTGTGATGGTCAAAGATAAAAATTTAACATAGTGTAACTTTGTTTTGTTGTTTTTTGTTTTAACAAAATTGCTATGTAGTTAAAATAACCATTTGCAATTTCTGGACGAGTTTGCTTAGCAGAGAGAAAACGCAGTTGGATATTTGACTTCGATATTATACATACATCTGATCGAATAGTGGAAAAGTTCTCAGTTCGGGCCGCTCGTTGTTAGATTCTATCATAAAATTTCTTTATGATCCCTGCTTAAGCGTTCTGTGCGACGACTGCATAGTCATAGTAATCGCAGTGTAACCAACTTGAGATTCGCTCCCCCGGGTAAGACTAGTGGGTTTTCCCTTGGTATTTTGTAATGTTTCTTCCTTGGAGTAGGTGGAACTTTTGAATGAAGGCCTTTGTTAGCTTGAAAGTGAAAAAGGCAGATGAATGAAAGATACTAAATACTCCGTTCCTTACATATTTATTAGATACGGATCTTAAAGAACCATCAGTTGAAAGTAGCTGCCATCGGTAGGTTTGTTTTTTTTTTAATTCTCGTTGAGACCTTTTCCTCTTCCACCGTGGAGAAATAGAAGGCTTAGTGACTCGTGCTTTAGGGTGTTTGGCGGTGCTTTTCGTTGTTCAGGTAACTTAGAACACGATGGGTTTCTTTTCAGCCTTTTTACTTAACTCGATTAGAAGAGAACCCATTCTCCTCCTCCTCTTGTAGATCCTCTTCGTCGATGGCCAAAGCCGATTTGTTGGCCAACAACAAAGACCCCCACCCCAGATTCGCCCACAAAAAGAAATTGAAACCAGGCAAATAGCATCAAAAGACGAAAAGAAGACAACATTGATGTAATATCTCTCTTCCTAAAAAGAAAAATCTGAATGTGATTTTAATTCAGAATTAAAAAAAAAAAAAAATCCACGAAAGAACCTATTATTTTTGCAATCGTCTCCCACAGGATATTACAGATTTGGTATAGACTTATAGTGTTTGTAATATTACCCTTCACTGTGCATCGGAGAGGCGGGAGGATTAGAATAACGATGTTTTCAAAGACCAACGACAATCGGAAGCAGTCGTCTAGATTGGAAAAAGAGCATTTGGATTTAGAATCTCTCGAACTATAACAAACTTTTAAAAATTTAAGCTTTCTAAGGCGTTTACGTTTGAGACTTGAAACGTCTGTATTCCGAAAAAAAACGTCTTTTTCTATGGTCCGTCTCTTAATGTTGCGATAGTTTGGGTGTGTGTTGAGCCCGTCCGAGTCCCAAGTGCTCCCGAAGGGCTCCTTCGCTGGGACGGAGCATTTTTACGAGGCGGAGCAAGCCGTCCGCGGGTCGTGTATCGGACCTAGTTCCGTCGTCCGCTAACGACCGGCTCCCGTTTCGAATTGGCTTTGGTCCGCGGTTTGATCGCCCTTCGGGATCACTTGGGGTGGACCGAACACGAGCAGAATGCTGGTCGAACAGATAGCAAAGAATTTTTCTTTTTTCCCGGCAATTTCTGCTTTTTATTTTTTTTTTTCCCTCCTCATTTTAGTTCAGATAGAGAATTCTGTTGTTCTAAAATTAACTATCCAAAACTATTAGGGGCAGTAAAATCGGCGTGAAGTAGGCAAAATTTTATAGTATAGTTTAGAAGTTATACTTGTCATTTTGTTTATTAAAGTATCATAATAAGACATTTTTTAAAGTAGAATTCGTCTTTTTTTTACCAACCTAATAAAGGCCACAGCAAAGGCCCACTAAATAATCAGTAATGTAAAGCCACAGGTGATTTTAATTTCTTTGGACAAACTTTTAAGGGATATTAGAGCACACTAAAACTAACATTTTTTTTGTTAAACAATGTATGTCCGCAACTGTCGCGTTTGTACCCGTCCAAAGACATAGAGGTCGTTGCTGGTAAGTAAGTGGCCGTGTAGCGTGGGGATTTGCTGTTGCCCACACATGAGCATTGTGCACATTAAACACTCCCTTATGTATAAACAATGCTTCATCTAATGAAGAGCGCATGTGCTGGAAAATCTCAGCTGCACTGCACTGTGATACATAAACGAGCGTCTGAAGTCTATGCGCCGAGGATAATCCTCAGCTTTTCAATGCGTGAATTCTGTGTAAATGTAGTGGATGTAATTGCTTCTGATGCAAATTTCTCCGTACGGTGGTTTGGCTCACATTCACGCTACGTGCATCGGTTCTGGTACTTGTTTCGAGACGTTCCTCAATCTGTCGTAGAATGTAAACGCGACAGTTGCGGACGAACATTGTTTGACAAAAAAAAAAATGTTTGTTGCAGTGTACGCCCCTTAAAGCATGCCCTACGAATTTAGAATCGCCCTGTATGTCATGTAGAAAATGACTTTTTATAACCAATCGATCATATGTGACGAATTTTCCATTTACCCAAAAAAAATAAAAAAAAATAATGGGAATATGCCTAGGATTTTCTCTATAAAAGTGGGTTAATGTAATATCACAGTATTAGTAATGGTTTGTTTTGTTAAATGTAGTTATATGTTCCTGCTAAGTGAATATCTTCATTTTTTTTTTTTTTTGTACGTAATGTATTTACTTTCCGTGATCATTGAATCGAAAAAGACGATTTGGTAAAGCGGACGGAAACGGGGAGGTTGGGTGGATGAATAGAAGCGTTTCTCCATTAACTTCTGCTTTAAGTTTCCCCTGTTAAACCATGGTGGGAAGTGAAGGCCAGTCGGTGGGTGGGATGGATTGCTCTTGCTGATGTCTCGGAGAGGATTAAGACGGTCGTCTTCTTGGTTGTTGCTCATCGTTGGAGACATCTGCCGTCACAGAATGTCTTAAGTAAAGAGTCTCAATGATGATGCCACACAAGAAGAGCAACCCCCACGGCTTCTTTCGGACCGTTTTTATCCTAAAGCCGAAAGAAGGAAGCTTCATTTCACAAGCCACCATTTATTTTTTTCTTCTTTTAAACATTTTTCCCTCTGCTTTTACCCCATTCTTTTCATTTCATTTCTTCGGAAGAAAATTCTGCCTCAGTTTCAAGAAGAAAAGAACTGATGGGTGAAGGGGTAAGAAATTTAAAACATTCATTTATTTGACTTGCCATTTTAAAGTATGTAAATTAGCCAACCAATAAAAATATATTAACAGTCCATAACTGTTAGTATCTAGTTGACGAAGACTTTATTTTTTCTTTTGTTACTGGAACATAAACTTGGTTGTCGTGATCTGTGAATAGTTTTAAGTTAACACCGCCCGGCGTGATCGAGTATTTTTGATTGTGATCGAGATGCACGGCTGTCGCGTTTGATTAAGCGTTTGGTTAAGCGAAGTCGCAGCGCACTTCCGAAGGCCAAATTTCTGGCCGTTTTTCAATTGGTGGGTGCAGATTTTCCTTGAGCTGATATGGTCTGTATGAAATGTAAATCACCGTAACAAAAACGTCTTGTTGCAATCTAATTGATTATCGGAAGAGTACAATTTCAGTGCGGTAAACACTAGTTTTGTAAGAGTACCTTCAAAACGGTATTCCGAGATCTTGTACAAAATTGTTTTCTTCTGCGTTGCGTAGAATAACGACACCGGCAACTGAAACTCAAGCTAGAAACTGAACGTTGCTGGACGATTAAAGAAAGATTAAATAACTACACATTATTTCAAAAATTCCTCTTTTCCAAACTTTGTTAAACAACATGTTGTTATTTTGTGACTGCTTATGGTAGGGGTGGGGTGTACAAGGCCCTTGGCGACGTAGATTTAATTGCTGATCTTTTTGAGTTTTCGCAGTGCTCAATACATCTCCGTGAGTGATATAGGACTTCCGTTATTGTGTTTTGTTGCGGAAGACTGGAGTAAACGACGAAAATTGAATCTTTTCTTGTAGTTTTGGCGCCAAAAGACAGCGCATGATTTGTTGCTGTTCAGCCGGGTGATTACCAGTGGCTTTTAATCCTTGTTAAATAAAGGGACCGTAGATGATAATCACTGCCATGCATGGACGCCCCCGCAGAACGGGTAGGTTCCGGTAGAAGCATTGGCCGGAAGTAATTAAAATGAAGAGGTTAACGCTGAGCAGATTCTTTTTCAAAGTGTTTGTCCTTTTTCTTACGAAACAAGCCGAAATAGTTGTTAAGTACTATTTATTATTCAGTTAGGAGGTTCCGTCAAGTTTAGTGTAAGAATATAAAATAACGAATTGGTATTTGTAAACCTTCTTCGATTGTCGTATCCGATAAAACTAGAAATTCGTTGTTACGGAAAATTAACGAGTTTTCGGATAGAAAATTAATCAAATCTCCATTAAAAAAATGTTCGTGTTCTGTTGATTTTTTGATTCCCAGAGGCTGGATTTCGGAGTTTGCCTAGATTTTAAAATTGTTTAAAATTTTTGAAGTACAAAAATCGAAATATCCTTACATAACTGATGTTGAATGACATTATAATATGGCCGGAATTAATGGGAAGCTGACGTTCAAATAAATATTTATCTAAAAATTTAGCGAAAATTTCAGCTTTGCAAGAATACGGATCTGTTACATCCGTTTATTTGAAGCAAAATCACTAGGATTTTTTTTTTTTTTAAATAAGCCTAAATCTCTCAAAGCTTCACTTGTAGGATATAGATACATATTAAAGGCATTTTCAACCGGTAAATCAACAACCCAATGGTAACTAGCTATCATACAGGTTTAAATTCAGTACTGTTTACAGAAGAAATAAATAGTTTACACTGAGAACTGAAATGCACATCTTGAATGTTAACAATATAATTACGATTGAAGAAAGTCGTACTTTTTGATAACTGCAGTCCTTTAAATTTGGTAACGTCATTTTATGCGAATCTCGCGTAAATTGAGATCAAGTGAAAGTCTGTTCAAACTGTTGTCCATTTCTTGTAATTTTTTCGATGAGATTCTGTGATATTCTCTCGTTGCCTTCGTTTTATTATATTTTATAATTTTTTTTTGTTTCCGCCATTTCGTATTCTATGTATTTCGAATGAAAGTAAAAGGCGAAGATGTAGACGACCAGAGATTTTTTTTTTTGGTGGATGATGATGATGACCCTATCAAGTGTTAAATTCGGAATCATCAGTAGGAAAAGAGATGGAAATGGTGACAGTGGCCCCCGGCGCTCTCTGGCAATTTGCCCCCGGTGATGGAAGGGGTCGCTGACGTTGGGGTGGAGGACGGGGGCAAATCAAATCGAGAGAAAAAGGACAGGAGATTTATTTTCCGTGTTCCCGGTCTTCGTCGCGTGAGTAAACCGTCCATTTGTAGCCATCGTTTTCTTTTTTTGCATTTGATTCGAAGGAAGATGATCTCTTGATACGACCTTTGTCGCTTGATGGATTAGCTACATTTTTATTGAAAGGCAGTGTAATTTTGATGGCCTACAATTTATTATTTTTTCGGAATAAGTTTTTTTTTGCAATTTTGATTCATTGTCTTTAGTTTGCCTATGTACCTACAGAGGGAGCCACGTGTAAGGTAGTTGAAAATTCATTTCTTTTCTGTGATATCGACTTTCCATGTAAGAATTCATCTCTAACTATCTTGCTTATTGTCTCTACAATTTAGATCTTACGTTAACGACGATTTGAAACGGAAGAATTAATTAACTGAAGGTATTGGATTTTTTTTTTTTTTCTTAAATAATAGCTATCAGATATGATGATATCTTTATGGTTGACTTTAAATTGATATACCTTCGGGTAATTTTGAGGTTTTTATTTATCAGTTAAAATTTGCAGCGGGAGCCTCATCGTAGAATTTGTTTTTGACTAGGATTATAAGTGAAAAGAAGGGTTTTTAAAAATTTGACTCTTATAAAATTCTTGTACGTACAGAAATAAGTACTGTGTGTGGCGTTACCAATGTCACATTAGCTGCCCGATGCTTCCCCGCATGTTTCACGCTTGAATGGAAGTTTACTCTATCGCCGAGCAGTGCAGGAAAGCACTACTTCGCAATGTGACATTGGAAATGCACCCGACAGTACGATCCACTGTTCTGTCTTCAACGTGTTTTCGTGAGTTCAGAGAGATCTGTACAATAATTAGCTTAGTCATTCGGACTTTTTCTATTAGAGTAGTTTGAAATTCTTCTAATCGGAGTTAGTTCGAAAATTAGCTTAGAATTAGCATTTACTATTCTGTTGCTGGTTTTTATTATTATTATTATTATTATTATTATTATTATTAGTTTGTTACTGAATTCATTTCAGTTTTGTTAGAATATTTTGATAAACTTGACAAAGCCTGTGATGAGGCGAAACCGGTTGTTTTTTAACTTAATTTTTTAAAATTGTATAAACGTTTTTATTCTAATCTAGTGTATCTGCCTAAACAAAATATTTGTAATTCATTTCAGTTGTTCCTGGATGTTTTAGATTTTTTTGTTGGTTAGTTTTTCCCTATTCGAAATATTTCGCACATTTAATTCATTGGTGATTCGAGCTAAAACATGAATTCTTCGGTTCCTTTTCAGAGCGGTTTTCTTGGAGCGGTTTTGGAGTGTCTTTCGAACACGTCGAATCTATTATCTCCGAACTGATTCCTTTGTTCAAAACGCTCTAACTTGATATAACGCGAAATAAAGTGACACTTAGGAATCCAAGTTTTTTTATCAATTTTTTCAATACGTACATTTTTTACAGTTTTTAAAGTAAAGAATGTAAATTATTGTTATAAATCTCCCTAACTTACTAAATTTAATATAAAATTAGTTTTCATTACTAGTTTTTTGATTTGAACATTTAACATAATCGAGTGAAAACGCAAAAATGGTTTTTTATTTATTTATTTATTTATTTATTTAAGTTTTCTCTCATAACAATTTGAAAGTTTTATTATCGAAATTCGCTTGTAGAAGTGATTGGGCGAAAAGAATCGCTGTATTGCTGAGATGGGGATTATCGGATTGCGAAGAAGGCACCTGTACAAATAGAGACCCCCTTATCAGAGCACCTCTATTTCCCCACCCCCCCCTATCCCTGTTCTAAGTCCACCCATACGTCTTTAAGGTTTTTCTGTGCCACTGTTATAAACGTCTTTGTATCACCTGCACCTGCCCAGATTACAGCCGGTGTTTAGGTTGTTTTGCGCCGGTGCGGATGCGATAAGGTTCACGGCCGCTGACTTATCGGTCGGTCGGTGTTGTTGTGTTGGTTTGTGATCGCCGTCGCAGGGGCCTGCTTTCTTCGCGTTCAGGTCGATAAAAAAAAAGGATAGAGAGAGAAGGGAGGGGGGAGATTGCAGTTACTCTCCTTGGAGTGGTGTGTGGGAAGGGGAAGGGGGAAAAAAAAAAAATAGCTGATCGCCTCGACAAATTCCGCGATAGTTCGAACCGTGACAAGGAGTTGGGTTAGGGGGTGGGGAGGTTTAGCAATGTAATACGTAACGGAACGAGAATGTTTCTGACATGATATCCGATAGCCTGGCTCTAGTGCGCTGACTGTTTTATTGGACCCAATTAATCCTCCTCCCTCACATGGGGATCCGTTGAAAGATGGCAGTAGGAGCCCGATTGAACTAATTCATGCCCCTTCCTCCCCCTTATCAAATTGGACAATTTCGATTGCAGCCTCTATCTGTTAAAGATCGTTCGTCTCGGGGGTTACCATGCGAAAGAGATTGAAACAAAGACTTTACATTGGACACCCCCTATCCATTTTCTGCTTCGTTTTATGGGATTTGCCGTCGTTGCTTTCTCCGACAATGGCCCGACATGTCTTGATGGAAAACATGGTTGTGATTTTTTTTTTTTGTGTGTGTGTGTGTGTGTGTGTGTGTAGCAACTAAATCCATTGTTTTTGGTTTTTGATCCGGAGCAGTAAATAACCTACCTCGTTGTGGAATTGGCCTCTTCCGATCTGAAAAATAAAATGTATTGCTCGTAAAGAAAGAAAGGAAACGGGACAATTCTTCCTGGGCAGAGAAACTAGTTGTATCTATTACTTGTAATTTTCACGCTGTCAAATCAAAACGAAGTTTCTTTGTCATGAGTATTTTCCCTTAAGGGAAGGTGGAAGTTAGTTGGGACGATTGGGAAGTCTTAAGTTCAGATCGTTAGTGTTAAAAATACAACTAAAATTTTGAAAATTTTTTTAAACATGATGATTTAAATATGAATGAATCATATTCTCCTAGTCTTGATTTTTATATGTTAACTGAATTAATTACATTTAAGCTCAAAACAGAGTAATTTTTTGCAAGAATTATTAAGTTATTTTAGGTTAAAAAAAGCTACCATTTCTGATTCTATGAATAAATAAAGTAATAATCTATTCCCTGAATTCAAAATTTCCTTTACTTTCCCAATAGTTGAATTAAAAAAAAAAAAAAAACAACTAAATCTTAGATCGAAACTATCAAATTAATGGTTTTGATTTTTTTAAAGCCTCTCGTTAAAGTTTGTCTATAGCTAAAGTGTATTTTTTTACTGTCATCTGTAGAATACATGAAAGTAAGGAAGTCTAAGACATTTGGTTGTTTTGGTTTTTTTTT
>JAFIDM010010028.1:64741934-64759613 GCA_023159025.1 Thereuonema tuberculata | reverse complement strand
CTAGTAATTACGTTGAGGTTGATGGATTGGACGTGTGTGTTACAGGGAGGCCTGCAACTGACGGATCGGCAACGAACAACAAAACGCGGCGAATTGAATTTGGCCGCTTCTTCTTTTAGGGCATCTTTAACAACAGCGAAAGTCATTTATTTAAGTTTGAAAGGAAGGAGGAGGAGGATAAAAAAAAATGAGGGTTGGGAGAGGGCGCGTGCGCTTGTAGCCTGCACACGAGTCTCTGGCGGAATCGAGCCTAATTACCCCATAAAAGTTAAGTTTAGCGTAAATTGCTTCATCCGCTTGAGCGACTCTTAGCACCCTCCCCTCCCCTAAGGCGAATGTTTCTTTCCGACCTTAATTTGCATCATGGCATGCTATTACACTGAACTGCTTTGTAATTCATTCTTCTGATTGACAGGTGTCGCTTTCGGCGTCAGCCGTTATCTCCTTCTTGTGTATAGTCCGCACGGATTTGTATTGTTAGTCTTCTTATTAACTCGTTAATTTTTATTTTGAATTAATCAGTTCCCCCAGTCCGAAAGAATAAATACACACAAGAATACATGAATTATTTGAAGGCAAATGTAGGTTGTAACTTCATTATCTAAGATATTCAAAACCTCTCTTTAAATGGTAGTCGAAGTTAATGCCAAAGCTGTACTTGCAGCGCCATCCGGTTTTTCGTAACTTAAATCTAAGCAACGCTAGTATAACAGATTTTTATTTTTCACTAATATAATTTCTGGAATCGCATTGGTGCCTCAAAAATAAACAATAAAAATCTCACTAATGAAATATTAGTAAGAAAAATCATGTGCTAGCAGTCCGGCAGCCTCAATGAATTTTTTTAATGCCTAAAAGTCAAACTGCGCATATTGAGTAGTTTACTGGTGACTGCTGATGATCTCCAAAGAGCATGAAACGGCTGTTCCAGGGTGGTCACTTGGTGAACAATTTAGTCTCACCCA
The DNA here is from genome assembly GCA_023159025.1 of Thereuonema tuberculata. Taxonomy (NCBI): domain Eukaryota; kingdom Metazoa; phylum Arthropoda; class Chilopoda; order Scutigeromorpha; family Scutigeridae; genus Thereuonema; species Thereuonema tuberculata. The sequence goes on along the minus strand of JAFIDM010010028.1, from coordinate 64,758,648 downwards.
TTGTTGTTTGCAATACTATTTCTTTGCTTTCCTGCAGTAATAGATGGTTTTGCAGGCAAGTGTTGTTGCTGGAGGAGTGTAGTGCGTTATCAGCAAAAGATAAAAGATTGAAAGAATGGGTGGGCGGTCAATTAGTCCAGCTCTTATTGGTGCTCTTATAACTGCGCGCAGCCGTTGCTCGAACTCTCTGGAACTTTTCATCGGCGATTAGTGTTAGGGGAAAGTGGGGGGGGACGGGACGAGACCCATAATCCTCAATCACAAGTTATGAGTAGGGGCCTACCGTTTGATTTCTGTCTCTTCTCTGAAGTGATAATCCATCCGTTTCGTAACGAGGTAATCGCTACATTCCACAGATGGCGTTTCGAACTTCCTTAGAATCTTCACACTAATATTACTTTATTCTTTGTTCCATTTGTAAATAAAGTAACACCTGAGGTACCGTTGAAAAGTCGGCATAGCCCTAACAGTATTTTTTCATATCTTTTTCCTTGGAGTGGCACAAGCCGTTATTAATGATGGGATGGGATAAGCTTCACATATTTTCTACAATGAGTAGGGCTTTTTGTATTTTACAATATACCACAAATTTCACTTAAGAGCATCTTTCAATATTCGATATTCTTTTACCAAAATGCTAGAAAATCATGGATATATCTACATGTTTTTGTTATGTACTAAGCGTTGCTTTTGAATAGACGTTTTTATTATTTCGTATTGTCAAAAGATTTAAGATCAAGCTATGATATATCTTATTTTTTTTCCTCCCACAGCTGTTCTCCCTCTATAGCGTTGGAATTTCCCATTTTTTTTTTTTTTTTTTTTTTGAGTGAAATGTTGGAACTCGGTGAACATTGTTTACGGCCCCCTTACATTTTTTTTATGTGTCGTGCGCAGGGAGGTCGCAGGTGCAGTTATGTCTCCCGCTTTCCCTATCCCTTCCCCAACTTGGGTTCTCCCCGACCCCTCCCTCTTCATAAAATTGATCTCCTTATCCCAGCCCCCTTCTTTTCAGTTTTAGTTTTATTGCCGAAGCTATCATAATGTCCATACCTACAATAACTTCTTACAACTCTCACATCCAATGGAAGATTGACTCTCTCTTTTTAATACTCCATCTTAAGCCAAACCTTTCCTCGTCCATCCCTCTTTCTTTGTATTTAACTTCTTTTCTTTCTTCATTTTTTTTCCCTGCTTTTTTATATTTAATTAATTTCTAGAAGTAAGATCAAATATTTTCGTTTTATCATTTGTATTTGTCTTTAATCAGAAATAAATAAAACAATAAAGTTACGAAGCAACAAGAAAGAAGACTGTGCAAGGAAAATGACAAAAATTATTTAATTTTGTGATATTGCTTTTATAGTATTTTTCTATTTTTTTCCTTTTACTGTGTTCTAAAAAAAATCAGAAATTTGAAATAGTCCTAATCATAGTCTTAATCATTCTAATTTATAAATATTAATTAGCAAGGGTTTTGCAGTCACTTCAGCAAAGCTGAAATTTTTAATTTAATTCTTGAATTTCTTTTCTAAGACAGTTTAGCGAAGATAAAACAAAAAAATCTTAAAAGCGCCGAGTGATTCTACAAAAATAAAGTTTAGAACTGATTCGAGTTCATCAATAAAGCTCTAACGTCGTTAGAAGGCAAGGCTCTGGCGATCATCAGCCGAACGGGAGAAAGTCCAATTCTATTTCGTTGCTTGTAATCTCTTGTACGAAATTGGGGGACCTAATTTGATCGAGGGATGAGTTATTGAACACTAGGACCTGATTATTTATTCATCATTATAGCACAGCAGAAAAAAAACAAAACAAAACTAGAAATTACAGATAAAATCTTTTGCTTTACTTTTCCGGAGGCATAATTAAGCTTGACTTAAGCTTTAGATTATTATTTATTTATTTTATAATAAAATAGTTAACTTAAACTTCAAATAGTTTTTTTATTATTATTATTATTCCAATTTCCATGCCTATTTTTAGTCCATCATTATTATTTGACGAGATTTCGTTAGATTTAATTTAAAATTATTCCATTTGCCTTGTTTCTACAATTAATGCTAAGTTGTTCACTGTTTTCTATTGAATCAAATGTCGACTGCAATTATTTTCTGCTCTCTTTCGTTTTCTTCTGTGTATTCTATTGATTTTTGTTTTTCTCCCGCGATATCTGCTTGGTTTATTTTTTCTCTTTGCTAGATGGAAACGGTTGGCAGAAAAAAAAAAAAAAAAAAGAAAAGATGACGAAACATAGTTGTCCATTACGGAGAGTCGTCCGCTGGCCAAAGAGGGAGCGCAGGTGCCTCCTCGCCTTACAGAATGGTAGGTGGGGTTGTTAAAATCTCCACTGGCTGTCCGAACGGCCACCATTGCTGTTATTATAGCGATTGACTCAGCGGCCTCGGCAAGTTTTACGAGCCGGACCTTCTTTTTTGAAGGTGATGGATGGACACTGCTATCTGTTGCTATAGTGACCTTTCTGTTATTACGGCATCTGATTGTGAGAAGTCACCAGCGGTCCAAAATTGAGCGGCTCTCTTTGTGGATTGCCAGTGTACTAAATCATATCAGAATGAGGCCTAAAAAATAGAAGGAATAAAAAAAAATGATGCGTTTCCAGACAAAAATTAACTTTTAAGGCCTTGATTGGAAAATTGCGAGATAGAGACCACAGCGAACGATACGTAGGGTGAATCCTGAGATGATTGGCCGAACTTGAAAGTACAATGCAACACAGCAAATAACAATAAAAAGTTGATATGAACATGATTTCGTAAATGCTTTATTGAGATGTTACTGAATGATTAAGCGGACTTGAAGTGTTCGATGTGGCTTCCACCAGCAGCAGCAACACATGCCTCACACCGTCGCCGTGAGGATTGCCGGACACACTCGAACATGACATGACAACCTATCCACATTGCGGTCTCACAATGTTTGTACATGGGTAACCGGTGTAACATATACCTGCGTTTTCAAATAGCCCTCGAATAAAATAGTCCAAAGTTTAGATCGGGGGAACTTGCAGGCCAAAATGTTGCTCCTCCACTGGAGGAGACCATTTCGAGCATCTCGTTTAGCAGTGGTCTATGTACATCGTAATCATTCTGTAATATCTGAATAAAGCATTTCGTACGGGACCTTTTCACTATTTTACTATATTGCGTCGGCCCTTCCAAGTTTGGCCAAACATTTCAAAGCGAAACAATTAATTTGCTGTCAAACAACGAGTTTCAGTTGATCTTCTGACGGTGCGTCATAACTATTTTTAAATTCTTTTAAATCTCCGTGTGTTTGATTTGATGGAAAAAAATAAATAATTGTGATGTCTTGTTCTACTCTAAGGCTACAAACGCACTTGCAATTTTCGCAATATGTCTCCCCTCCGAAGGGAAGGGTTCATTAGAGAACCCTCAATTCGCCTGAGGTCTGAAACCACCGCGTACATATAGAGCGAAATCTATATTTTTTCCACTGCAGCAAGGGATCATCACAATAGGAACAATTATTACATTGCTTAAGGCAGCAATAAAAGGGGAAGAAGAGGGGAAGATTTTATGACTTCGTTGAAAAATATACGCAAGTGCGTCGGGGGCCTAAAAGATAAAGAGCGCTTTTGTAGAGTAAAACAGTAATTACAAATGATTTATTTAATCTAATCTTTTACGGATGGATGATGTGATACTTCAAGAGAATCTAGTGATGTTTTAAGCTACCTGTTGCTCAAAGACCTATCTTTGGTTGAGTCTAATTCAATGTCTTTTGTTATTGTTGAATGGTCCGTCGACTTTCTTTTCAGCGACATTAATGAGATGCATTTCGACCACTTGGACCTGTAGATACGTAAGGAAAAAAAAGTTGCTCAATCCTAATGCAACGTTTTCATTTTGCATGAAAGACTGGGGGGATTGGGGGTGGGGTATTTCGATTTTTGTTGGAGTACGCAGTCCCGGGTCTAGCGTTGTATGTACCTAGTGAATTGCTTGGGATTTTCCGGTGGACTGGTTTTGGCCCAGCCGAGTGAATTGGACAAGTTCTTTTTTAACGATCTCTCCGTGTAGGATTGGCAAAGCGTGGGCGATCGATTACATGCCTTCAACTAGTGGATGCAAAACGGATGAGAACCTCACGGGTAGCTGAGGCTCGCTGGGGCGAGGGATTCCGGGAAGGTTTCGATCGCAATCGGCGTTCACGTCGCATTAGCACATCCTCCGATGCATATCAATGAAAAAGGACGGTTCACTTCCCCTGCAGGGGAGTGGGGGAAAAACTTCGTTCCAAAAATGCCCGCGGTCAAGTCCAAGATTAGAGAATGTTCAAAAAGTAAACTTTATCGGTTCATTTACTAGAATAGCTAATAAAAATAATAATAGAGCTCTTAAAAAAACAACAACTGACCAGTGAGGCCTACTCGCCAGATCAACGCCTAACGATGGATTCGAATTCTGGCTTAGGCATGGATACTTCTTTCAGTCATTCACTGAAGTTGCCACGCAGTGACGTGGCGAAACTAGTCTGATTTTTTATTGTATATATGTCTTTATTTTTAATCACTTTTTTAGACTGTGTGTTGGCTAAAGAACTTATCAAACCTGATTCACACTCGTTAATTTTATTGAATCAACAGATTTACTACTGTAGTTTTGTTTTTTATTGAAAAAAAAAACCAGGGCCGAAGATAATAAAATACGCATATCTGGAACAACTGGCATTGTCAACTGTCTCTTGCTCTTATAAATTACTACGTCGAAATCTCTGGATGGTCGTGAAGTCTCGAAAATCAAGAAATACACTATTTGGGACTAGATTGGATAGCAACAATCAGTTCTTATATCGTAGTGATGTTCTTCTGTGCGATTGATTTTTGCCAGTATTAATACTGTAAGCTACTTACTGTTTTAATTTTATACAGTTTGTTTTAATTGGAGTTCATTTGTAATGTTGTATCAAATATAACGCTTTCGTAGTTTTAGAAAGCGCCAGCGGAAAATGGAGCGTTGTAAAATTGACGGTTTTCAACCAATAACCGTTAATGTTTTCTATTTAAAAACGCTGTTTGTGTTTAGTTGAAGATAACTTTAGCTGTTAATAACTGTCCCTTAAAAATTCAATTACCTTCTTTACTTCTCGAGAAGGGGTGGGAAGTCGTTGGTTTAATGACTTGTGCTTTGTTTTGGGCGGCGTTGGTGGACTGCCCGTGTGCGTGTTTTTGACTCTTGAATGGCCGTGGGTTTCTCCTGGGTACAATTCATCTCAACGAATAGGATCGTTTTCCCCCAAGAATTCTGCACGAGATCTGAGGTGTCACAGTCAAAGTGTGCGTTTGTAATTAGAGATGGAGGAAGGCGGGAAAACTAATTGAGAAAGGTAGGGGGAAACGATTGAAAGAGAAAGAAGGGGGGGTATGCGGATTTTAATTGAGTGGGGAGGGGGGTTAAAACGCAATGTACAAAGGAACCGTCCTATCTTGGTCATCTGAATAAAGCTAATTATGGTTTCATTCACGAGATTAGAAGGAGTTTTGATTGTGCGAAGGTAGGATTAAGAAATCTTAGGAGAGGCATAAATCAGGGTCTGTCTTCATTCTTACCACCGTTTCACAGGTTGCACTCTCTCACCATTCTTTATTGCTGACTAATTGGAGAAATCTAAAATGTAGTAATACAATATCTTTTCGTGTGTCAGCTACAGTAAAATTCGTTCGACGATCTGGTATTGGGCAGTGAATGTTAATTAAAAGTCCCAAAACCTAATACAGTAATTTAGATTGCCCTCAGTACAAAGCCATTTTGTTCTATTAAAACAGAAGATGTGGGTGTAATTTGTATAGCATACCGTGTTTGTGTTGGTTTTTTTTTTACAAAACCTACATGTATTATCTGATTTTTTTTTTTTTTTTTGGTCTGATTTTTCTCGGTAGGATCAGTTTATCACTGAAACCTTAAAAAATCATTTTTTAATCCACAGTAAAACCCTGTGTAGATAATGTCTAACAGATGGATGTTGACGATCACGTTTGCGCTAGAATTACGAAAAACACGAGATCTCGCCATTAGCCTCTTCAGCAGGTCTCAAGGAATTTAGTATTTTTAATGTCCGTCTGTCACTAGGAAAATGCTACAAAATGAATTTATTGTTTATTTATCGACTGTTTTCAATTTATTAAAACTATATTAAAATATAGTAAAAGTCTCATGCATTTCCCCGTATTATAATTCATTTAAATATTTCAATATTTTGTGAGAAGACATGGATAGAGACTATTCTCGCGTAAATTACGTGAAATCACGAAAATACGGGATCATCAACATCCATCTATTAGACAGTAAATCTGTTACTTGATTGTTCAGCAAAGTTGACTATTACGGCGTTTCTCGACAGATTGGTAAAAAAGACAGATCTGACGGTAGTGATATATCTATACGGAAGTAGCCTTCTGGGGAAACCAAAATGACATTGTAGTAATCTTAAAGCAGTAATTTCTAAATCTTCTTTCTGAATACCATTCTGAAGTTAGGGCTCACTCTACCATACAGTTAATTACTTTTTGGTACATTAAATTAAAAAAAATAAGAATAAAGATTTCAGCTAAATACTGTTTGCATTAATTTTCGGGCTAATTATTAAACTATTGGTTATGTTTGATTAAAAGATATAATTTACAGTTACTGTAGATTTTTTCGAAGACTTTTTAGTTTCTGTATTATTTTTTATTTTATTTCAATAGGACATTTATCAATTCTTTTTTTTACATGTTTCATTCTGTGAAATCTCGAGATTTCATTAGCATTCTGGAAATAAAAATAGCCTATCTTTATTGTTGCCTTAAAGTTTTTTATTGCTGAAATTGCGAAATAAATGCATACATCTGATATCGAATTTGGCGAGGATTTCATCTGAACTGACTCAAGAAAAGAGAGGGGGGGGGGGAATCATTGAAGGTTACACGATGCCAAGAATTCAAGAAGATGTCACTTGAAGAATAAGAGATACAAGAGAGAAAAAGGAAGGTTTTCGTCTCTTTCCTGAGATGCACCAATAGTTTTAAATCAGCGATGGTAAGTGTACCTATCAAAGGATATTGTAGGTCGTGTCTTAGCATTTCAATATCTACTTGTTGTCATTGAACAACAAAGGCGGTTTTTGTGTTCGTTCGTTTTTGTAGAAATCTCTATTTGTCCTATGTATGCCCTTTTCGTTGTTTGGGTCCCCCCCCCCCTTTCACGCAGTTTCCGCAGTTGGCACTTTTGACTTGGGCCTCGACAAGGAGGTAGAACCGTGAGATATTAGCCGAAGAATCATTGCCCAGGGTGTACCGTAGGAGATTTCTCACATTAGGCCCGCCGATACAGAAGAAGGAAGTCTCATCCATCCCCACTCCGGGACTCGAACCAAGATTCAGACTTATTCAGTCTCACAGCAGGCCACCGGTACCACAAGGCTGCACCTCAATGGCGCCATTTTTGTTGAATTCATTCCATTTGGATCAAAATTTCTTGAGCGATAAAGGTTTGCGGCTCTTAAAACCGTAGGTTTGGATATGTTTTTAAGAGCCTAACAATGATTAGGTAATCGCTTTACCATTTCTTTGCCTGTAGTGCTTCTATTTTTAATGATACGAGTGTCGACTGCTTCGTTTTCTTTTCTCCTGCTATTGTGATTGTTTTCATTCTCTTACTTAAATCTGAAGTCTTGGATCGATGACGACGTTTCTTGTGTAAACTAAAAAGAGACGATTAGATTTCTGCGTGTCCTTGGCAACAAAATTCAATACAGGGCAGCACCCGACGAGAATGACCTTTGAACAGACAGAAGAAAGTAAACCTTCAAGCAGAAGATTTCAGTGAGTAAGTCATTGGGTTTGACCTGTGAATATAAAAGAAGAATAGTTAATTAGGTTAACCTTCGAAGAATCTACGTAGTTTAGGTCTTACAAAATTTAATAAAACCGATAATGCTTTTGGAAACGCTATAGTTACATCTAATTGAAGAGATTTTTGTGGAGATTTTTTTTTTTCATCAAGCAGACTTCAGATTTGGATTCCCAACTAGTATTACAATGTGAATATTCACTGAAACGTGGCCACCGCAGGCCTGAGAGCTAATTGAGTTACAGCGTTGAATGCTGAAGAGGGGCAAATCTATGGTTGCTATCTATAGTATTGTAAAGTTTGAGAAACACTGGCATAAACAAACATAATGTCAACGATACAAATCACAAATACATAAAGACGCCTTTTTATTTTATTTTAAACAGACGTATTATTTAATTATTAAATTGACATACTATTCATAAAATTCCCTAATCAGGAGACATTGCCTGAAGTGATAATTTACATATATCTTTTAGAAATCTTCGAATGGGATCGACTTCTCTTGAGACCAGGCTGCTTTGTCTCTTCCTGGTGAATCCCGAGCACTGTAACATATCTTTTTTTTCCTCCTTCCATCCGTCTGTTCCCATTATTCTCAGTTCCCGCGTGACCGCGAATTTATAGGATCCTGCGAGTAGTAGTATTTCTTTTTTTTTGTTTTGTTTTAGGTTTTATGTGAGTATGTACACATGTATGAAACATTTGAGGCCACAAGGGTAGAGATCCATTATCAGTCCATTAAGGTCTTTCGTTTTCTTTCTTTCCCGTGTAACTTCTTTGTATTTTTTTTTTTTTTTTTTTTTTACTTTCTTTTCTTTCCTTTCTTTCTGTTTTATTTCTACTCCTTTTCCTTTTCTTTTTTCCATGTCAAGGGGGAAATTATTGTAAGGAAGACGTCACTAACCAGAGCGAACAGCTTTTGCGTTGAATTGTGGATTTAAAGATGAAAAATTACAAAGATGTGAGCGAATAAAGGGATGCGATTTTTTTTTTTTTTTTTTTTTAACATTTAACGAACATTCTCAGTGATTACGAACGGTTTCACCTTTAATAATAATAATAATAATTACTTTTTTTGTTTTTTTTTGTTTTGATTAGTTGAAATTAACAGAATAATTAAAATCTATACCTGAGAACGTTTAGTTTTTCTTAAAAGGACATTGAAAGTTGATGATGGAAAATTTATATTCGTTAGGATCAGAAATAAGGACTTGTTCCAATTCATAACCGTAAACATGCATAAGATTGCCAAAGCTCATCGCTTAAATTTGACTTTGATTATAACAAGTGCTTACAGATTTGATTTCGTTGACATTTTTTTGGCTCGATTCCCGAAGACAAGACCCTTTCTTTGTTCCGATGGGGGTGAGGGGGATTCACATCGTCCCACTTCTCTCAAATGATATTAAGGATGAATAAAGAATGGAGTCATCTGAGAGTGAAATATGTTGTGCTCCTCTTAAAGAAAAATAAACTTTTTCATTTCTGAGATTTTTGATAATGTAATATTGAGGAGTCGTGCTCCGTATTAAGTTTTTTTTTTTTTTGTTTTTTTTTTAATGGAATACTTGTGAGATTACTGTTTTCGTTTAAAGACCTAAATGACAAGGCTTAGGGTTGATCGAATATATTTATTTTCGAATGATGTTTATATCGTTCAAAAATTAGAAACGGGGAAACTTTCTCGATATTTGATTAGCTGCTTGCTTGATTATCAGGTATTCATCTGTGAGGTATTTCAGCCATCTAAATGATTTCACTATCGCATTAGAGGTGTGGGAAGATTGTTCCCTTGAGATGTAAAGGATAGCTAGCTTTCATAAACATGCTTGTCAAGTTTCAAGAAGATCCGGGGATTCAAAAGTTGATCAGAGAGCAGACAAGCAGTCGGACACCATAACCTTTTCTTTCTTTCTTTCTTTCTTTCTTTAAAATATTGGTACACTACAGATCCGTTATCGGCCGATTAATTTTCCCTTCAATTTTCTGAATTTAATTTTTTGGTGAGCAGATGTGGCCTCATAATCATTGGCTGGAAGGGTCCCTTGCTCTAAGGGCCATTTGTCCATTTTTATTAGCCTCTCCTTGGACAGAACTGCCGAATTGATGTAGCCCCGGTCTCATTGAGCAGTCGGCTCGGTTGAGTGTATCTTCGGGTTTTGATGGTCGTCCATTGTTAAGACGGTCGCAGATGGTCGGTCGGTCCTCAATCCGTCCTAAATGTCTCGTTCTCTCGTGACAGCTGCAACGCGCAGGGCGGTTTTTCTTCTTTTTTATTTATCTGTGGCAAGTCAACTGCTTTGAGTTAGTCGGGTGCACAGGAAGTTTCTCCGTTTGTTTGTTATCGTCGGCATTTGGGTCGCTAATTTCAAATATTGTGATTTGCTACGTCACTACGAAATGTAAAACCTGTAATGGAGAAATGAAGGAAGGTGATCGTTTTAAACAAGTTGCCATCTTTTTTTCAGAAGTTATTTTCTTTCTAGGGGCTGAAGTAGAAAGTCCACTCAATTTCGAGTCATTCCGTCAGTTTTTACCCGACCATTTTTCCGGCAAACAGCCCAGAGGTTCGCGTATCCCTCTGTCAAATGGGTAAACTTGTCGTTCCCGCGCAAAAAGGTAAGCGATTCGCGTATTTATTTAATTTTGTTTTACTCATTTAAAAAGATTCGGAAAGAATCACATTACCAAAGGCCGTTTTACTAATCATATGTTTAAACCTGATGAAAACATTACATTATGTTGCAGAATGTAAGCGAATTGTGGAATCGGCGAGAAGTTAAGTGATGCTGAAATATTTTTGTGCATTCTTTTTGATTAGTATTTTATTTGAAGACTGAGTGTAACGATTATTTTAATGTGGTTTTCTTAAGCTACTGATGGGATGTTTATAACTCCTTAATATACATCGTATAAGAAGAACTTTGAACCTAATGAAATAATCAGGCAACAAGAGCTTTCTGCAAACAAACAAAAAAATGTTTCAAACTGAATCCAAACTTGTTTTATTGGAAAGTTTAACTTGAATATTCGGAAGTGTATTTCATTACAATAATATAATTTATTCAAAAGGTTCTTAATAGGAATTCTCTGTTCTTGATAATCTTGTACAGTTAATGTATTTCATTTTTACATCTCGGGCATTCTTTGTTATTTTGCGAGTTGTGCGATTCAGGTAAATGCATCGGAAGAAACTCGCATTATCTGTTTTGGGTGGGTGGATAGTGAAAAGGAGAGGGGGGGAACAACCTCTTGTAACCCCCATCTGCCCCAGACACGAACTGTGTTCGTTTTTTAATCTCTTAAGATGACGTCGAACGTGATGGATGAGAGAGAAAGAACCTCTTCATCTTCTCTCTGTTTTTACTTTCTCATCATCTTCACCATCGACTTTTCGCAAAAGTAAAAGAGGGATAATGAAAAGGCCTGTCTCCTCCTTTTCTTCCTCCCACGTCTTTTCTTTTTTCTCTCTCTCTACCCTCCCGCTGCCCTATTCTCTTTGGTTTCCATCAGGTCTCGTAATTGACTTCTTTCTCAAGAAAATTGTTTTCTACCTCATTTGGCAAGAAATAATTTGCGCGGGAAACTGGATTTTGGAGTGAAAATTATTTCTGGCTTTTGGTTGAAGAAAGTTGATTAAATAGGGAAGTGGGAAAAAAAAAATTGAACGGCCTCGATCAGCAGGTCACTTGTTGTTGGATTGTTTACGATGGAATAACAAGTTTGTTTACAACTAAATAAATCAGTCTGACACCGCTTCCAGAATTAGAAGCCACGGCAGTGCATTTTTCGTCGGCAGCCATTGATCCGCTTTCAATTAAAAAGCAATTGGATAAAAGAAAATAATTAATAAATAAGAAAAAGGAAGACATTAGTGGAAATGCCGGTTTTAGTTAATGACTTTGTTTTTCCTTCAAATTTGTCCATTCAGAAATTGATTAAAAAATGCAATTGGTCTACAACATTAACAAAACTTCCAACATAAATGAAGAATTGTAAAGCAGCCAAATAGATTTAAGCTTATTGTTTTCTGCAACAACTCTTTGCTGAAAAATAAGCTTTGATTTATGTAAGTCTTTTAGTATGAGAGAGTATTGATGAGACTGTTAATTAAAAAAGATCAAGAAAAGTTAGCCACTGTTAAATTTGTCGTTTTTCGAGTTATCACTGGATTTTGAAATCAGATGTTGAGGTTCTTAATTTCATGAAGGTTTTGATTGATAGTTTTAGAAAAAAAGCACTATTGGCTCTTTTCTCTAATATTGTGTCAAGGAGACCTTTCTCTTCAGTAATATTATTTATAATATTTGATTAATTATGTTCTTCTTTAATTCGACTGCAGTTTGCTTTTGTCGCCACCAGGCAAGGTGGTATCAAATTGCCGAAATGTTTTCCAGAATAGACGCCTTCTATTTGGAGAAAATTCGTATTTGATTTTTTTTGTCCATCTAAGGCATCTTTTAGGAAAATGAGGAAAAGGTTAGAGAAACTGACTTTGAAGAATCCACAATGTTGTACCATGTTTTTGCGGAAATTATATCTATTTGCAGGTATAATTGAAGATTGCAGTGTGCTAGAAATTAACTGAATCCCAGATAAAATCTTCGTTGGGTTATCGTAATCTATATAATATATATTTTTTTTTTATAAGTGAAGTTAACTTAAACGAGTTGCATGAAGATACCATTTGACCAATAGCCGAATTCGAAAAAATCCTGTTTAGTTTTATCTTTTGGTATTGTTTTTACTAATGCGGCTTTTAACTCTTGTTTATTATCTCCTTAATAGTTCCTTGCAGAGTTCGGCGCTGTACAAAAAGTAAATCCACACTGACTGTCACAATTCCTACGAAGCTCTATAATTTTAAGTCTTTTCGCTGTTCATTTTTCCTCCTCAGGAATTGCGCTTAAACGCCACATTGCGGAGACTTTTGGAAGCACATTTTAATCCACGTTAATTTTGTGCGTAACTCGTCTTGAGTGGAAATTTTTTATTCACTTTTCTTTAATCGTCGTAAATGGTCCCAATCTGGAATCATTAAAGCCATTAACGAACATCGAGGACGGGTGAGAGAGAAAAGGGTATTATTATTTTTCACTTTATCCACCCCCTCCGTTCTTGTCGACCATTAAATAAAATTGAGAGAAATTAATATGGGATTCTGTTCGTATGCTTTTTCTTTTTTTCAATTAAAATGCAGGGATCCGGCTGGTCTGGTTTAAAATCGCTGTCCGCGAAGCTCTCTGTTGGAGATTCGGCTTTCCTTTTATGCAGGGAGACATGACAGCCGCTCTCTCTCCTTTTACGAATGGCTTGTTGAGGTCACGCTCGGCGGTCGCTTCGGCCACTGCCGGCACCTTTGTTGTCCGTTCGGGTTTTGGGCTTTGCGTTTTGAATGTGGCACCGTTTAAAGTGTTAGATGCGGCGAGAGCGTTAGTGACGTCACCGGCTGACTGAAAGGACCTCAAAATCGGCGTTTCAGTGGTGTATTATAATTACTTGAATTATGTAACTGATGTTTCTAAACTTCCCAGCAGAGATACTCTATCCCGCATTATTATTATTCCGTTATACGTTAATAGACAAAATGCCCGCCTACTCATATTTGTCTGATTTTCTTCTTTTTCATTCGAATTTTATTTCTACAGAAATAAAAATAATAATAATAATTATGCATTGACTTTTTCATCTACTTTAACGTAATTTCTAGTACATAGTCCTATCTTCAGTTTTATTTATTTTTATTTATATACACATACTGTTCCGTTTTCGTTTACGAGAGCCTTCAACGCTTTTGCGCATGCGTCAGGTCTCCTTGGATTTCATGAAAATAGGGTTGAGGAAAAATTAAGAGAGGATGTTTACTTTTTATCAATATTAGTTTATTAGTAGCTGCGTTCTATTTGCGCTTTTCGGGAAAGAATTATGGAATAAATACTATTGCAAAAATAACAGTTACTAGAAGAAAAACAGATCTTAAGAAAGTGCCCATCTCAGCGTATCACCCCTTTGGGGAGTAGAATCGTCTGTGTTGTCGTAGCTCTCGCTTTTCAAAACGAACAGTATAAGTGTAGTTCGACCACGATATCTTGACGATTGGAAAAATTCCAGAGCCCCAAGACGTCACAACTAGCCTCTCTCAGACGTTCCAAAGAAAGTTACGTTACAGCTATAACAAACAAAAACACATTAGCTTTAATGATGAGTAATTTAACTCTGCACAAATATTCAGGAAAAAAACTAACACATAATAACACACAAAAGGATTAAAAAATTCAGGTGTCTACAGAACCGGAAAATCAGGGAAAACCGGGAATTGTCAGGGAATTTTGTTGTTCTGGAAAAAAATCGGGGAATTATCAGGGAATTTTTCAATTATTACTAAAAATCAGGGAAATTTATGATATTTTGCCAAGCGCAAGCGACCATCTTATGGGAGCATTCAAGGTCACGCGTCACGTCGATCTCCTCTTTCCCTCCGGAAAGAAAATAAAATAAAGTAAAATAATATTAATAATAAAGTAAAATACTTTTTTTAAGTATTTCATAAGTACTGTTTATATAATAATAAACTAATCAAACGTAGTATGTTGCAGTAAATATTGAATTCAATTTGTGTGTGTGTGTGTAATATAGTAGGCCTAAACGCAGCATGTTTTGTAAAAGCTCATTAAAATATACTTTTATATCATTCACGAAATGTCAATATGTACCATTTGAATTTATTTCAGAATGCCTGTATTACTTTCTCAGTAGAATAGAATTTTCTGCATATTCTTTTAGTATACATGCAGAAAATAGTAAATATTTACCAAGCAGTTAAAAATCATGGAATTTTTCTCAATGATCAGGGAATTTTAAAAGAAATTGTTCATGAAATCAAGGAAAAATCAGGGAATTTTTTTTATTCATATTTTGTAGACACCCTGAAATTGTCTTTAAAAGCGGACTAGTTTCGGACTCGCCTTGGTCCTTTATCAACGTCTGAAAACAACAAGTGGATCGCAGTACTTAAACCAAGTTGAACCAATCAAAAGCGATCGGCCAACTCAAAAAAGGAAACAAAATGGCATGAAATAAACCAATCTACAAAAAAAAAAAAAAAAGGATTTCGTACATTTTTTTGGATTGGTTTTATTTGATTCCGCCCTGTTTCCTTTTTTTTTCACTTGGCGGATCGGTTTTGATTGGTGCAATTTGGTTTAAGTACTGATGATCCACTTGTTATTTTCAGATGTTGACAAAGGACTCTAAAAATTGTCTTTAAAAGCGGACTAATTTCGGACTCTCTTTTAATCATTTTGTGTGTTTTTATGTGTTGGTTTTAATGATGTTTAAAGGAAATGATATACTGTTAGTTATTGGTTAACTGCTTCAATATAAGATTCAACTGTTATATTTAAGTTTTATGTAATTCTTTTAAGTATTATGTATTTTTTAAACTTAATTTGAGGCGCGCTTGTTTGTGATTGGCTGAAAAATAGACACGTCATAATCACGAAGGTTCCTTCCAATCGTCAAGATATCGTGGTTGGAGTATAAATGCATCGTGGACAATTCAACTTTTTAGGTTAAGTTATTAATCTCTTAATAACTGTGGGACTTTTTTTTTAACTCTTTTGTGGGACTCCCCCCCCCCCCCTAAGATATTTTTTTTCTTGAACGGTTTGTTATTTTTTATTTTTTTTAAACAACTTTTGCACGTTAAGATTTTAAGATTTAGAAATCATGTAACGTGAGGTTTGATTGAGCATGCGCAGTCTTTCCAACTTGAACATTTCGAATTGAATCGTAATACTTAGGATAACTCATAAATTATTTGTTTGAAATTATAATGGTAGAAAACGTCACTGAATATAATTTAATAAAAAATAATTAATGCAAAAATAATAAACGCCTTTTTAAAAACAAAACAAAAAACAAAACAAATATTATTTCAAGCTGTTATTAAATTCTTAAATTTAGACAGTCTATTGCCTATTAACAATAACATTTTTTTACTATTTGGACATTCAATAATTGACATCGCACGTTGTTTTTAAACCCTTCTAAGCAACAAAAATGTTTTGTTTCTCTTTTTGGTTGGAGGATGTTCCTTTGCTTCGTAAAGTGAAATGTGCGCCAAATTGGGGAAGGAGCGTGGGTGTGTGATTCTTCGTCTTTAGACGTTAGCGCTTCAACTCAATTGTTTTCTCCTGATGTCGTCGTCGTGTCTTCGTTGCTAGATTAAAGACGCGATAAGAGTTTTCGTTTTAATTGCATCCGTCACTGATAGAGCTCTCTTCCACAAACCGATGACTCGGTTAATAGAATTGTTTAAGTGAAAAGAGGAAAGACTTGGGCCAAGTGACAGAGTTGTTTTATAATCGGTTTACGATCACTCCTTTACTTTTCTGTTTAAATCTTAGAATATTTTGTTCTAGTAAATAAAATTGTATTTTTAGATATATTACGTTTCCCCTTAGAAAAACTGATAGTATATTTTTTTTTGAGTAATTTTTTTTCTCTCCAAGTATTGGTAAGAAGTTTTAAGAATTAACTTTTTTAATAATAAAGATAATTTTATCTCATAAGAATCATGTTTTAGAAATTCTGTAAAGTCTGTCGAAAATGTAAATTATATTTTTTGTGTGAGATCGTCCCTGTTAATTAATTTCGATTTTTTATGTATTTGCATTTCATTGTTAATGATATTCGAACAGCACCAGCCAGTAACTTTTTTTGTTTTACTTTTCCTGTCGCAGCACAACCATCGTTGTTGTTGTCACCAGAAACCAATTTACTTTCCTTAGGCCGTGTACGCATCTAGGAATTTCAATTCTAAAGTCGTAAAACAA